>JAQISU010000125.1:8205000-8634421 GCA_029339505.1 Unio delphinus | reverse complement strand
TTCTACAAATATTACGTCATAGTGATTTCATTTCAGGCAGTTAATGCCATTTCTAATAAATGTTAGGCCATAATGATTTGATGTCATTTCTACAAATTTTAGGTCATAGAGATTGTATTTCAATGGGTTAAGTGCCAGTTTTACAGATTTTAGGTCATAGTGATTGTATTTCAGGGGGTTTAATGCAATTTAAACAAATGTTAGGGCATAGTGATTCTATTTCAGGGGGTGTAATGCCATTTATAAAAATATTAGGCCATAGTGAGTTTATTAAGGGGATTACATGCTATTTCTGTTAATATTATGTCATAGTGATTGCATTTCAAGGGGTTTAGTGCCATTTCTATAAATGTTAGGTCATAGTGACTGTATTTCAGTGAGTTTAATGCCATTTCTACAAATGTTATGTCACTGAGTGATTATGTTTCTGGTTGTTTAATGCCGTTTCTAAACTTTTTAGTGCATAGTGATTGTATTTCAGGGAGTTTAATGCCATTTATACAAATGATAGGCCATAGTGATCTTATTAAGGGGATTAAATGCCATTTCAGCCAATATTCGGCCACAGTGATTGCATTTCACGGTTTTAATGCCATTTTTTACAAATGTTGGGTCATAGTGATTGTATTTCAGGGGGTTTAGTGCCATTTCTGCCAATGTTAGGTCATAGTGATCTATTTTAGGGGTTTAGTGCCATTTCTACAAATATTACATCATAGTGATTGGATTTTAGGCAGTGTAATGCCATTTCTAATAAATGTTAGGCCATACTGATTTTATGCCATTTCTACAAATGTTAGGGCATAGTGATCTTATTAAGGAGATTAAATGACATTTCTGCAATATTAGGCCACAGTGATTGCATTTCAGGGTTTTAATGCCATTTCTACAAATGTTGGGTCATAGTGATTGTATTTTTGGGGTTTTAGTGCCATTTCTGCCAATGTTAAGTCATAGTGATCTATTTCAGGGGTTTAGTGCCATTTCTACAAATATTACATCATAGTGATTGCATTTCAGGCAGTTAATGCCATTTCTAATAAATGTTAGGCCATAATGATTTGATGTCATTTCTACAAATTTTAGGTCATAGAGATTGTATTTCAATGGGTTAAGTGCCAGTTTTACAGATTTTAGGTCATAGTGATTGTATTTCAGGGGGTTTAATGCAATTTAAATAAATGTTAGGGGCATAGTGATTCTATTTCAGGGAGTGTAATGCCATTTATAAAAATATTAGGCCATAGTGAGTTTATTAAGGGGATTACATGCTATTTCTGTTAATATTAGGTCATAGTGATTGCATTTCAGGGTTTAAGTGCCATTTTTACAAATGTTGGGTCATACTGATTGTATTTTAGAAGGTTTAATGCCATTTCTACCCAATGTTAGGTCATAGTGATTGTATTTCAGATGGTTTAGTTGCCATTTCTGCCAATGTTAGGTCATAGTGATCTATTTTAGGGGATTAATGCCATTTCTACAAATGTAAGTTCATAGTGATTGTATTTTAAGGGGTTTAATGCCATTTCTACAAATGTTAGGTCATAGTGATTTTATTTAAGGGGGTTTAATGCCATTTCTGCCAGTGTTAGATCATAGTGATTGTATTTCAGGGGTTTTACATCATTTCTACAAATGTTAGGCCATAGTGATTGCATTTCTAGGGTTTTATGCCATTTCTACAAATATTAGTCCATAGTGATTGTATTTCAGGGGGTTTAATGCCATTTCTACAAATTTTAAGTCATAGTGATTGTATTTCAAGGGGTTTAGTGCCATTTCTGCAGAGTTATGGTCATATTGATTGTATTTCATGGGGTTTAATGCAACTTCTACAAATGTTAGGCCATAGTGAATTCATTTTAGAGGTTTTATACCGTTTTACAAATTTTAGGTCATAGTGATTGTATTTCAGGGGGGTTTAATGCCATTTGCACAAATGTTAGGTCATAGTGATCGTATTTCAATGGGTTAATGCCATTTCTACAAATGTTAGGTCATAGTGATTTTATTTAAGGGGGTTTAATTGCCATTTCTGCCAGTGTTAGATCATAGTGATTTTATTTCAGGGGTTTTACATCATTTCTACAAATGTTAAGCCATAGTGATTGCATTTCTAGGGTTTTATGCCATTTCTAGAAATATTGGGTCATAGTGATTGTATTTCTGGGGTTTTAGTGCAATTTCTGCCAATGTTAAGTCATAGTGATCTATTTCAGGGGTTTAGTGCCATTTCTACAAATATTACATCATAGTGATTTCATTTCAGGCAGTTAATGCCATTTCTAATAAATGTTAGGCCATAATGATTTGATGTCATTTCTACAAATTTTAGGTCATAGAGATTGTATTTCAATGGGTTAAGTGCCAGTTTTACAGATTTTAGGTCATAGTGATTGTATTTCAGGGGGTTTAATGCAATTTAAACAAATGTTAGGGCATAGTGATTCTATTTCAGGGGGTGTAATGCCATTTATAAAAATATTAGGCCATAGTGAGTTTATTAAGGGGATTACATGCTATTTCTGTTAATATTATGTCATAGTGATTGCATTTCAAGGGGTTTAGTGCCATTTCTATAAATGTTAGGTCATAGTGACTGTATTTCAGTGAGTTTAATGCCATTTCTACAAATGTTATGTCACTGAGTGATTATATTTCAGGTTGTTTAATGCCGTTTCTTAAACTTTTTAGTGCATAGTGATTGTATTTCAGGGTTTTAATGCCATTTATACAAATGATAGGCCATAGTGATCTTATTAAGGGGATTAAATGCCATTTTAGCCAATATTAGGCCACAATGATTGTATTTCAGGGTTTTAATGCCATTTTTACAAATGTTGGGTCATAGTGATTGTATTTTAGGGGGTTTAGTGCCATTTCTGCAATGTTAGGTCATAGTGATCTATTTCAGGGGTTTAGTGCCATTTCTACAAATATTACATCATAGTGATTGGATTTTAGGCAGTGTAATGCCATTTCTAATAAGTGTTAGGCCATACTGATTTTATGCCATTTCTACAAATGTTAGGGCATAGTGATCTTATTAAGGAGATTAAATGACATTTCTGCCAATATTAGGCCACAGTGATTGCATTTCAGGGTTTTAATGCCATTTCTACAAATGTTGGGTGATAGTGATTGTATTTTTGGGGTTTTAGTGCCATTTCTGCCAATGTTAAGTCATAGTGATCTATTTCAGGGGTTTAGTGCCATTTCTACAAATATTACATCATAGTGATTGCATTTCAGGCAGTTAATGCCATTTCTAATAAATGTTAGGCCATAATGATTTGATGTCATTTCTACAAATTTTAGGTCATAGAGATTGTATTTCAATGGGTTAAGTGCCAGTTTTACAGATTTTAGGTCATAGTGATTGTATTTCAAGGGGTTTTAATGCAATTTAAATAAATGTTAGGGAATAGTGATTCTATTTCAGGGGAGTGTAATGCCATTTATAAAAATATTAGGCCATAGTGAGTTTATTAAGGGGATTACATGCTATTTTCTGTTAATATTAGGTCATAGTGATTGCATTTCAGGGTTTAAGTGCCATTTTAGCAAATGTTGGGTCATACTGATTGTATTTTAGAAGGGTTTAATGCCATTTCTACCAATGTTAGGTCATAGTGATTGTATTTCAGATGGTTTAGTGCCATTTCTGCCAATGTTAGGTCATAGTGATCTATTTTAGGGGATTAATGCAATTTCTACAAATGTAAGTTCATAGTGATTGTATTTTAAGGGGTTTAATGCCATTTCTACAAATGTTAGGTCATAGTGATTTTATTTAAGGGGGTTTAATGCCATTTCTGCCAGTGTTAGATCATAGTGATTGTATTTCAGGGGTTTTACATCATTTCTACAAATGTTAGGCCATAGTGATTGCATTTCTAGGGTTTTATGCCATTTCTACAAATATTAGTCCATAGTGATTGTATTTCAGGGGGTTTAATGCCATTTCTACAAATTTTAAGTCATAGTGATTGTATTTCAAGGGGGTTTAGTGCCATTTCTGCAGAGTTATGGTCATATTGATTGTATTTCATGGGGTTTAATGCAACTTCTACAAATGTTAGGCCATAGTGAATTCATTTTAGAGGTTTTATACCGTTTTACAAATTTTAGGTCATAGTGATTGTATTTCAGGGGGTTTAATGCCATTTGCACAAATGTTAGGTCATAGTGATCGTATTTCAGTGGGTTCAATGCCATTTCTACAAATGTTAGGGTCATAGTGATTTTATTTAAGGGGGTTTAATGCCATTTCTGCCAGTGTTAGATCATAGTGATTTTATTTCAGGGGTTTTACATCATTTCTACAAATGTTAAGCCATAGTGATTGCATTTCTAGGGTTTTATGCCATTTCTAGAAATATTGGGTCATAGTGATTGTATTTCTGGGGTTTTAGTGCCATTTCTGCCAATGTTAAGTCATAGTGATCTATTTCAGGGGTTTAGTGCCATTTCTACAAATATTACATCATAGTGATTTCATTTCAGGCAGTTAATGCCATTTCTAATAAATGTTAGGCCATAATGATTTGATGTCATTTCTACAAATTTTAGGTCATAGAGATTGTATTTCAATGGGTTTAAGTGCCAGTTTTACAGATTTTAGGTCATAGTGATTGTATTTCAGGGGGTTTAATGCAATTTAAAACAAATGTTAGGGCATAGTGATTCTATTTCAGGGAGTGTAATGCCATTTATAAAATATATTAGGCCATAGTGAGTTTATTAAGGGGATTACATGCTATTTCTGTTAATATTAGGTCATAGTGATTGCATTTCAGGGTTTAAGTGCCATTTTTACAAATGTTGGGTCATACTGATTGTATTTTAGAGGGTTTAATGCTATTTCTACCAATGTTAGGTCATAGTGATTGTATTTCAGATGGTTTAGTGCCATTTCTGCCAATGTTAGGTCACAGTGATCTATTTAAGGGGTTTAATGCCATTTCTACAAATGTAAGTTCATAGTGATTGTATTTTAAGGGGTTTAATGCCATTTCTACAAATGTTAGGTCATAGTGATTTTATTTAAGGGGGTTTAATGCCATTTCTGCCAGTGTTAGATCATAGTGATTGTATTTCAGGGGTTTTACATCATTTTTACAAATGTTAGGCCATAGTGATTGCATTTCTAGGGTTTTATGCCATTTCTACAAATATTAGTCCATAGTGATTGTATTTCAGGGGGTTTAATGCCATTTCTACACATTTTAAGTCATAGTGATTGTATTTCAAGGGGGTTTAGTGCCATTTCTACAGAGTTATGGTCATATTGATTGTATTTCATGGGGTTTAATGCAACTTCTACAAATGTTAGGCATAGTGAATTCATTTTAGAGGTTTTATACCGTTTTACAAATTTTAGGTCATAGTGATTGTATTTCAGGGGGTTTAATGCCATTTGCACAAATGTTAGGTCATAGTGATTGTATTTCAGTGGGTTTAATGCCATTTCTACAAATGTTAGGTCATAGTGATTTTATTTAAGGGGGTTTAATGCCATTTCTGCCAGTGTTAGATCATAGTGATTTTATTTCAGGGGTTTTACATCATTTCTACAAATGTTAAGCCATAGTGATTGCATTTCTAGGGTTTTAATGCCATTTCTACAATTATTGGGTCATAGTGATTGTATTTCTGGGGTTTTAGTGCCATTTCTGCCAATGTTAAGTCATAGTGATCTATTTCAGGGGTTTAGTGCCAATTCTACAAATATTACGTCATAGTGATTTCATTTCAGGCAGTTAATGCCATTTCTAATAAATGTTAGGCCATAATGATTTGATGTCATTTCTACAAATTTTAGGTCATAGAGATTGTATTTCAATGGGTTAAGTGCCAGTTTTACAGATTTTAGGTCATAGTGATTGTATTTCAGGGGGTTTAATGCAATTTAAACAAATGTTAGGGCATAGTGATTCTATTTCAGGGGGTGTAATGCCATTTATAAAAATATTAGGGCCATAGAGAGTTTATTAAGGGGATTACATGCTATTTCTGTTAATATTATGTCATAGTGATTGCATTTCAAGGGGTTTAGTGCCATTTCTATAAATGTTAGGTCATAGTGACTGTATTTCAGTGAGTTTAATGCCATTTCTACAAATGTTATGTCACTGAGTGATTATGTTTCTGGTTGTTTAATGCCGTTTCTAAACTTTTTAGTGCATAGTGATTGTATTTCAGGGGGTTTAATGCCATTTATACAAATGATAGGCCATAGTGATCTTATTAAGGGGATTAAATGCCATTTCAGCCAATATTCGGCCACAGTGATTGCATTTCACGGTTTTAATGCCATTTTTACAAATGTTGGGTCATAGTGATTGTATTTCAGGGGGTTTAGTGCCATTTCTGCCAATGTTAGGTCATAGTGATCTATTTTAGGGGTTTAGTGCCATTTCTACAAATATTACATCATAGTGATTGGATTTTAGGCAGTGTAATGCCATTTCTAATAAATGTTAGGCCATACTGATTTTATGCCATTTCTACAAATGTTAGGGCATAGTGATCTTATTAAGGAGATTAAATGACATTTCTGCCAATATTAGGCCACAGTGATTGCATTTCAGGTTTTAATGCCATTTCTACAAATGTTGGGTCATAGTGATTGTATTTTTGGGGTTTTAGTGCCATTTCTGCCAATGTTAAGTCATAGTGATCTATTTCAGGGGTTTAGTGCCATTTCTACAAATATTACATCATAGTGATTGCATTTCAGGCAGTTAATGCCATTTCTAATAAATGTTAGGCCATAATGATTTGATGTCATTTCTACAAATTTTAGGTCATAGAGATTGTATTTCAATGGGTTAAGTGCCAGTTTTACAGATTTTAGGTCATAGTGATTGTATTTCAGGGGGTTTAATGCAATTTAAATAAATGTTAGGGCATAGTGATTCTATTTCAGGGAGTGTAATGCCATTATAAAAATATTAGGCCATAGTGAGTTTATTAAGGGGATTACATGCTATTTCTGTTAATATTAGGTCATAGTGATTGCATTTCAGGGTTTAAGTGCCATTTTTACAAATGTTGGGTCATACTGATTGTATTTTAGAAGGTTTAATGCCATTTCTACCAATGTTAGGTCATAGTGATTGTATTTCAGATGGTTTAGTGCCATTTCTGCCAATGTTAGGTCATAGTGATCTATTTTAGGGGATTAATGCCATTTCTACAAATGTAAGTTCATAGTGATTGTATTTTAAGGGGTTTAATGCCATTTCTACAAATGTTAGGTCATAGTGATTTTATTTAAGGGGGTTTAATGCCATTTCTGCCAGTGTTAGATCATAGTGATTGTATTTCAGGGGTTTTACATCATTTCTACAAATGTTAGGCCATAGTGATTGCATTTCTAGGGTTTTATGCCATTTCTACAAATATTAGTCCATAGTGATTGTATTTCAGGGGGTTTAATGCCATTTCTACAAATTTAAGTCATAGTGATTGTATTTCAAGGGGTTTAGTGCCATTTCTGCAGAGTTATGGTCATATTGATTGTATTTCATGGGGTTTAATGCAACTTCTACAAATGTTAGGCCATAGTGAATTCATTTTAGAGGTTTTATACCGTTTTACAAATTTTAGGTCATAGTGATTGTATTTCAGGGGGTTTAATGCCATTTGCACAAATGTTAGGTCATAGTGATCGTATTTCAGTGGTTCCAATGCCATTTCTACAAATGTTAGGTCATAGTGATTTTATTTAAGGGGGTTTAATGCCATTTCTGCCAGTGTTAGATCATAGTGATTTTATTTCAGGGGTTTTACATCATTTCTACAAATGTTAAGCCATAGTGATTGCATTTCTAGGGTTTTATGCCATTTCTAGAAATATTGGGTCATAGTGATTGTATTTCTGGGGTTTTAGTGGCCATTTCTGCCAATGTTAAGTCATAGTGATCTATTTCAGGGGTTTAGTGCCATTTCTACAAATATTACATCATAGTGATTTCATTCAGGCAGTTAATGCCATTTCTAATAAATGTTAGGCCATAATGATTTGATGTCATTTCTACAAATTTTAGGTCATAGAGATTGTATTTCAATGGGTTAAGTGCCAGTTTTACAGATTTTAGGTCATAGTGATTGTATTTCAGGGGGTTTAATGCAATTTAAACAAATGTTACGGCATAGTGATTCTATTTCAGGGAGTGTAATGCCATTTATAAAAATATTAGGCCATAGTGAGTTTATTAAGGGGATTACATGCTATTTCTGTTAATATTAGGTCATAGTGATTGCATTTCAGGGTTTAAGTGCCATTTTTACAAATGTTGGGTCATACTGATTGTATTTTAGAGGGTTTAATGCTATTTCTACCAATGTTAGGTCATAGTGATTGTATTTCAGATGGTTTAGTGCCATTTCTGCCAATGTTAGGTCACAGTGATCTATTTAAGGGGTTTAATGCCATTTCTACAAATGTAAGTTCATAGTGATTGTATTTTAAGGGGTTTAATGCCATTTCTACAAATGTTAGGTCATAGTGATTTTATTTAAGGGGGTTAATGCCATTTCTGCAGTGTTAGATCATAGTGATTGTATTTCAGGGGTTTTACATCATTTCTACAAATGTTAGGCCATAGTGATTGCATTTCTAGGGTTTTATGCCATTTCTACAAATATTAGTCCATAGTGATTGTATTTCAGGGGGTTTAATGCCATTTCTACACATTTTAAGTCATAGTGATTGTATTTCAAGGGGTTTAGTGCCATTTCTACAGAGTTATGGTCATATTGATTGTATTTCATGGGGTTTAATGCAACTTCTACAAATGTTAGGCCATAGTGAATTCATTTTAGAGGTTTTATACCGTTTTACAAATTTTAGGTCATAGTGATTGTATTTCAGGGGGTTTAATGCCATTTGCACAAATGTTAGGTCATAGTGATTGTATTTCAGTGGGTTTAATGCCATTTCTACAAATGTTAGGTCATAGTGATTTTATTTAAGGGGGTTTAATGCCATTTCTGCCAGTGTTAGATCATAGTGATTTTATTTCAGGGGTTTTACATCATTTCTACAAATGTTAAGCCATAGTGATTGCATTTCTAGGGTTTTATGCCATTTCTACAATTATTGGGTCATAGTGATTGTATTTCTGGGGTTTTAGTGCCATTTCTGCCAATGTTAAGTCATAGTGATCTATTTCAGGGGTTTAGTGCCATTTCTACAAATATTACATCATAGTGATTTCATTTCAGGCAGTTAATGCCATTTCTAATAAATGTTAGGCCATAATGATTTGATGTCATTTCTACAAATTTTAGGTCATAGAGATTGTATTTCAATGGGTTAAGTGCCAGTTTTACAGATTTTAGGTCATAGTGATTGTATTTCAGGGGGTTTAATGCAATTTAAACAAATGTTAGGGCATAGTGATTCTATTTCAGGGGGTGTAATGCCATTTATAAAAATATTAGGCCATAGTGAGTTTATTAAGGGGATTACATGCTATTTCTGTTAATATTATGTCATAGTGATTGCATTTCAAGGGGTTTAGTGCCATTTCTATAAATGTTAGGTCATAGTGACTGTATTTCAGTGAGTTTAATGCCATTTCTACAAATGTTATGTCACTGAGTGATTATGTTTCTGGTTGTTTAATGCCGTTTCTAAACTTTTTAGTGCATAGTGATTGTATTTCAGGGGGTTTAATGCCATTTATACAAATGATAAGCCATAGTGATCTTATTAAGGGGATTAAATGCCATTTCAGCCAATATTAGGCCACAGTGATTGCATTTCACAGTTTTAATGCCATTTTTACAAATGTTGGGTCATAGTGATTGTATTTCAGGGGGTTTAGTGCCATTTCTGCCAATGTTAGGTCATAGTGATCTATTTTAGGGGTTTAGTGCCATTTCTACAAATATTACATCATAGTGATTGGATTTTAGGCAGTGTAATGCCATTTCTAATAAATGTTAGGCCATACTGATTTTATGCCATTTCTACAAATGTTAGGGCATAGTGATCTTATTAAGGAGATTAAATGACATTTCTGCCAATATTAGGCCACAGTGATTGCATTTCAGGGTTTTAATGCCATTTCTACAAATGTTGGGTGATAGTGATTGTATTTTTGGGGTTTTAGTGCCATTTCTGCCAATGTTAAGTCATAGTGATCTATTTCAGGGGTTTAGTGCCATTTCTACAAATATTACATCATAGTGATTGCATTTCAGGCAGTTAATGCCATTTCTAATAAATGTTAGGCCATAATGATTTGATGTCATTTCTACAAATTTTAGGTCATAGAGATTGTATTTCAATGGGTTAAGTGCCAGTTTTACAGATTTTAGGTCATAGTGATTGTATTTCAGGGGGTTTAATGCAATTTAAATAAATGTTAGGGCATAGTGATTCTATTTCAGGGAGTGTAATGCCATTTATAAAAATATTAGGCCATAGTGAGTTTATTAAGGGGATTACATGCTATTTCTGTTAATATTAGGTCATAGTGATTGCATTTCAGGGTTTAAGTGCCATTTTTACAAATGTTGGGTCATACTGATTGTATTTTAGAAGGTTTAATGCCATTTCTACCAATGTTAGGTCATAGTGATTGTATTTCAGATGGTTTAGTGCCATTTCTGCCAATGTTAGGTCATAGTGATCTATTTTAGGGGATTAATGCCATTTCTACAAATGTAAGTTCATAGTGATTGTATTTTAAGGGGTTTAATGCCATTTCTACAAATGTTAGGTCATAGTGATTTTATTTAAGGGGGTTTAATGCCATTTCTGCCAGTGTTAGATCATAGTGATTGTATTTCAGGGGTTTTACATCATTTCTACAAATGTTAGGCCATAGTGATTGCATTTCTAGGGTTTTATGCCATTTCTACAAATATTAGTCCATAGTGATTGTATTTCAGGGGGTTTAATGCCATTTCTACAAATTTTAAGTCATAGTGATTGTATTTCAAGGGGTTTAGTGCCATTTCTGCAGAGTTATGGTCATATTGATTGTATTTCATGGGGTTTAATGCAACTTCTACAAATGTTAGGCCATAGTGAATTCATTTTAGAGGTTTTATACCGTTTTACAAATTTTAGGTCATAGTGATTGTATTTCAGGGGGTTTAATGCCATTTGCACAAATGTTAGGTCATAGTGATCGTATTTCAGTGGGTTCAATGCCATTTCTACAAATGTTAGGTCATAGTGATTTTATTTAAGGGGGTTTAATGCCATTTCTGCCAGTGTTAGATCATAGTGATTTTATTTCAGGGGTTTTACATCATTTCTACAAATGTTAAGCCATAGTGATTGCATTTCTAGGGTTTTATGCCATTTCTAGAAATATTGGGTCATAGTGATTGTATTTCTGGGGTTTTAGTGCCATTTCTGCCAATGTTAAGTCATAGTGATCTATTTCAGGGGTTTAGTGCCATTTCTACAAATATTACATCATAGTGATTTCATTTCAGGCAGTTAATGCCATTTCTAATAAATGTTAGGCCATAATGATTTGATGTCATTTCTACAAATTTTAGGTCATAGAGATTGTATTTCAATGGGTTAAGTGCCAGTTTTACAGATTTTAGGTCATAGTGATTGTATTTCAGGGGGTTTAATGCAATTTAAACAAATGTTAGGGCATAGTGATTCTATTTCAGGGAGTGTAATGCCATTTATAAAAATATTAGGCCATAGTGAGTTTATTAAGGGGATTACATGCTATTTCTGTTAATATTAGGTCATAGTGATTGCATTTCAGGGTTTAAGTGCCATTTTTACAAATGTTGGGTCATACTGATTGTATTTTAGAGGGTTTAATGCTATTTCTACCAATGTTAGGTCATAGTGATTGTATTTCAGATGGTTTAGTGCCATTTCTGCCAATGTTAGGTCACAGTGATCTATTTAAGGGGTTTAATGCCATTTCTACAAATGTAAGTTCATAGTGATTGTATTTTAAGGGGTTTAATGCCATTTCTACAAATGTTAGGTCATAGTGATTTTATTTAAGGGGGTTTAATGCCATTTCTGCCAGTGTTAGATCATAGTGATTGTATTTCAGGGGTTTTACATCATTTCTACAAATGTTAGGCCATAGTGATTGCATTTCTAGGGTTTTATGCCATTTCTACAAATATTAGTCCATAGTGATTGTATTTCAGGGGGTTTAATGCCATTTCTACACATTTTAAGTCATAGTGATTGTATTTCAAGGGGTTTAGTGCCATTTCTACAGAGTTATGGTCATATTGATTGTATTTCATGGGGTTTAATGCAACTTCTACAAATGTTAGGCCATAGTGAATTCATTTTAGAGGTTTTATACCGTTTTACAAATTTTAGGTCATAGTGATTGTATTTCAGGGGGTTTAATGCCATTTGCACAAATGTTAGGTCATAGTGATTGTATTTCAGTGGGTTTAATGCCATTTCTACAAATGTTAGGTCATAGTGATTTTATTTAAGGGGGTTTAATGCCATTTCTGCCAGTGTTAGATCATAGTGATTTTATTTCAGGGGTTTTACATCATTTCTACAAATGTTAAGCCATAGTGATTGCATTTCTAGGGTTTTATGCCATTTCTACAATTATTGGGTCATAGTGATTGTATTTCTGGGGTTTTAGTGCCATTTCTGCCAATGTTAAGTCATAGTGATCTATTTCAGGGGTTTAGTGCCATTTCTACAAATATTACATCATAGTGATTTCATTTCAGGCAGTTAATGCCATTTCTAATAAATGTTAGGCCATAATGATTTGATGTCATTTCTACAAATTTTAGGTCATAGAGATTGTATTTCAATGGGTTAAGTGCCAGTTTTACAGATTTTAGGTCATAGTGATTGTATTTCAGGGGGTTTAATGCAATTTAAACAAATGTTAGGGCATAGTGATTCTATTTCAGGGGGTGTAATGCCATTTATAAAAATATTAGGCCATAGTGAGTTTATTAAGGGGATTACATGCTATTTCTGTTAATATTATGTCATAGTGATTGCATTTCAAGGGGTTTAGTGCCATTTCTATAAATGTTAGGTCATAGTGACTGTATTTCAGTGAGTTTAATGCCATTTCTACAAATGTTATGTCACTGAGTGATTATGTTTCTGGTTGTTTAATGCCGTTTCTAAACTTTTTAGTGCATAGTGATTGTATTTCAGGGGGTTTAATGCCATTTATACAAATGATAAGCCATAGTGATCTTATTAAGGGGATTAAATGCCATTTCAGCCAATATTAGGCCACAGTGATTGCATTTCACAGTTTTAATGCCATTTTTACAAATGTTGGGTCATAGTGATTGTATTTCAGGGGGTTTAGTGCCATTTCTGCCAATGTTAGGTCATAGTGATCTATTTTAGGGGTTTAGTGCCATTTCTACAAATATTACATCATAGTGATTGGATTTTAGGCAGTGTAATGCCATTTCTAATAAATGTTAGGCCATACTGATTTTATGCCATTTCTACAAATGTTAGGGCATAGTGATCTTATTAAGGAGATTAAATGACATTTCTGCCAATATTAGGCCACAGTGATTGCATTTCAGGGTTTTAATGCCATTTCTACAAATGTTGGGTGATAGTGATTGTATTTTTGGGGTTTTAGTGCCATTTCTGCCAATGTTAAGTCATAGTGATCTATTTCAGGGGTTTAGTGCCATTTCTACAAATATTACATCATAGTGATTGCATTTCAGGCAGTTAATGCCATTTCTAATAAATGTTAGGCCATAATGATTTGATGTCATTTCTACAAATTTTAGGTCATAGAGATTGTATTTCAATGGGTTAAGTGCCAGTTTTACAGATTTTAGGTCATAGTGATTGTATTTCAGGGGGTTTAATGCAATTTAAATAAATGTTAGGGCATAGTGATTCTATTTCAGGGAGTGTAATGCCATTTATAAAAATATTAGGCCATAGTGAGTTTATTAAGGGGATTACATGCTATTTCTGTTAATATTAGGTCATAGTGATTGCATTTCAGGGTTTAAGTGCCATTTTTACAAATGTTGGGTCATACTGATTGTATTTTAGAAGGTTTAATGCCATTTCTACCAATGTTAGGTCATAGTGATTGTATTTCAGATGGTTTAGTGCCATTTCTGCCAATGTTAGGTCATAGTGATCTATTTTAGGGGATTAATGCCATTTCTACAAATGTAAGTTCATAGTGATTGTATTTTAAGGGGTTTAATGCCATTTCTACAAATGTTAGGTCATAGTGATTTTATTTAAGGGGGTTTAATGCCATTTCTGCCAGTGTTAGATCATAGTGATTGTATTTCAGGGGTTTTACATCATTTCTACAAATGTTAGGCCATAGTGATTGCATTTCTAGGGTTTTATGCCATTTCTACAAATATTAGTCCATAGTGATTGTATTTCAGGGGGTTTAATGCCATTTCTACAAATTTTAAGTCATAGTGATTGTATTTCAAGGGGTTTAGTGCCATTTCTGCAGAGTTATGGTCATATTGATTGTATTTCATGGGGTTTAATGCAACTTCTACAAATGTTAGGCCATAGTGAATTCATTTTAGAGGTTTTATACCGTTTTACAAATTTTAGGTCATAGTGATTGTATTTCAGGGGGTTTAATGCCATTTGCACAAATGTTAGGTCATAGTGATCGTATTTCAGTGGGTTCAATGCCATTTCTACAAATGTTAGGTCATAGTGATTTTATTTAAGGGGGTTTAATGCCATTTCTGCCAGTGTTAGATCATAGTGATTTTATTTCAGGGGTTTTACATCATTTCTACAAATGTTAAGCCATAGTGATTGCATTTCTAGGGTTTTATGCCATTTCTAGAAATATTGGGTCATAGTGATTGTATTTCTGGGGTTTTAGTGCCATTTCTGCCAATGTTAAGTCATAGTGATCTATTTCAGGGGTTTAGTGCCATTTCTACAAATATTACATCATAGTGATTTCATTTCAGGCAGTTAATGCCATTTCTAATAAATGTTAGGCCATAATGATTTGATGTCATTTCTACAAATTTTAGGTCATAGAGATTGTATTTCAATGGGTTAAGTGCCAGTTTTACAGATTTTAGGTCATAGTGATTGTATTTCAGGGGGTTTAATGCAATTTAAACAAATGTTAGGGCATAGTGATTCTATTTCAGGGAGTGTAATGCCATTTATAAAAATATTAGGCCATAGTGAGTTTATTAAGGGGATTACATGCTATTTCTGTTAATATTAGGTCATAGTGATTGCATTTCAGGGTTTAAGTGCCATTTTTACAAATGTTGGGTCATACTGATTGTATTTTAGAGGGTTTAATGCTATTTCTACAAATGTTAGGTCATAGTGATTGTATTTCAGATGGTTTAGTGCCATTTCTGCCAATGTTAGGTCACAGTGATCTATTTAAGGGGTTTAATGCCATTTCTACAAATGTAAGTTCATAGTGATTGTATTTTAAGGGGTTTAATGCCATTTCTACAAATGTTAGGTCATAGTGATTTTATTTAAGGGGGTTTAATGCCATTTCTGCCAGTGTTAGATCATAGTGATTGTATTTCAGGGGTTTTACATCATTTCTACAAATGTTAGGCCATAGTGATTGCATTTCTAGGGTTTTATGCCATTTTTACAAATATTAGTCCATAGTGATTGTATTTCAGGGGGTTTAATGCCATTTCTACAAATTTTAAGTCATAGTGATTGTATTTCAAGGGGTTTAGTGCCATTTCTGCAGAGTTATGGTCATATTGATTGTATTTCATGGGGTTTAATGCAACTTCTACAAATGTTAGGCCATAGTGAATTCATTTTAGAGGTTTTATACCGTTTTACAAATTTTAGGTCATAGTGATTGTATTTCAGGGGGTTTAATGCCATTTGCACAAATGTTAGGTCATAGTGATCGTATTTCAGTGGGTTCAATGCCATTTCTACAAATGTTAGGTCATAGTGATTTTATTTAAGGGGGTTTAATGCCATTTCTGCCAGTGTTAGATCATAGTGATTTTATTTCAGGGGTTTTACATCATTTCTACAAATGTTAAGCCATAGTGATTGCATTTCTAGGGTTTTATGCCATTTCTAGAAATATTGGGTCATAGTGATTGTATTTCTGGGGTTTTAGTGCCATTTCTGCCAATGTTAAGTCATAGTGATCTATTTCAGGGGTTTAGTGCCATTTCTACAAATATTACATCATAGTGATTTCATTTCAGGCAGTTAATGCCATTTCTAATAAATGTTAGGCCATAATGATTTGATGTCATTTCTACAAATTTTAGGTCATAGAGATTGTATTTCAATGGGTTAAGTGCCAGTTTTACAGATTTTAGGTCATAGTGATTGTATTTCAGGGGGTTTAATGCAATTTAAACAAATGTTAGGGCATAGTGATTCTATTTCAGGGAGTGTAATGCCATTTATAAAAATATTAGGCCATAGTGAGTTTATTAAGGGGATTACATGCTATTTCTGTTAATATTAGGTCATAGTGATTGCATTTCAGGGTTTAAGTGCCATTTTTACAAATGTTGGGTCATACTGATTGTATTTTAGAGGGTTTAATGCTATTTCTACCAATGTTAGGTCATAGTGATTGTATTTCAGATGGTTTAGTGCCATTTCTGCCAATGTTAGGTCACAGTGATCTATTTAAGGGGTTTAATGCCATTTCTACAAATGTAAGTTCATAGTGATTGTATTTTAAGGGGTTTAATGCCATTTCTACAAATGTTAGGTCATAGTGATTTTATTTAAGGGGGTTTAATGCCATTTCTGCCAGTGTTAGATCATAGTGATTGTATTTCAGGGGTTTTACATCATTTCTACAAATGTTAGGCCATAGTGATTGCATTTCTAGGGTTTTATGCCATTTCTACAAATATTAGTCCATAGTGATTGTATTTCAGGGGGTTTAATGCCATTTCTACACATTTTAAGTCATAGTGATTGTATTTCAAGGGGTTTAGTGCCATTTCTACAGAGTTATGGTCATATTGATTGTATTTCATGGGGTTTAATGCAACTTCTACAAATGTTAGGCCATAGTGAATTCATTTTAGAGGTTTTATACCGTTTTACAAATTTTAGGTCATAGTGATTGTATTTCAGGGGGTTTAATGCCATTTGCACAAATGTTAGGTCATAGTGATTGTATTTCAGTGGGTTTAATGCCATTTCTACAAATGTTAGGTCATAGTGATTTTATTTAAGGGGGTTTAATGCCATTTCTGCCAGTGTTAGATCATAGTGATTTTATTTCAGGGGTTTTACATCATTTCTACAAATGTTAAGCCATAGTGATTGCATTTCTAGGGTTTTATGCCATTTCTACAATTATTGGGTCATAGTGATTGTATTTCTGGGGTTTTAGTGCCATTTCTGCCAATGTTAAGTCATAGTGATCTATTTCAGGGGTTTAGTGCCATTTCTACAAATATTACGTCATAGTGATTTCATTTCAGGCAGTTAATGCCATTTCTAATAAATGTTAGGCCATAATGATTTGATGTCATTTCTACAAATTTTAGGTCATAGAGATTGTATTTCAATGGGTTAAGTGCCAGTTTTACAGATTTTAGGTCATAGTGATTGTATTTCAGGGGGTTTAATGCAATTTAAACAAATGTTAGGGCATAGTGATTCTATTTCAGGGGGTGTAATGCCATTTATAAAAATATTAGGCCATAGTGAGTTTATTAAGGGGATTACATGCTATTTCTGTTAATATTATGTCATAGTGATTGCATTTCAAGGGGTTTAGTGCCATTTCTATAAATGTTAGGTCATAGTGACTGTATTTCAGTGAGTTTAATGCCATTTCTACAAATGTTATGTCACTGAGTGATTATGTTTCTGGTTGTTTAATGCCGTTTCTAAACTTTTTAGTGCATAGTGATTGTATTTCAGGGAGTTTAATGCCATTTATACAAATGATAGGCCATAGTGATCTTATTAAGGGGATTAAATGCCATTTCAGCCAATATTCGGCCACAGTGATTGCATTTCACGGTTTTAATGCCATTTTTACAAATGTTGGGTCATAGTGATTGTATTTCAGGGGGTTTAGTGCCATTTCTGCCAATGTTAGGTCATAGTGATCTATTTTAGGGGTTTAGTGCCATTTCTACAAATATTACATCATAGTGATTGGATTTTAGGCAGTGTAATGCCATTTCTAATAAATGTTAGGCCATACTGATTTTATGCCATTTCTACAAATGTTAGGGCATAGTGATCTTATTAAGGAGATTAAATGACATTTCTGCCAATATTAGGCCACAGTGATTGCATTTCAGGGTTTTAATGCCATTTCTACAAATGTTGGGTCATAGTGATTGTATTTTTGGGGTTTTAGTGCCATTTCTGCCAATGTTAAGTCATAGTGATCTATTTCAGGGGTTTAGTGCCATTTCTACAAATATTACATCATAGTGATTGCATTTCAGGCAGTTAATGCCATTTCTAATAAATGTTAGGCCATAATGATTTGATGTCATTTCTACAAATTTTAGGTCATAGAGATTGTATTTCAATGGGTTAAGTGCCAGTTTTACAGATTTTAGGTCATAGTGATTGTATTTCAGGGGGTTTAATGCAATTTAAATAAATGTTAGGGCATAGTGATTCTATTTCAGGGAGTGTAATGCCATTTATAAAAATATTAGGCCATAGTGAGTTTATTAAGGGGATTACATGCTATTTCTGTTAATATTAGGTCATAGTGATTGCATTTCAGGGTTTAAGTGCCATTTTTACAAATGTTGGGTCATACTGATTGTATTTTAGAAGGTTTAATGCCATTTCTACCAATGTTAGGTCATAGTGATTGTATTTCAGATGGTTTAGTGCCATTTCTGCCAATGTTAGGTCATAGTGATCTATTTTAGGGGATTAATGCCATTTCTACAAATGTAAGTTCATAGTGATTGTATTTTAAGGGGTTTAATGCCATTTCTACAAATGTTAGGTCATAGTGATTTTATTTAAGGGGGTTTAATGCCATTTCTGCCAGTGTTAGATCATAGTGATTGTATTTCAGGGGTTTTACATCATTTCTACAAATGTTAGGCCATAGTGATTGCATTTCTAGGGTTTTATGCCATTTCTACAAATATTAGTCCATAGTGATTGTATTTCAGGGGGTTTAATGCCATTTCTACAAATTTTAAGTCATAGTGATTGTATTTCAAGGGGTTTAGTGCCATTTCTGCAGAGTTATGGTCATATTGATTGTATTTCATGGGGTTTAATGCAACTTCTACAAATGTTAGGCCATAGTGAATTCATTTTAGAGGTTTTATACCGTTTTACAAATTTTAGGTCATAGTGATTGTATTTCAGGGGGTTTAATGCCATTTGCACAAATGTTAGGTCATAGTGATCGTATTTCAATGGGTTTAATGCCATTTCTACAAATGTTAGGTCATAGTGATTTTATTTAAGGGGGTTTAATGCCATTTCTGCCAGTGTTAGATCATAGTGATTTTATTTCAGGGGTTTTACATCATTTCTACAAATGTTAAGCCATAGTGATTGCATTTCTAGGGTTTTATGCCATTTCTAGAAATATTGGGTCATAGTGATTGTATTTCTGGGGTTTTAGTGCAATTTCTGCCAATGTTAAGTCATAGTGATCTATTTCAGGGGTTTAGTGCCATTTCTACAAATATTACATCATAGTGATTTCATTTCAGGCAGTTAATGCCATTTCTAATAAATGTTAGGCCATAATGATTTGATGTCATTTCTACAAATTTTAGGTCATAGAGATTGTATTTCAATGGGTTAAGTGCCAGTTTTACAGATTTTAGGTCATAGTGATTGTATTTCAGGGGGTTTAATGCAATTTAAACAAATGTTAGGGCATAGTGATTCTATTTCAGGGGGTGTAATGCCATTTATAAAAATATTAGGCCATAGTGAGTTTATTAAGGGGATTACATGCTATTTCTGTTAATATTATGTCATAGTGATTGCATTTCAAGGGGTTTAGTGCCATTTCTATAAATGTTAGGTCATAGTGACTGTATTTCAGTGAGTTTAATGCCATTTCTACAAATGTTATGTCACTGAGTGATTATATTTCAGGTTGTTTAATGCCGTTTCTAAACTTTTTAGTGCATAGTGATTGTATTTCAGGGGTTTTAATGCCATTTATACAAATGATAGGCCATAGTGATCTTATTAAGGGGATTAAATGCCATTTTAGCCAATATTAGGCCACAATGATTGTATTTCAGGGTTTTAATGCCATTTTTACAAATGTTGGGTCATAGTGATTGTATTTTAGGGGGTTTAGTGCCATTTCTGCCAATGTTAGGTCATAGTGATCTATTTCAGGGGTTTAGTGCCATTTCTACAAATATTACATCATAGTGATTGGATTTTAGGCAGTGTAATGCCATTTCTAATAAGTGTTAGGCCATACTGATTTTATGCCATTTCTACAAATGTTAGGGCATAGTGATCTTATTAAGGAGATTAAATGACATTTCTGCCAATATTAGGCCACAGTGATTGCATTTCAGGGTTTTAATGCCATTTCTACAAATGTTGGGTCATAGTGATTGTATTTCTGGGGTTTTAGTGCCATTTCTGCCAATGTTAAGTCATAGTGATCTATTTCAGGGGTTTAGTGCCATTTCTACAAATATTACATCATAGTGATTGCATTTCAGGCAGTTAATGCCATTTCTAATAAATGTTAGGCCATAATGATTTGATGTCATTTCTACAAATTTTAGGTCATAGAGATTGTATTTCAATGGGTTAAGTGCCAGTTTTACAGATTTTAGGTCATAGTGATTTTATTTCAGGGGTTTTAATGCAATTTAAACAAATGTTAGGGCATAGTGATTCTATTTCAGGGGGTGTAATGCCATTTATAAAAATATTAGGCCATAGTGAGTTTATTAAGGGGATTACATGCTATTTCTGTTAATATTAGGTCATAGTGATTGCATTTCAGGGTTTAAGTGCCATTTTTGCAAATGCTGGGTCATACTGATTGTATTTTAGAGGGTTTAATGCCATTTCTACCAATGTTAGGTCATAGTGATTGTATTTCAGATGGTTTAGTGCCATTTCTGCCAATGTTAGGTCATAGTGATCTATTTTAGGGGATTAATGCCATTTCTACAAATGTTAGGTCATAGTGATTTTATTTAAGGGGGTTTAATGCCATTTCTGCCAGTGTTAGATCATAGTGATTGTATTTCAGGGGTTTTACATCATTTCTACAAATGTTAGGCCATAGTGATTGCATTTCTAGGGTTTTATGCCATTTCTACAAATATTAGTCCATAGTGATTGTATTTCAGGGGGTTTAATGCCATTTCTACAAATTTTAAGTCATAGTGATTGTATTTCAAGGGGTTTAGTGCCATTTCTACAGAGTTATGGTCATATTGATTGTATTTCATGGGGTTTAATGCAACTTCTACAAATGTTAGGCCATAGTGAATTCATTTTAGAGGTTTTATACCGTTTTACAAATTTTAGGTCATAGTGATTGTATTTCAGGGGGTTTAATGCCATTTGCACAAATGTTATGTCATAGTGATCGTATTTCAGTGGGTTTAATGCCATTTCTACAAATGTTAGGTCATAGTGATTTTATTTAAGGGGGTTTAATGCCATTTCTGCCAGTGTTAGATCATAGTGATTTTATTTCAGGGGTTTTACATCATTTCTACAAATGTTAAGCCATAGTGATTGCATTTCTAGGGTTTTATGTCATTTCTACAAATATTAGTCCATAGTGATTGTATTTCAGGGGGTTTAATGCCATTTCTACAAATTTTAAGTCATAGTGATTGTATTTCAAGGGGTTTAGTGCCATTTCTACAGAGTTAGGTCATATTGATTGTATTTCATGGGGTTTAATGCCACTTCTACAAATTTTAGGTCATAGTGATTGTATTTCAGGGGGTTTAATGCCATTTCCACAAATGTTAGGTCATAGTGATTGTATTTCAGTGGGTTTAATGCCATTTCTAGAAATTTTAGGTCATAGTGATTGTATTTCAGGGGGTTTAGTGCCATTTCTACAATTGTTTGGTCATAGTGATTGTATTTCAGGGGTTTAGTGCCATTTCTACAAATGTTAAGTCATAATGATTGTATTTCAGTGGGTTTAGTGCCATTTCTACAATTGTTTGGTCATAGTGATTGTATTTGAGGGGTTTAGTACCATTACTACAAATTTTAGGTCATAGTGATTGTATTTCAGGGGGTTTAATGCCATTTGCACAAATGTTAGGTCATAGTGATTGTATTTCAGTGGGTTTAATGCCATTTCTACAAATGTTAGGTCATAGTGATTTTATTTAAGGGGGTTTAATGCCATTTCTGCCAGTGTTAGATCATAGTGATTGTATTTCAGGGGTTTTACATCATTCTACAAATGTTAGGCCATAGTGATTGCATTTCAGGGATTTTATGCCATTTCTACAAATTTTAGACCATATAATTTAGCCATTATATTTGTTAGAGGAAGAGCCCAAGAAGATCCTGGTAAGAACCACCGACCACAAGGAAGCTACTGGCAAGTTTTCTCATATAACCACTATACAGATAGGTGTGAGATGTAAGTGATCTACAGATGAGTGTGGAAGATCACTCAGCCCCAGTCTAAGTGTAAAGACATAGCATTGCCAGTAAAATGTGAAATGTAGGTGCATCTAGGATGGTGTACAGGGTCTAAACTTGGGAGGCATAGAGCAAACAATTGTGGAACCCATGCTGAATGTGCAGATTTGAACTAAAGTACATAGATTGTGTTTTACAAATTGCCCACTGAATCCAGTGGAGTTGGACAGAGCAGCAGGGGACTAAGTACCTACTACTTAGTAGTAAAAGTCCACCCAGTCTGGTGGACTACTTAATCTAGTGGAAGTCTGTCATGATTTTTTTTTATTGCAGCTGTAGTGTTTTCTGGAACACCTCACTAATTCTATTGTATTCTCTCTGCAGGTTGACACAAACAGATGGGAGAAACCTCAACTGTGTAAAAGTAACATCTATGATCAAGACCAATGGAACATGATGACTCACCTAATTCTTTTGAAAGTTTATACTACAAGAATAACCTGGCATTGTATATTGAAATAAAAGAAATACACAAGCTTAGCTACAATACAATTTTCTGTATTTTTATGAGAGAGTACAGCATTTATTTTAAAGGCATGGAATTGTGTACACTGTATTGCCCCTTTCACCCTAACAGCGGACATTCATGTCATGAACAAAGATATTTCAATGAAGATACAAAGATAATTGGTTTAGCCATTTGTTGTGATTTACAAGGCATTATTGACAGATGTGTGTTCAGCTTACTAACTAAACAAGGGGAAATGAGGTAAGAACTAGAAGAAATTTCACTCAGATAAAGCTTTAAAAAACATGTGAAACTGGAGACAATAATTTATTATGGAACAACCACATTGATAAGCTTTGTAAAACACTGTCATCAAAAACTACCTTACTCAGCAGAATCAAGAAATATTTACCCATGGAAAGTCGCAATCTATACTACAAGTCATATATTCTTCCAGCAATGGATTATTGTTCAAATGTATGGGGAAACTGATAAATCAGAGCTTAACAGGATTAAACTTCAGAAACGAGTAGCATGCATAAATTTAGATGCATCTATTGATGATCCCTCAAAAGCATTATTTACAGAACTCAAATGGTTCACAATATATGACAAAATAGATTTTCACAAGGCAGTTGTTTTATATAAATATCTACATGGAACTGCACCAAAGTATCTTCAGGGCTTATTCAAGCCTTTTCAGCACAATACCAGTTGAGATCAATATCACACGGAAACCTTCTAGCACCAAAACCAAGAACAGAGCAATGTAGAAAAGAGTTTCCAATACTCTGGCACAGTTCTGTGGAACACGCTTCCACTACATGTAAATCTGTTGAAAGTATTTACAAAGAGATATCATGAGCATGCATGTGTTTCTAATAGATAATGGAATTTAGTATTTTAATACCAAACATGTTATAATAAGCAGTAGTTATTTCATAAGATGACCTCGAGGGAGAACAGTCCTTGACTAATGAGTCACACTCTATATATAAAGCATTATTATTAATATTTATTATTACTTTTGTATTTTTATTATTTTTATTATCTGTTGTTCTGTAAATACAATCTATCTAGCATAGGTACCTATATTACAGCAGATATCTCTATTGAATTGCTAAGATCAGGATCTACATGTATACACTGGAGAAACTGATAGTGCGGTAATTGTCATGATGATTAATAATATTAAGTAGATCTCCTAGTGTAAGCATTTTAGTGATTTTACATTTTCATTGTTTCATCTGTCCATTTTATTTGTTTGTTTGTTTTTTTATGGTTTAATGCCATTTTTCAGCACAATATAGGCTATACATGGCGGCCAGTATTAATGGTGGAGGAAGAAACCGGACAAACCCCGGAAAGAACCACCGACCCACGAGAAGCTACTGGCAAGCTTTCTCACATACTGTCCATTTTGTACTATTACATGTAAACTCATCAGATGACTTAACCAACAATTTTAAGTATATTTATAATAATAATAATAATAATAATAATAATAATAATAATAATAATAATAATATAATTATTATTGTTATTATTATTATCCTTATTATTATTATTAATTATACAAAAATAATAATAATACAAAAAATAATAATAATAATAATAATGAGGACTTTGTGTAGCACCCAATCTGTAGAAGCTCGAAGAGCTTTACAACATTACAAAACAGATAAAACATTTTTTTTATAAAACCAATAAGGACATAATTATGATAACAAACATCATGAAATTAGAAAGCATAAAAAAATTGCTGAAAATATTTTGAAAACATATTTGGTCTTTAAGCTTGTTCTTGCAGTCAAAATAAGTGAGTTTAAGAGCACTCTCAAATGGGATCTCTGTGTCATTTGATTTCATTGAAGCTATTGGTTATAGAATGTGATACAAATATTAAAAGTAAATATGTGTCAAGTTCTTGAGAAAATTTGTCATGTGGACATGTATGTTTGGGTCACAAGAACTTTACAGGCTGATTTAGCAGTAGTTGCATGTTGGATAGCACTATGTATGGTTTGTTGTATGGGAACATGTTAAGCAAATAATTAAAAAATTACTGGCAAAATGAAGCCTACTAACATTAATGTGTGATCTTTTCCTCCTTTTATGTTTAAAAAAAGAATCTCACTGTCATAATACAATTACTATAATTAAATTTTGTATCTTTTGTGTAACAGCTAAATTGTCTCAGAATTCTCTGCTCGGAAATATAGAATCTATCACAATACATAGTTAAGCAAGTCATGGCATAATAAACAGCATTGTGTACAACTTAAAAAGAACAATCTGTGTCATTTACTGCAGCTGAGCCAATAGGTAAGTTCCATTCACTGTAGTGGATATCCACCATTACATAATTATATTACGGTGATTTATTTTTACTGTGGCAATAAAACGTAATCAGCCACTACAAGTCATGATGCCGGCACTCCATGAGGACAAAGATGTCTTGTCTGTGATGAACACATTATGAAAAGGATTAAGGTCCAATGTGGGAGTACTGATTTTCTCAAAAACATGCATATACTGTAGACAGGTGCAGAGGTTGTATGTACAACAAGTACAAGAGTTTTGGATGAATGTACTGTAGACAGGTAATGGGGATGGATGTACTATAGACAGGTACAGGGGTTATATGTACTACAGGTACAGGGTTTTGGATGCATGTGCTGTTGACAGACACAGGTGTGTTGGATGCATGTACTATAGACAGGTACAGGGGTTTTGGATGCATGTACTATAGACAGGTACAGGGGTTTTGGATGCATGTACTGTAGACAGGTACAGGGGATGCATGTACTATAGAGAGGTACAGGGATGCATGTACTGTAGACAGATACAAGGGTTTTGGATGCATGTAATATAGAGAGGTACAGGGATGCATGTACTAAAGACAGGTACAGGGGTTTTGGATGCATGTACTATAGACAGGTACAGGGGATGCATGTACTATAGACAGGTACATAGGATGCATGTACTGTAGACAGGTACAGGGGATGCATGTACTGTAGACAGATACAGGGGATGCATGTACTATAGAGTAATACAAGGATGCATGTACTATAGAGAGATACAAGGATGCATGTAATGTAGACAGGTACAGGGGATGCATTTACCATAGCGAGATACAGGGGATGCATGTACTATAGAGAGATACAAGGATGCATGTACTATAGACAGGTACAAGGATGCATGTACTGTAGAGAGGTACAAGGATGCATGTACTGCATACAGGTACATAGGATGCATGTACTGTGTAGACAGGTACAGGGGATGCATGTACTATAGACAGGTACAGGGGATGCATGTACTGTAAACAGGTACATACACTGCTCCCTCGATAACTCGCGCCCTGATAACTCGCGAACCCGCTTATAACGCGGTGTCTGGCGTGGATCCCGTTTTTTAAAAGAAAATATTTTTTAAAAATGAAGAAAATCATGATCAGAACTGGTGAATGAAACCATGATATATTGCCCGTTTTATTGTCGAAAATGACGGTTAGTGCCTGAAAAGTTAGAATCAACATCGTGAAATTTTCAGGTTTTAATAAGGAATCATATATCTTGTTAGATTTTATCGGAAAAAATATTTTCTCAGTTCACTGTAAATAATAATACTGTATATGTAATGGGGAAATTAGAGTTTTAATCTTTTCATTGTGTTGCAGTGTAAGCAGTATAATCGTTGCATGGTCTCTTCTATTCAAACATGAAAAGATTCAATTGCCCGTCACATCGATGCCCGCGAGCACATTTGTGAGAACCTAATTAACTGCCGGCTGCGTCTTGATTGACGACTTGGGGAAGTGTTTGTTGCATTGTAAAACTCAATTAAAATAGACCTGCTTTGTTTTATAAGGCGGTCTTTTGTATCAAATCAGGTAAAAGACATACAATACAAAAGTTCAAAGGAATGCAATTCCTACATGCATAAACTCTTGTGGTCAATATCGTGTCTCAACATCAATCAAATTAGTTCGACCAATCGAACATGGTTTCAAATAGTATGTACTTATTGTCATTAAAGTATATATTAATCATTAATTTATCCTAATCATTTGTAAATATGATCATGGAGAGCAAGGGAATCAAGCGAAAGGTGTACTAGGTGAATGAAAAACTTACTGTCATAGAAAGGGTTCGTAATGGTGAATCAAGATCAAAAGTTTGTAGTGAACTTAAACTTGCCGAGTTGACACTCAGAGGATGGCTCAAGGATGAGCAGAAATTTCGGGATTATTTGCATGAAGTTGATTCTGATGATGGATTTAAACGGAAACGGGCACGCACTGCAAACAACACAGAATTAGATGATGCTGTGTACACCTGGTTCACACAACAACGTGAACAAAGTGTTCCGATTTCGGGAACAATTCTCAAGGCCCAGGCAGAGAAAATGGCAAAAACTATGGATACTGATTCAGATTTCATGGCAAGCCATGGATGGCTTTGGAGATTCCAGCGCCGACATGGAATAAAACAAAATTCTTTGTCGGGAGAGATACGCTCAGCAAATCAGGCGGCCGCATCTAGTTATCCCAACCAACTCCGAGAGATACTGACCCGTGATGGATATACAGACGACCAAGTTTATAATTGTGATGAGGCTGGTCTATGCTATCGGATGATTTAAATATTTTTTTACATATTTTTTTTACATGTCTGATGTTTCTACCCATTAAATTCATGGTTGGTAATGGTTTATCTTTGTAAATTTTTTTACATTTCACTCTATCTATCTATCTAATCAATCTATCTATGTATCTATTTAGTGATAGCAGAATTTTATGTTTTAGATCAACACAAGTTTCGACGTTGTCGTTTTTCGATATGAATGTTATCTTTTTTGATAAAATAAATCTTGATTCATTTTTGAACAAACAATAAAACTAGAATGTATCCAAATCAACACAAAAAGCAGTGATGTAATACACAATGTGTTTAGCGATACACATGTTAAGAATGCTGATACCTCGTGGAATAATGTTTGTTTTTACGATCTTTTCAAGATATTTTATCCAGAAATTAAAGGTAATTTATAAAGAAAAATGAACAACACCTTTATAAAGAAATATTTATTCACAGTTATTTTCAGCACGATTATAAAGCGACTATTTAACAATGCACCCCCCCCCCTTCGCCTCTCTGTCGATCTCCCATATCTTTATTAGTTTTTTTTTTTATAGGTCCCTTGGTAACTCGCGCCCTCGCTTATAGTGCGGTCGATGTTTTTGGACCCCGTTGTGCGCGAGTTATCGAGGGAGCGGTGTATAATAATAATAATAATAATGATAATAATAATAATAATGACTTTATTTAAAGAGGGTGACACAATTAGTTGCATGGAACTAATCCTCCTTGTGGCCCTCTAATATATACATATTTACATACAGAGTACATGTGCATAGTTGCATAATAATAATAATAATAATAATAATAATAATAAAGCATTGATAATAAGCTACATGTATATATGAACATAATAAATAGAAAAGTTTTGTAAAACATGATCAAGCTAGGTACATTGTGTATATACAGTATAAAAATTGTGAGATGACAAAATGGAAGGTTTGAGAATATTATGCTTTAAGTTGTAATGTATTTATCAAATCAAACAGGTTCCACTTTTCATCCTTTCAATTAGATGATAATTAAATGTATTTTTATTTGTACTTTCTCTAATTTCCTTTGGGAATTGATTCCAAATTAGTTACCCCGAATATTTAAAACTTTTCTTAAAGAGTTTTTTATTTGGTTTTGGAATGCAGAGGTGGTTAGCTGAAATTGATCTTAAATTGGGAGTGTTGCCTTGTTTTCTAGTATGAAATAGTTCTTTGAGATATGATTTGGCCATATTGTTTTAAACTTTGTGCAATAAGTCTAGCCTTTCTTAAAAATATTCATTCACTTACCATTAACATTTTACTATTATTCACTGCATTTGGGATGTTTTCAGCATTATCTAGGATGAGTTTGCAAGCTCTTTTTTGCAAGCGGAATAATTTGCAAATATTCTTGTCAGAAGTGTTTCCCCAGATAACATTACAGTAGTCTAGGTGTGGTTGTATATAACTTTTGTAATATATTAACCTATGTTTAGTTGATAGATATGGCCTAATAATAATAACCAAAGACATTAATTGACTTTATGACATATGACTTGTTCGTTCCATTGCAAATTGTTGTCAACCATTACCCCAAGGATTTTGTCATGGGTTACCATTTGTAGACCAATTTCATTCAACTTGAGATTCAAATTGTTATTTTCCAATTTTGCTCTTTTTTGTTGGGTAGTAATCATTAATACTTTAGTCTTGTCCATGTTTACTTTCATGCCATTTTCCTTACACCAGGAATCTATTCTAAGTAAGGCTGTTTGAAAGGAAGACCTCCAGGTCTGATTTTAGTTGTTTGAAATCTGATAGAGTGGTGTCATCTGCATATAAGTCGGTAGATGAAATACAATTGCCTAGTTTCAGTGGTAGATCATTTATGAAAATTTATGAAAATGAGAAAGAGGAGTGGGCCAAGGATTGATCCTTGTGGTACTCCACATGTAATTGGTTCTTCTTTAGAAAAACTGCTATTTATTTTGACACACTGTTTTCTCATCGATAGATACAATGTAAACCAATCAATTGTTGAATTGTCACATTGATAAATGCTTAATTTATTGATAAGAATATCATGATCAACAAGGTCAAAAGCCTTTCTAAGATCATCCAGTATGGATCCAACTAATTTTCCCTGATCCAAGGCAGTAATCCATCTATCTATCATGGAGACCAAAGCTGTCTCACAGGAGTGGTTTTCTCGGAACCCTGATTGGTTTTGATGAATTAAATTATAGTTTGATAGATACATTGAAAGATTGTCATGGACATGCTTTTCAAGTAGTTTGGACAGAGTTGGCAATATAGATATTGGTCTGTAGTTATTGAAATCTTCTTTACTGCCAGACTTGTGAATGGGGGTAACTTTTGCCAGTTTCCATGTCTGGGGAAACACTGAGGTGGATATGCTTAGATTACATATGTAAGTTATGCTCGCAAATATTATATTTGCAGCAGTCCTCAGGAGACATGGTCCAATATTATCTAGACCTGTTGATTTTGTTGTTTCAGTAGTTTGCAAATATTTTAAAACTTTTTCATTTGGTATTGCAGAGATAAAAAAAGTTTGTGTCAGGTGGAATATTTTCTGAACAGAAATTTGTAATAGATTTAACTAAAGATTACCTGAAATGAGTGCCATTTTAATGTCATTGGTCTCAAGTCAGGCTTTTATCAGTAATGGATTTAACTAAAGATTACCTGGAATGAGTGCCATTTTAATGTCATTGGCCTCAAGTCAGGCTTTTATCAGTAATGGATTTAACTAAAGATTACCTGGAATGAGTGCCATTTTAATGTCATTGGTCTCAAGTCAGGCTTTTATCAGCAATGGATTTAACTAAAGATTACCTGAAATGAGTGCCATTTTAATGTCATTGGTCTCAAGTCAGGCTTTTATCAGTAATGGATTTAACTAAAGATTACCTGAAATGAGTGCCATTTTAATGTCATTGGTCTCAAGTCAGGCTTTTATCAGTAATGGATTTAACTAAAGATTACCTGGAATAAGTGCCATTTTAATGTCATTGGTCTCAAGTCAGGCTTTTATCAGTAATGGATTTAACTAAAGATTACCAGGAATGAGTGCCATTTTAATGTCATTGGTCTCAAGTCAGGCTTTTATCAGTAATGGATTTAACTAAAGATTACCTGGAATGAGTGCCATTTTAGTATTGTAACTTGGAGCTTCTGAGCTAAAACTTCTTTTGAATACAATAATTCCAATAGATAGTGATTACTGAATTTAATCAAAGTTTGCATATAAGACTATTGTGATTTGTTTAGCTCGTTTAGTGATATTCCATCCATGACATTGGCTAAAGGTCAAAGGTCATGACCAACCTTGTGAATATTTACCTCAAGTGCAGAAGAACATATCTGAAACTAATTTGACAGTCCTGTGATGCCTACTTGACTGAAACTAATTTGACAGTCCTGTGATGCCTACTTGACTAAAACTAATTTGACAGTCCTGTGATGCCTACTTGACTAAAACTAATTTGACAGTCCTGTGATGCCTACTTGACTAAAACTAATTTGACAGTCCTGTGATGCCTACTTGATTGAAACTAATTTGACATGCTGGATTTTCTCTCAAGTATCTCATATGGTTTTAATAATCAACAGTTAAAAACAAATGTGGAAACATACACATTACTTGTTAATTTGTATCAATTCTCTTTGTCCAAGTTGTCAAGTTTTAGTTGTGGTAACTATATCTGATAGCAGATTTCCACTGTCTGATAACATCTGAAATGTCCTGGTGCTAGTAAGGTCTCTATCCAATTTCAATAAAAAAAATGCTGAGAGTTTGGGAATAAAAATTTAGTTTTAAAGCATCCATATATGCTAGCAAATTGGCGCAATTTATATAAAGCTGAAAGATATTAATGCCAGAATTTCTATAAGGTTTACATATTTATAAGTTAGAAATACCTGAGAGAAGGTCCTGAGCATTGGTACAAATTGTAAAGGTTTGATGCTGTAAACTTTCATTCATTGCTGGTAAAGAGGTTTTGTTTAAAGGTTTCATATGTAAAGGTTTGATGCTGTAAAATTTCATTCATTGCTGGTAAAGAATTTTGTTTAAAGGTTTCATATGTAAAGGTTTGATGCTGTAAACTTTCATTTATTGCCGATAAAGAGGTTTTGTTTAAAGGTTTCATATGTAAAGGTAGAATGACATCATACGATCAAAATTAAAAGGTCTTGACATGAAGACAGTTCCTGGTAGACATTATTCAAGCAGTTTTTTAATAAACAGAAGATAGCAAATGTTGATGAAGAAAGAACACAGGTAAGCAAATAATTGATCCTATCAAGTGATCTGTAGTAGACAGGCGTGTAGTTTACCTTTATTTCACCTGAATCATCAGCATGTTGTACAAAACTATTGTACATTCAACTTTCACATATTAATTCTTTATATTTTCAACGAATTAATCAAGACAAAGGTATTATATGAATATGATAGTCAGATGTTCAAAACTAACGTACATTCAACTTTGACATTAATTCTGTATATTTTAAATGAATTGATCAAGACAAAGATATTGTATGAATGTAATAGTTGGATGCTTACTTTTACACTGTGACATGGATGTCGACCCATTTTGCTCTGTGAATGACATTGGTTCTTTACACAATATACACATGGTTAGCCCAGTCAGATTCTGGTATGTTCCAGCTGGACATGGCACTGCAGAAATTCAGCAAACAAACATTTTTAGTACCGGTACATTTTGACAAAACACATCTGATATCACCAGATTTTGTTTTATATGACATCATTATATTTTAATACATGCAGCCATATTTCTAATTGATTCTGCACTGCAAAAAATTATGACTATTTTGTCCAAAAATATGCTTACTGGTATATATTTCTTTCAGGGTCCAAAAAACAAAAAGACAAGAAAAAGAAAATACAAGTTCAAGCAACCAAACCCACCAATATGTGAATAGGCTATTCCTCAAGTTTTAAATCAAAGTAATTATACTTTACATGTACACCAATTATTAAAAACCGATATTACTTGACCAGTTTTTCATCTTATTTCAGTATATAAAAGTATTGAAAGTATAAAAAATTTAACATCTGAAGTAAAACAATGTCTTAATGTCTAACATCATCTACTAAATATAAATATAAATCAGACTGGATGATCAAGCTTTCTTTAAACAGAAGCGAAATGAACATAGATATACTTAGAAAAATCTTTATTTAAATTTTTTAGCTAATTAAATCTTTAGTGTATTGTGGTAGTGGGTTAGAGCATGATGGTTGGACCTAAATATTACTGACAGAATTAACCAATCAACTGTTCTGAGTTTGTGCAGTCTGGTATAGAAACTTATGGTCATGAGCAAGTAATTTTTTTTGCGATACAAGTGTAGCCTATGTGTGGTTATATAGAGCCATTAAAGAATGAATAGTGAAATATGGTTCTTCAATATTTGACAAATGTAATTATACAGAGAACGTGCAAAGTAAGTCATTTTTCCATGTTCCAAAAGTGGTATTAGCCCATCTCTCCTGACTTATCATTGCATAATAATAACTTGTGTCCAAATTTGCGTATAAAGAATTACTCTAAAATTATGCCAAAATGTTATAAGGCATCAAAACATATTTTGGAGAAAAAAATTCTACAAATAAATTATGTTCAAAGATATATGGAAAATAAGGTAACAGTGTTAGGTATAATAATAATAATAATAATAATAATAATAATGCTGCTTTATTTATAGAGGGTGACTCATTAGTCAAGGACTATACTCTCTTGATGCCCTCTTAATGAGAGTATAACAAATGCACATTGTGTGAAGATAGCAATAATTAGTGCTTATTTTAGCATGTTTAGTATTAAAATACTAAATTTCATTATCTATTAGAATCACGTGCAAGTTCATGATATCTCTTCTTAAATACTATAATATTCAAATATTATAATCAGTAAACTGACAATACTGATTTTAGTTTAATTGACTTAAATCTGTGACTTTCATCAGTTGCATTCATTCAAAATTGAAATTTTTCAAATCAATTAAAATATTTGAGCTCACAAAAGACTAATTATTCAGCTTATTTGAACAAAGTTGAATATGTGTTCATTTATTTTTATAATACTTTGTTCAGCTTATTTGTCAAATTTTACTATCTTTGTTCAGCTTATTTGACAAATTTCACTGTAGTAATTTATTTTTAAAATACATTGTTCAGCTTATTTGTCAAATTTTACTACATGTTAATTTATTTTTAAAATACATTGTTCAGCTTATTTGTCAAATTTCACTATAATAAATTGTTCAGCTTATTTGTCAAATTTCACATGTTAATTTATTTTTATAATACTTTGTTCATCCTATTTGTCAAATTTCACTATAATATATTGTTCAGCATATTTGTCAAATTTTACTACATATTAATTTATTTTTATAATATTTTGTTCATCTTATTTGTCAAATTTCACTACATGTTAATTTATTTTTATAATACTTTGTTCATCTTATCTGTCAAATTTCACTATAATACTTTGTTCATACTATTTGTCAAATTTCACTATAATATTGTTCAGCATATTTGTCAAATTTTACTACATATTAATTTATTTTTATAATACTTTGTTCATCTTATTTGTCAAATTTCACTACATATTAATTTATTTTTATAATACTTTGTTCATCTTATTTGTCAAATTTCACTATAATACTTTGTTCATCTTATTTGACAAATTTCTATACATGTTAATTTTTTTTATAATACTTTGTTCATCTTATTTGTCAAATTTCACTATAATACTTTGTTCATCTTATTTGACAAATTTCGCTATAATACTTTGTTCATCTTATTTGACAAATTTCACTACATGTTAATTTATTTTTGTAATACTTTGTTCATCTTATTTGTCAAATTTCACTATAATACTTTGTTCATCTTATTTGACAAATTTCGCTATAATACTTTGTTCATCTTATTTGACAAATTTCACTACATGTTAATTTATTTTTATAATACTTTATTCATCTTATTTGACAAATTTCACTACATGTTAATTTATTTTTATAATACTTTGTTCATCTTATTTGTCAAATTTCACTATAATACTTTGCTCATCTTATTTGACAAATTTCACTATAATACTTTGTTCATCTTATTTGACAGTTTGGCTGTGTTGTCTACCTTTTAAGTATTTTATATAAAGTTTGGCTGTGTTATCTACCTTTTGGGTATGGTTTGGGAGTGTTATCTACCTTTAATGTATAGTTTGGGTGTGTATTATCTACCTACTGAGCACAGTTTAGGTGTATGTTATCTTTCTTTGAGTACAGTTCAAAGGGGACACAAATCCTGACCTGCATAATTCGTGTGTGTGTGTGTGTGTGTATGTGTGTATTTTTAATATAGCTTTAACAATTTTTGCTATGATGTCTGGAGTGAAGCAGTTTATAGTCATGTCCTAATATTAACCTCTTATTGCTGAGCATCAACTGAGTCAGCTGTTAGTACCATTTCTGTAAGTCTCTGGTATGACTCAGCCAGGGATCGAACCCATAACCTCCTGTTTCCGCGATGGACACTCTAACCACTGGACCACTCGAGCAGTCAATTTTATTGTAAATGTAAGGATATTTAGTAGTTTGTATATATAATCTATCTGGACGATTTTTTTATTTGCATCTATTGTATTCATACAAATCTTTCATGAAAAATACTGTCCTGTATTCTGAGATCAAACGGAAAGAAACTGCCATGAATTTGTTAGCTCCCTTCCATACATACAGGATGTGAGGTCATTTGAGATGATTACTGTATAAGAGTTATATTCAGTTTATGCAGTGAAGTGTCAATTAGAAACAAAAAAGTTCAATGTACAGCTCTAAATTGTGTGAATAATAGCAGTTCCAGACAGAAGAGTAGTTTTTCCATATTTCCAAAGGACCCTAAAAGGAGATCTGTATGAGTGATCAAATCTTAGAGAGAAGACTTTATGCCAACTCAACACACCAGATTGTGCCAGAGACATTTCAAGCTTGAATGTTTCTCAAAAGACCCAAGATCATCGCCATTGACAGAATCTGACAAGTCTCTGTTCATTTTTGTCATATGAATCTATCATGTAAGGTATGTTAATGGAATATTCTACTTTGGGAATGTCATTCACATCACTGATAGTCGCCATAATTTAAACATTCAAACACAGTCAACTCATAGAATGCTTGACTGCATTATCAACGGTATATGGAGAACTCGCTTCATTGAGAAATCACCCTGGGAGAACTCAACCCAACATATCTGAAGAAGTTGCCTCAAATGGTTGGAGAAGTCACCCCTAAACTTGTCATCCAGAAATCCCATTTAATATTTATCTTTTAAAAAAAAAAAGTATTTCAAAGACAGAACTGTGTACCTTAGAACTATACTGTTAGCAACAAAGATGTCACCACATGGTGGTTACTGCATTATTTGATTGCATTTTGAATGATGTATTTTATTATCAGGTCTTGGCTATCCTGTACAAGGAAGCAAACTCAATACCTATGCAACTCCAGATGGTTTTTGAAGGGAAACAGAAACGAAGTCAGACAGGAAAAACAAAAGAAAAAAAGGAAGAATATTTCACTTGTGAGATATGTTAATAAATGAAGAACTAAGTGTCAGTGTATTGATGAATTTTTTTTCTCAAGATTATATGCTGCGTTCATCTTGTTTGTGTAATTCAATAATTGAAAAAAAAACTTATTTATAATTGAAAGTCTGTGTTTTCATATCATCTCATTAGATTTCTTAAAACAACACACAACAGAACACCACAATCAAATGTAAAAGTTAAAAAATTTAATTTTTTAAAGATTTAATAAGTTTTTAATTTGAAAGAAAACAACAACAAAGAAAGCCTTTACTACCATATGGCAACATCTTAGAATTAGTATGTATGATCATTCTCCCAGGGCAAGTCCTCTATGGGGTGAGTTCTCCAAATTTCATTTTCATTTTCAACAATGCAGGTTTGTACAGTGTCTCAACTGATGTCACATCATCTATTATTTCAGGGGCAGGGAAGCGCATTTTTCTATTCAAGATGGATCAGAAGAGATGATTGGTTTTTCATAAATTTCTTAATAACAAATATGAATGAAAGGTACACATTTTTCAGGAAATGAACCATATACATATAGCAAATTATATTAAGTTTGCTCAAATTTCAGCTTTGCATTTTTGTTCCCTATAACTGTGTGTTATCTACCTTTTGGGTACAGTTTGGTTGTGTTAGCTAACTTTTTTTATACAGTTTGGGTGTGTTAATCTACTTTTTGAATACAGTTTTGGTGAGTGTTACCAATCTCTTTGGTACAGTTTGGGTGTGTGCTGTCTACCTTTTGGGTATAGTATGTTAAATACAATTTTCCTATAATTTGGGTGCATGTTATCTACTTTTTGAATACAGTGTGTCAGTGTGTGTGCGTGTGTTCCCTAAATTTTAGGTGCAATTTGGATGTAATTGCTACTTACCTTTTGGGTACAGATTTGGTGCATGTTATCTACCTTTTAAGCACAGTTTGTGCGTGTGTGTGTTACCTTTTGCATACAGTTCAGTGTTTGCTACCATTTTGGACACAGTTTGTATATATTATCTATCATTTGGGTACAGTTTGGGTTATGTTAACTTTATACTGCAGTCAATTCCTAATGTATTAATGTGATGATTGATATGTATGAACCAGTCTACTGTTATCTTGGCTTTCGTATCTTTTATGAAAGAATCCAAATTCTTTGACTTTGTCCATGTCTACAAGATATATTCAGGCAAGTGTTAACTTGGACTTGGCAAACCATGTGTTATCCCTATACTTCTGACACATTGGGTTCAGACAAGTACATGTTACACCACAGCTTACATTAGCAAGGATTTAGTTAAACAGTATAATGTTTTAAATCTGTTCTTTCTGTCTCTATGGGTAACATTACAAAGGTGTTTTTTCCTATAGATTTCCATATGGAACTTAAAGTTCACACTTGATTTTAAATCTTCCACAATTTTACTGTTATTTCTTACAGAAAAAGTTAAAAGTTAGCAACACTTCATATGTGCACATTTTGCCTTAAGTCTTCTGTAACTTTGATGACATAAATTCTAGGATATGTTTTTCTCAGTAACAGATTGCTTCTTTTGCAATGTTTAATTGACCTTTAACCTTTCAGAGGATGTATATTGTATCCTTGCTGTAAAGCAAAAGGATTTCTGAATTTTACTGAAGTTTCATCCTCTCACCTTGTGTTTCAAAAGAGCGGATTATTTTTAGCCTTTATTATTGTTACCTTAAAGTTGACACCATTAAACTAACAACTGTTGTGATTTTCAGATCTAATAAGTATTTAAGTTCAAAACCTTAAATTCTTTTTTCTAAACTGGACATTAAAGAAATAAAAGCTTTAGATACCACATCCATTCTGTGTTAAATTGTACTGTTCTCCTGCATGGCAGATTATGGTTTTGGGGTCAGTCGTAGTCGTCAAATTCAGTGACAAAGACTGAAAAAAAAAGAATGTAAACACATTTAAAATTTAAAAAAGAATGCACTAATCAATGCATGTATCCATGCCCCCCCAAAAGATTTGAGAATTTCAATTTTGTTTAACTTTATAAATCTTATATGATTCATAGAAACCCAAATTTAATTTTTCAAGGACTTCGCATGGAGTACTTTTTTTAATGAAAAAGGAATTTCCTCCATATTTTTTATGGTATTTTTTTTACTGCATCAGTAAGTACAAATGAGACAAAGAAAAGAGCATGCAAATAACTGCATTTATCAACATGCCATTATTGTTAAGAAGTATTGCTCCATCTGATAACAGTTTGATGCACAAAGATCTGAATTCACTAGTCTATTCATTAATGATTCAGATTCATCCAGCTTAATTTAAGGAGTTCTGGAAACAAATACAAGAAATGTTATAACAAATTCAAGAACTTTTCATAGATAAAAGCAAATAATTCACAATTCAATAAGATTTCAAAGCAATCCCTCAGATTTGGTTTTACAAGGTTGTACAAAATATGCTCTCATGTAACTTATATATCCCATGTTCAACACTGATACCTAATGCAAAGTGTAATTCAAGTTCACTTTATCATGGATCTTACAAGAGAATGTTCAGTAACATTGATAGAACTTTAAATACCAACAAATAATATCAAGATAAAAGTCAGAGAATTAATAATTTATACTCAATGGAGACTCAAACCTAGGCCCATGTATTACAACACACACTGCCTTGCTGGAGCTCACCAACCACCATACCATCTTGACCATTCAGACTTCACCAAGCGGTGATGCAACAAATTTGCTGGTATATGTATATGACTTTAATGAAGAAGACCTAATAATTGATGTACGATCTTGCCAACCAAGCTTAATACAAGGGTGACTACAATGTTTCCGTGTTGGACAATCAACAGATGTTACCCTGACTATTCCTATTTACATAGGGTCTTACTACATCACTCTAATACAGGACATCATAAGGGAAGCAGGAATAAAATGCATCAACAGCATTTATTGTCTCAAGACACTTCATCTTGAAAAAATTTTGAATTATATACATATATACTTAAGTATATTTGATTTAATTTAATTGTTTTTCTGATGTTTTTGCTTTTATATTATTATTCCATTACATGCTATTTTAATGTAATACTGATTTTTGGACTTGATTTGTTTTATAGAAATAAGTTCAGGTATGTTTGACTTTTTTATTTTTCATTGGGAAACACCTAATCTTAGAAACATTATATCTAGTTTCTGACCTTGATTCAGAAGCAGTGACAGTTTTAGTAAACAACTCTTTAAAATATTTTTTCAATTTGTTCTCAGAGTAAGAATTATTAAGTTAAGTCAAGGTAATACCTGAACGATGTGATATTTATTAGGGCATAACCGATATGCATTTTTCTACCAATTTCCGATTCCGGATTTTGGCCATGAAATTTTTCCGATTCTGGATACAATTCAATAAATCGGAAATGCTAAATCCGTATTTTTTTTCTAAAAAATTTCATCTTCCGTTTCCGGGTTTCTGGTATCTGGTTTTGCCGTGTCTAGCATGTTACTTAGTACTTTACCATATCCGGCTTCATTTCCAGTTTTCACCCGCGAGTTCAAATAGATTGTCTCACAGCGTGGTTGTGTTGACCATATTGGACTTTTCTGACTTCTTATTTAACTTTATTAACGCACTATCGAATGACACGCAGTGTTAGACGCGGTGCTATAGAAATTCAACTTTATTATTTTTATTATCCGAATCGGTCGTTCCTGCCTTGTCCGACTCCGATTAATCGGAAGTTCATACTATCCGGTGGAATCCGATTTCCGGATCAAAAGTCGGTTATGCCCTAATATTTATCATGTAACCAACATCCATTTCTAGAAGGTTGACCCCCATCCTGGAATCTGTTTTGCATCTTAGACTTAATGCTAATATTTTGGGAAATAATTTTCAGTCATGCCTTAACACTTAAGATGTCAAGTTGTTAATTATTTTATTATTAAATAATAGTGCTCTAAAGTAATTATTGGACAAGGACATTAATCAAAATTTATACAGAAGTAAAAAATTGAGATATTTTCTGTATTTTTACAAGAGACTGTTGACACAGCGGCACTTCACTGACTATTAATGATGTCATCATCTAATATTTTGGATTTTATTGGGATTCAAACTCAGTTTGATTCAGGACCTTTTATTACTTAGGACTTCTATTTTTTAATTCTTGGATTACTTTTGAGTTGATTCATAAAAAGTTCATTTTTTCTTTCTCACTTGATATTTTAGGGAAATAAATTATTTGTTAAATTTTACAAAGCTTGTTTTCTTATATTTTGTTAGAACCTAGACTCATAATAATATATATATATATATATATATATATATATATATATATATATATATATATATATATATATATATATATATATATATATATATATATATATTATGGCTATAAATCTGAAGAATGACATGTTTCCCGGTACATTTAATAAATAGGTAATTGTCAAAGTTTTTATTAAATATCTGGTGAGTGTGTGTGTGTTGCTCAGATTGGTAACATAGGGTGATAACAATGACAAGATTCTTTACCATTAAATAATTATAGCATAAGAAATGTAGTATTCTCTGTGTGTACCACTGCAGTGGACCTAATGGTTTGATTGTTTACCTAACGATGCTGGCGGTCATGGGATCAAACCCTGGCCAGGTCATACCCAAAACTTATTAAAATGATACTAGAAGCTGCCTTACTAGGTGGTCAGCATTAAGAGGTTAGTGTTAGGACTGGCTGACCTGGTGTCAGGATAATGTGACTATGCTGGACATCATCATATGTGTCTGTCTTGTCAGGATGTGATTGCATGGGACATCATGCTACATGTCTGTGGTTTCAGTATAATGTGACTGCATGGGACATCATGCTACATGTCTGTGGTTTCAGTATAATGTTACTGCATGGGACATCATGCTACATGTCTGTGGTTTCAGTATAATGTGACTGCGTGGGACATCATGCTTCATGTCTGCATCATTATGCCTCATTAGTAGACATCAATACAATCTGCCACACTTCAGACATTGCAGGACTAAAATTGTCAAAGCTATGTTAAATATTTAAATCATGCACACACACACATTCTTTGTGAAATCACACTCAAGATGAGACAGTGTAAGATTTAGTCCAATTGTGAAATATTACACAGGTGACGATGATGATTTACATCATCATCACCATCAGTCTCTTGACCTAGTGTGGTCGTTGAGGCAATGTGCTGCTAAACATCTGACCAGTTCCCTCCACTTGTCTCGATCATGTGCCAATGCCTGTGTCTCCGCAAAACTTCTCCTGGTCCATTCTGTGATGCTGTCACTCCACTTTTTTCTGTCTACCTCTCCTTCTACCACCTTGGACACTACCCTGCAGTACTGTTGTGGATAGACTGTAATGTGGTCCATGTAAGAGATGCCAATGATGATTCTGTAGCATCTCATTTCTAGTGTCTGGATTCTTTATTGTAAATTCTGCTGTCAGGTCCAGGCCTCACATGAATACAGAAAGATGGAGATGACTAGTGCTCTCTATAGTCTGATTTTATTTTTCAGACAGATGTTCTTGTCTCTCAAGATGGGCCTTAGCTTTGACATAGCTGCAGTTGTTTGCACTGCTCGTGACAAAATTTATTCTTTTCATCCTTCTTCTGTGATTATGGAACCAAGATATTTGAATTGGCCAATTGTTTCCAGTTCCTGATCTCTGACTTTAATCTTGGTTGATTTTTGTTTGCCACTATTTGTCATCAGCTTTGTCTTCTCTGCACTTATCTCCATGTCAAATCTGGACGATGTTTCTTCCAGGTTCTTCACTAAGGTGGCAAGCTCATATTCACTGCCTGCCAGCCCATCAATGTTGTCTGCAAAGTGGAGGTTGGTGATGTTATGCCATCCAATGCTGACTGTCCCACAGTGGTTTTCCAGGGCTTTGCTTATGATGTGCTCTAAGTAGATGTTGAAAAGCGTGGGTGACAGGAGACAGTCTTGCCATACTCCAAATATTGTCTTGAACCAGTCCCCCACAGAACTTTGAGTAGTTACTGCACTTATTAGTAGCCTTGGCATACAGCTGCTTGATGGTGTTGGTCAACTTTTGACCAACGTTGTACTTCTTCATTGTGGCCCACAATGCCTCATGTTACACTCTGTCAAAAGCCTTTTTGAAATCTATGAACACATGATAGATGTCTTGTTGATGTTGTGAGTACTTTTCACACAGAACCCTAAGATTGAATATTTGTTCTGTTGTGCTTCTTCTATTTCAGAACTGTTCCTGTTCTTCAGCAACTATTTCTTCTGCTTGTGGGTTCGGTCTGTTTAAGATACATCTTCAGCATCACCTTACTAGCATGGCTGATCAAACTGATAGTTCTGTAATTTTGGCATACCTGGAGATTCCCTTTTTTGGGGAGTGTTATAATCAGTGAGTGGGTCCACTGTGTTTTCCATTTGCTTGTCTGCCAGATCTCATTGCAGATTTATGTTAGTGGCTCTATCACTCATTTCCCACCATTCTTGAAGATTTACATAGACACAGAAAGACAGTGAATTCTTACTCTTTTGGATTCTTTAATACATAGCTTAATTATATTAAATAATGTAATAGCACCATTTGTGATACATTATTTTATTGGCATTAAAGGTTGTCTTTCAAAACAGGTTTTACACAGGGCCTTACTTTAAGAAAGGAGTAGGAATACAGTTAGTATGGTGAGCTGTCATTCTTGTCTAGTTAGATTAATAAGACATGATTATAGAATATTACCCCTTCTTCAACCCTGAATGGCCCTGGGTCCTGTAAAGTTTGAATCAGGACACTCTCTGCTGTCCTCTGGATTCCATCTGTTTCATTCAAAACTGCCCTGAAATGTAAGCAGGGATATCATACTATGAACTAAAATTAGAAATTAGGATGTTATAAAAAATTTACCTTCAGAGTTAATGAACATTAAATTGTCAGTAACTAGAAAAAAAAGTATTGTCACAGTGATTGATAATGCTAATTGTATTTGTTTTAACTGTGCATTTCTCTTTTAAACAAGTGGCTAAAGTGGGCCTCAGAATGATCACTTGTCTGATATTGGCCTGAAAGCATAATGCAAGTGTTTTGGCCAAGAAATCTGAATCAATGAGAAGCTTTCTGTAGACACTGTTTCCAAGGAAAAGATTGTATATTTTATGAAAACAATTATTTCAATGCTCTTAAGTTTTTATATCTTGTATGTTTGATGGCACATAACTATCAGATTTTGCTAAGCCTATTCAACATGACGTATTTTCTCAGGTTAAATCCTGCTAAAAGTTCCTTTTTTTTGTTACACCCATTATATCTGACAGAAGCTTGGCAACAATTTGTACCTGATAATGTACTAAATGGTGGATGGCCAAATTTGGAGGCTATAATGTTGAAATGTACTGATGGTAGAGTCTGTCATTGTACTTAGCCTTGGTAAATGAAACTTTTAATTAAATAAATTATATAATTAATATTATTTGGCACTAGTAGCCTCTTTATCTTTGCTGCAACTTTACATGCATGATAATATAAGATGATAATAATTAATTGATATACTGATACAAAACTGTTTAGTGGTAAAATATGTGGATGCATAGTTTAGAGTTCATGTGTTGAAGATCATTTCATCACTTAAATAACCCTGACAGTAAGGCATTCAATATTCTTCTATAAATTATATATTTTTTTAAATACAAATATTATTTTTTATACTTCTGAGCCAAATGTTTTGGACATTTTAAAAAGTTTCGTATGCATTCAATGTATTTTCTTTTGTTGGAGCATCTCTGGGTGACTGAGTGGTCTAAGATGCTGACCTTTACCAAACACTGACATCTCACCACATTGCACATGGCTTCAAGTCTTGACTCAGCCAATGCTGATATGTGAGAGAAGCTGTCCAGTAACTTCCTGTGGGTCAGTGCTTCTTTCCAAGTTCTTCCTCCATTAAATACATCAGCAGCCATGCATACCCTATCATGTGCTAAACAATGGTGTTAAATCTGCACAACAAAAATTAAAACCAAACATTCTAGTTGCAGCGCTAAAATAAATCTGACAGCCTGATGTCTGGGCCTCTCTTTCTCAGATTGGGCATCTCCTAAATTCTAAGTGAATTGCCCATTAGTCTTGTCTGGAAAAAGTCTAACTTGTCTGAGAAAACTTTGTGTTGATAAAATGTGAAAATTTATTTTCAAGTTGTTGAAAGACTAGAACGTTTTAAATAATTATCCCCATGTATGACTCCTAGCTATGTGAAGACTGTACTTCAATCTAAAGATGTAAACATTGTGTACAAGGTAAAGCATGTAACCTATATGTGACCCAGGACTTGTGTCGAGTACCAATGTGCGTGTTTGTCATGAGTTTGAGTGATCAATCGATGTGCATGATTCTTGTGCTTCACAAGTATTAAAATCAATTCCTTGCCATAGTAGCAAAAAGCTTCTGGCATTCCTACTCTAGTTCTTGACACAGACAACACCTTGAGCAGTACAAAGTCGTGAAGATGAAGAGCATTTGTCTTTCAAGTGAAAGACCAGGGATTGAATATAATTTAAAAACATTATACCTTTAGAGTTTGGTAAAGTATCATTTATGTGTTTTTGTGAAAAAATTAAAAATGATGATAAAGTGGTCTGAGACTCCAAACTTGAAGTAGGGGAACAAGTCTTAGTGCACAAAGTTAGACTGGAAGGGAAATTTTTTGTTAGCCAATAAGTAATCCAAGGATGTATATCAGGTGATATCAGTCCCCAATTTAGATATACCTGTGTACAAGGTAAAGAGGGTTGATGGTTTAAAATCCATGCGTACATTGCATCATACAATGCTTTTGTTGTTTGATTACCTTCCATGTGATCCAGTTCCCATGAAATAGTTTCAGAAGAAACCGGGTGAACCAAGAGCTATCCCATTGGAGTCGAGTGCTGAATCTTCGAGTTCTGAGTCAGACTCCGACCAGTATATTATGCCACAAAGATGACACAGTTGGACCAGGAAGGATAATGATCAATTCTGTGAACACTATTGCTGATACCCATATTAGTCAGCCTCTTGAAAGCGTAAACTTTTAAAGCAGCAGTTCTAGGCAATATGGCAGTAGTTTAAGTGAACACATGAGTCATTTTACTGTTCCCTCTCATGTATGATTACTCAGTTCACTCTCCCAGAGATATTAGCTGAAAAGTCAGTTCAAAGCCTGACCATATTAGAAGGAAACCCAGACGGCCAGCCTGTAAGGTTGATCCTCAGTCCACTGATGCCACAGGTGTCAGAACAGAAAGACTCAGGCCAGCAACTGCTGAGGAATTCAACCAGAGACCAAAAACCACCTGACCGGCAAAGCCAGTGGGCATTTTCGTTGACTATTTACTATGTATGAATTACTGAGATCTATCTATTGACTTCATACCTGTACTGTTGCAGTAGACAGCTGAAGCAATGCAGATGAGCCCCTTAATGTAAATTAAATACTGCAATGTAAATTAAAATTTAACACCTGACACTGCTTTGAAGGTTAGAGATACTGAGATACCCACTCTCTAAAATGTCTGTTGCTTACTCACATCTAAACTGCTGGGTGGCAACATTGCCAAAGTGATAACCATATGGATGAGAGTTATGTTGCCCCAGTGATAACTAAAAGTTATGTTGCCCCAGTAATAACTATTTGGATGAGAGTTATGTTGCCCCAGTGATAACTATATGGATGAGTGTTATGTTGCCCCAGTGATAACCATATGGATGAGGGTTATGTTGCTCCAGTGATAACCATATGGATGAGGGCTATGTTGCCCCAGTGATAACCATATGGATGAGTGTTATGTTGCCCCAGTGATAACCATATGGATGAGGACTATGTTGCCCCTGTGATAACCATTTTGATGAGGGTTATGTTGCCCCTGTGATAACCATATGGATGAGAGTTATGTTGCCCCAGTGATAACTATATGGATGAGTGTTATGTTGCCCCAGTGATAACCATATGGATGAGTGTTATGTTGCCCCTGTGATAACCATATGGATGAGGGTTATGTTGTCCCAGTGATAACTATATGGATGAGGGTTATGTTGCCCCATTGATAACCATATGGATGAGTATTATGTTGCCCCTGTGATAACCATATGGATGAGGGTTATGTTGCCCCAGTGATAACCATATGGATGAGTGTTATGTTGCCCCAGTGATAACCATATGGATGAGTGTTATGTTGCCCCCAGTGATAACCATATGGATGAGTATTGTTGCCCCTGTGATAACCATATGAATGAGGGTTATGTTGCCCCATTGATAACCATATGGATGAGTATTATGTTGCCCCTGTGATAACTATATGGATGAGGGTTATGTTGCCCCAGTGATAACCATATGGATGAGTGTTATGTTGCCCCAGTGATAACCATATGGATGAGGGTTATGTTGCCCCAGTGATAACCATATGGATGAGGGTTATGTTGCCCCTGTGATAACCATATGGAGGAGGGTTATGTTGCCCCAGTGATAACCATATGGATGAGTGTTATGTTGCCCCTGTGATAACCATATGGATGAGTTATTTTGCCCCAGTGATAACCATATGGATGAGTGTTATGTTGCCCCTGTGATAACCATATGAATGAGTATTATGTTGCCCCAATGATAACCATATGGATGAGTGTTATGTTGCCCCAGTGATAACTACATGGATGAGGGTTATGTTGCCCCAGTGATAACCATATGGATGAGTGTTATGTTGCCCCAGTGATAATTATATGGATGAGGGTTATGTTGCCCCAGTGATAACTATATGGATGAGTGTTATGTTGCCCCAGTGATAACCATATGGATGAGTGTTATGTTGCCCCAGTGATAACTACATGGATGAGGGTTATGTTGCCCCAGTGATAACCATATGGATGAGTGTTATGTTGCCCCAGTGATAACTACATGGATGAGTGTTTTGTTGCCCCAGTGATAACCATTTGGAAGAGGGTTCCCATTATTACCTCACACACATGAATGGTGGAGTCAGGTGTTGGTGTCCAAGGAGGGGATCAAAGATCCAATGTACACAAATTTAAATTACAATGACAGTTGACAGCTTCAACTATTTTCTGAACATGCTTCATATAGCCATGGCATCAAGGTGTATCATTTATGTGACCGATCTAGCAGTTATGGTATGAGGTGTGAAGAGTAATTTTTGAAACATACAGAGAAATACTATTTTGATACAATTGTAATGCTCCTGATATTATCATGCAACTGAACTAGAAAGTTTCAAGCCAAAAACTGGGGCCGTAAATCGAACAATTTATTAAAGACAAAAAAATTGAACCCAGCTTATCTTAATAACAGGTAGTATACCTAATTTTGTTTCAGTTCATGAAATCCTTAAAAATGTTTATAATTAAGTGCTCAGAAATCTAAGTTAAGTGTCCTGCACATGATCACATCATGGCAGCCAAACACATCTTATTTGATAGCAGTATTGAAACCTCAACCCTTTTGGTCAGGAGTGAGATTCAGTAACCACCAAGTCATCACAGCTCCTCTACTGAGCAGACACAAAATTATGATGTGACTGAATGGCAAAGTTCTTAGTCAAAGAGTGTCAATTTCCTGAATTATGAATGACATTTTTATATCTGTAACAGTAATCAAATAAATATAATGTTTTTTTTACTGCATTGTTTAAATTATCTATTATTTAGTCATGTAGTTTAGAAGATCTATACATTTTTTATTTGTACATTTCTGTAATATTAAAATATTTAGACTGTTCATCTGATGCATAGGAAAAAAAGTTCATAATTTCTGAACAGTTTTTCTATACATGAACTTGACATTTTTAACAAAATCTTTTTTAATCTGATTAAATTTGAAAATTGAATGACAATTTACTCAAGATTGCATTTATATAAAATTGATTAGCTATAAAATTATAGTCTGAGGTGTGAAGAGTATTTTTGCAATATGCAGTGAAACACTATTTTAATACTAAATAGGGAAAATAAAGTTTCCGTATATACTCACCTATTAATCTGTCAATGTATAAGCCTACACCCAAACTAAACAGGTATAAACAATAAAATGTGCTTGACCTACACATAAGCCGACCCAACTCGAAGACATCTCAAGATGCACGAGGTAAGTTCTAAATGCTTTTATTTAGGCAAACTTATATTTTATAAACTTACATGTATACTTATATCAAGGTTGGCATGCATAATTATTTTTAAAAAATGGTTTAAACTTGTTTGTAAAGTAAATTTCCTTTTGTTTTCTTATTGTTTCTGCCTAATTTAGATTTGTGTATAATTTGATCAAAGGATATCAATGACAAGAATTTAGGGATCATCATTTGCTGTAACATTACCTCTCCCTTTTGACTCAATTATTGTTTGTTTATGTATTATTGCATTGGACATTTTATATGAGTGTACCAGTAATTACTGGTAATTACATTTGTACTTTGCTTTGAAGCTGTAAATACCTAACTCATTAAAATGTAATCCCAGTATGACAACACAACAAACAACAACATGCTTTGATTCAATGCTCATAATTAGGCTACTGAACATATTTATATAATGGTGCCACTGCATGTACATGTACTTTGTGGGTTTGATTATGCACTAAAATCAGTACATCCCATAGAGTTGAATCATGTGCACCATTGTGTTAAACTTCAATGTTATCTCCAAAATACAATAATGAACTTTCAGAAATAATACTTAAAAAATTATGCTATTACCATAAAAGCTGAGTTGTAGTTTGCTTTGATGTAAGCAACCTTAATTCATATCTGTCAACTTTCACCACAACGGGAGGAAAAACACTCCACTCCCGATTTTTGGGGTAGCTCCATGCCTACCACCTGATTTCGTAATATCTCCCGATTTTTGGGTCACTCCATGCCTACCACCTGATTTCGTAATATCTCCCGATTTTTTATTTTTGGGGTCGCTCCATGCCTACCACCTGATTTCGTAATATCTCCTCATTTTTGGGGTCGCTCCATGCCTACCACCTGATTTCGTAATATCTCCTGATTTTTGGGGTCGCTCCATGCCTGCCACCTGATTTCGTAATATCTCCTGATTTTTGGGGTCGCTCCATGCCTACCACCTGATTTCGTTATATCTCCTGATTTTTGCAGAGAACTACCGGTACTGATTATCAAATTACATCTTTGATTTTCATTTCTTCTAAACAAGAAAGGTTCTACATGTTCTGTTGTATCGCCTGTGAATTATTGTTGTGACAAAATAATTACTTTAATAGAAAGAATTGTCTTCTTCACTAAATAGAAAGTTAAGTTTAAACATTATTCATAAAAAAAGATGTTTTTTTAACCGCTACACCAATACAAAAATCATTACAATAATAAACCAGAGCAAAAAAAGTAATCCACAACAATGAATTTCAATGCAAGAATGATCACTACAAATGCATTAACTCCACAGCTATTCCCATAAAAGAAACTTACATAAGTGAACACCTGGCGTTTATATACAGTATATACCAATGTTAATTACCATCATTAAATTAAAAGAAGGAATGAAAATACATATCATACAGCAAATGTTTCCTCAGAAACTAATTCGGAATACATGTTTCATAGTAAACAATATTAAATGCTTTATGAGTTGACAATATGGTTGGATATACAATGAAGGGAAAAAATAGCTGCCACATGTATGTTACCATGAGGCTGCCTATTTAGGTATCTTTAGATCAACAAAATTGGGAATTTGCCAATCAATTGCTGGTGCTTGCATAACATACAATATGTAGAACATGGTTTCTTTGAATTACAATGGAGGGCCAGTCATTTTAACAAAATAGTTGCATTGATAAGGATTAACTTTTAATTAAGACTATCTTTAGCTGTTGTGCCACAGCTGACAAGAACATGACAATAGGGCATGTCCTGGGGGAAAATAGGGTGCATTATAGGGAGAAACAACAAGGATTTTTGCGAATTTCATGCATATTGGACCTGGAAGATTGATCAATATTTTGTGAAAACAAGGCAAAAAAATGCCACAAAAAAAGCTCCCAATTTTAGATCCCAATCTCTAATTTTTTATTCAGTCTCCATGTTTGGCTTTTGAAAAGTTCTCAGGTATGCCTAACACCGTATTTTACAAAACAATGGTAACCAGGCTAATATTATGGAATAAAAGGCAATTACACACCAATGTACTGGCATTGTTGCTGGACAAAATTCCCTCTTAACACAAGCCAGTTTCACAGTTTTAATGATTGACTGGCCTGTACTATTTTAGCAAAATGAAAGACAAATTCACCGACTATCAACACAGAATATGCTGAAACATCAAGCTTTCCAATGTATGGAAAGTTATGATGTTTGTTCAGCCAAAACACAAAACTAAATTGATTGATGCTGATTTTAATTGATCTATATGAGAATTTTAGCCTTTATTATTATCACTCTTTGTGAACATGTAAATTGTGCTGGTTATCTATTTTGTACAATTAAATGTGAGTACCCATTTATCAAAAATTACCTCAACTTGTAGGATCACTTATATCATTGAATGAGTGTGTGATTCAACATAAATGTAACAACTATAATGGCCTAGCTGAAATGGTATCTGGAAGAATGCAATTTTGGTTGAAACAATAAATAAAGCAAAATCTGCATCTAATTGTGTTTGGGAATAAATAAGGATTTAAGTGACACTATGCATGCTTTGCACTGTGTAAGGCTTTGCACTGTGTAAGTACTGTACAGCCTGGTCTCCTGAGTAAATGCTACCGGCCAGCGAATTATGAAGTCTGCATTTACCTTTATTTAATTTTGTGTTGAAGAAATCTGAAAATATCCACATGCAAAACAATAATAAAATCAATCATAATTCTTCATAACAGTTTATTGATTGTCCCTGCATGATTTTGTTTTTGGAAAATAAAATACCATAAGTAAAAAGATCAATGGAAAAATATAATGCATGGTCAAACCAAAGCTGCTTGGTAGAGGAGAAAAATCCACTGACTATTTGAAAGGAAGTGAAATCTTAGTAAACAATATGTAGAAGTATATATTAAGTCTAACATTAAGATGGTAATCAGTCTAACATTAAGATGGTATTAAGTCTAACATTAAGATGGTATTAAGTCTAACATTAAGATGGTATCTAACATTAAGAAAATTAAGATGGTATTAAGTCTAACATTAAGATGGTATTAAGTCTAACATTAAGATGGTATTAAGTCTAACATTAAGATGGTATTAAGTCTAACATTAAGATGGTATCTAACATTAAGATGGTATTAAGTCTAATATTACTTACGAAACATTAGTGACAGCAACATCAACTATCACATCATTAGTTTCACGTTTTCTTCGATTTGCTCCACAGGAGGAAGCAGAGATGGTCACTAAAATATTTGCACAGTCATTCTTGCACAGACCTTTGCCTTTTTTCTTCATTTGAGCATAGATCCTAATCTCAATCTGGTTACGTATTAAATTCCGGTTGCTACTTAAACAGCGTGTGTTGGAGGTGAAGGTCATAGAGAATGAAAATGATACAGTTTCTATAACGGGTCTGATTGCTGGAGAAAAAAACACAATGTATCAGTCTTTCATGTATACAGTATGAGGTGAAACAAAAGATCTATTTATTCTAGATTTAACACATTTTATCATGAGAATGATAGCTAGTCATACAATTTAGCAAAATATCAGTGAGAGTTAAAGGTACAAATCATTAAATCAGTTTCTATATTTGAATGATCATTATAAACTGAGAAATATCTCTACATTATTTGTGGATGTAGGACCAAAGTTCAAAATGATTTTTCTATAATTTATATTAAAAAACATGCACACCCAAACTATGTAAAGGTGTTAAGATTTGGGGGACAGAGGATCAAAAATTGTGAAAAACCCATGATCTCACACTCAAAGTTGTTATCAATTTTTAACTGGTATTGTGTGTTGGCTTTTGCCCATGATCTTTGTTTGTAAGATTCAGTTTATAAGCAACATATTACAAAGCTAAATATGTTTCTATGATTGAAGATAATCATTACTTGAAGGTAAACATGTTTACTTCAATATAATAATAATAATAATAATAATAATAATAATAATAATAATAATAATAATAATAATGAGGACTTTGCCTAATCTTTAGAAGCTCCAAGCACTTTACAACATATATAATCTTATGACTACAAAAAACAACAAACACCATGAAATTAAAATACATAATAAAAAAGGTGCTGAAAATAATTAAGGTAGGAAACATTAGGTCTTTACATTTGTTTTTGCAGTCGAAAAGTGTCAGTTTTAAGAGCACTCTTGAAAGGAATCATGGTGTCTTTGTGTCTAATTTCAATGGGCAATTCATTCCACATTGCTGGGTCTTAATATGCAAAAGAATGTTGTTCAGATGACTTCGTTTTCTTTGTGGGAATAATGAATATACGATTGTCGGAAGAGGAGCATAAGTATCTTGCTGGTTTGTACACTTGGGTGAGGCCAAATAGGTATTCTGGACTGGAGTCCATCAGTGAAATGTAACACAGAGAACAAATTTTGTGTTTGATTCTGGATCAAATGGATAGCCAGTGTAGGGTACAAGATGATCTGAGCAGGTGTCCTGTTGACTAAGTAGGACTTTAACCACAGTAAGGCTGTATTGTGAATGATAAATACATGCTGGAGATGGTGAAGTAATATATCATGGTCTTTTGTGTCAAATGCTGCAGACAAATCAAGGAGGGTGAGGACTGTAATCTTTCCACTATCCAAAGCAGAGATAATGTCATTATATACTTTCAGAAGAGTAGTTTTAGTACTGTGGCAAGGGTGATATGCAGACTGTACCTTGCTAAAAAGACTGCAAGAACAAACTTAAAAACCCAATAATGTTTCCTACCTTAAATATTTTCAGCATTATTTTATTTATGTTTTATAATTTCATGGTGTTAGTTTTGTTCTGTTTTTTTGTAGTTTATCTTTATGTTGCAAAGTGCTCAGAGCTTCTAAATATTAGGTGCTTAGATACAAAGTCCTCATTATTATTATTTTTACTGTAATGAGGAAATGAAGGCTCCTTGACAGTTGTTACAACAGTCAGTACAATATCTAAAGTAAATAGGACTGTACAAGTACATGTAACAAAGGGGACATAAATCTGTCTTGTCTCGTAAATTATATAGTAATAGCAAGAGAATTATGACTAGAGTTACAATATTGTCATGCCATTTACATGGCTGGTATGTGGAACTTACGATCTTTAGTTTCAGGCAAACAATCACGCTGTGATTTGCTTCCTGTCTGAGCTGTGGATTTGCCAGGGCCACAGAGAATACAGCCATCTGGCATCTTCAAATCTAGATCTGGTTCTCTGTACTCACTAACAGGACATGGTTCACATATCCCATTCTTGTAATATACACCACCAACAGTGCGACAATTACCTGCAAAGAAGCAAACCAAAGATGACCATTTCAGTAATTCATGATCTTTTCTTGTTCTTGATTATAGCAACAGTGTGACCCCATGTTAGTACATTCTGTAATAACATGAATTCAGATATAACATGGTCATGGTGTGGCACCCCAACTTTCATCTGCATGTTATTTTTCTCGTACAAAAAAAAGAAAAGGATATTGAAATTTTGTGGAAGAAATCACCTACAAATAATACAAGATTATTATGGTGTGGCTACTGAAAGTTTTAAATGTATTTTCTCATACCCATAAAAGTAGTTTTTTCTTTTTAAAACCAATTTTTGGGAGTGGAGAAATTCTGAGACTCTATGAAAAAAAGCCGCAAACTGGATATTCACTGAAATTTATCCATTATTCCATAAACAAATTCTTTGTCCAGCATGAGTACAGTAGGTGGTGAGATATCCACTTTTTCTTGTTGACATTTCTGGTAGCAGAGGTCAACTGGACAAGACATTATCTCATAATCTATCTTTCATCAGATTTTTGGCCACCTGCTAGTAATTAATAAATTTACATAGACTGACATTTTGTCGATGGAATCACTTGTATTTTGGATTCAATGTACATGACGAGATTCATGGGTGAGTACACATTGTTGATTCTCTATTCATGCTATACATAAGACATATATATATAAACAGTATTCATGTATATGTACCAATTTGTGGTGCTCTCAATAAACTATTATATGCCTTCTCTGTTTTCACTACAGGTGTATTTCTCATTTAAAATGCATTGATTTAAGATGGTAACTGTGCAAACAAAGCATGTAATATACCACGCACATATTACCTCCCCACCTGCAAATTGTGTGGGGTACAGGCATCATTTTCTTCAGCTAATTGTTGTTTGTTGTTGTTGTAGGGTTTAACATAATATTTTAGCACACGATAGGTGATACATGGTGGCCAATATTATTGATGGAGGAAGAACCCGGGAAAACCCCCGGAAAGAACCATCGACCCACGACAAGCTACTGGCAAGCTTTCTCACATAACTACATTAGCCGAATCTTAGACTCGAACCCACGCAGACCTTTAGCTAATTGACCTGATTGCTTATAACACAGTTCAGTATATAACATGGTTGGATTTTATGGCTCCCAACTACTGTGTTATAACAGGGTCACACTGTATTAATGATAGGTATAAGGGATCTGCTGAATATAATTTTTTTGACTGGGCCTTAAAATGAAAAATCTTTTTTATAAGAAACCAATATAAAGAAAATGGGTAACCAGTCCTTTAAATGATGACATGGAATGCTGGTAATCCAATTCATTCATGAACTTCTCAATATAAAGATGCTTACTAAGTTTGGTTAAAATCAAGCATTCTTTGGCAAAGTTTTCTTTTTTCAGGAACCAAATAACGATAGGTAATCAAGGGCCATAATTCTTCTAATGATAAAATGGAATGCCAGAAATTAAACTCATTCAAGGTCTCAATAGTCTGAATGACTAGCAGCAAGAGGAACAAACTCCTGTAAATGACATGCTGGAAATTAAATTACATAAATGACCATATCTAATAAGGGTGGAAAATTCTGAATACATCACAGATAATAGGATGGATGACAAAGGAAAATTAACTGCTGTTGCAACATGGAAAAAAACTATATTTTCCCATAAATGTCTACTATATGACTCTACCTTTTCTTTCTGTGCTGTGAACATATTTATATTTTCATATAATTAACTTTGAATTATTATTTTAACTCTGCTTCAGACTCCACAGCTTATTAATGTAGCTCTCAACTTAGTTTGGTTCCAAAAATTCAATACTACTTGGGGAAAATTTAGACAAGTTCAATTATTTCACACTGTTGGTTTCATTGCTAACTCTGTATAAATATGCATTTTGTACATGTTCTTAGGCAACAAAATGTTTTATTTGTATTCATGCCAATTCTCAAAAAGAATAACTGGGTCTAAATGTAACACATTAATAAATAAACTAATAATTAAGACAATATTTGCTGCAAATAACCACTATTTCACCAATTAACTTGACTAAGAATAGCTGGCCTAATCTGTGTTGCTAGTCCTTGGAATATTGCTGTGCAAAAATGCATCTGTCTAAATTGCATAGGCAAAGTACATGAAGTCATTTTACTTAAGGAGTATTGTCATGTTCGTGATCAGAAAGAATCACAGGTATATTTCTTTGTATGGGTCACAAATGTAACTTTTTTCACCCACTCAATGAAATATATCTTTTATTCACTCATTCAATCAAATATCCATTCTCTTTATTAATATTCAATTTCTGTCATCTTTGTTATGTATGTAGTTAGTGAAAGCTCATCACTGAAAGTCTGTGAAAAAAATTCTTTTTTCTACAGGATTTTTTGGTTTAGTCAAGTTCCATCTAATAATAAAACATGAGATCCTCTTAGTGCAAGCATCTATGTTTGTGTTGAAAGGAGTCTGTTATGTATATTTCTCAATGATTATATTTGCTCTATATCAGTATTTTGTAATTGACCATAATCAAGTTAATGGTCTACCTGAGCAGTGATATTAATTTTGTAAACAACATAATACATTAGCTAACATTTCTCTGTGAGTATAGATTAAATGTTCAGATCATTATTGATGGAGATAAACATGTTTACTTCAATCGGAATGTATGATATTAATTTTTCACTTAGAAAATCCTTAACTTTGAATGTTTTATAGAGGAGACTGACCTATATCCTGGTTCTATCATTGTGACTTAGGCTTTCGCATCATTGTTGTTAACTTGAAAATTACTCATTCCTACTTAACATCTGAAGTGGAATCAGTCTTATTGTTGTGTTCAGTTTTCAACTTGGCAAGATTTGGTCATTTAAATTATTCATTGGAATGTATACAAAGTGCTCTTGCTCTCTAAATTGGATTGGGTTAAATAATTAGTTTGGAATTATAGTGAATTCAGTCAAGAACTTCTGGGTATTATAACCACTGTGATACATCAAAAGACTGTTAACACATCACCATTTTCCCGGCCATTATCACGTTAGCATATTCTATACTGCAGATCAGCAGATTCAATACTAGGATTTATTTGGAACATGACTGGAATTAAATTTATAACTATATATATTTGGACTTGTGTTAGATCTAATAGATAGTTCAAACAGTTCTAACACAAGTCCAAATATATATAATTCCACACTGAACTAAAGCCATGTTCCAAATAAATTCTAATAGGGTTTTAATTCAAGATACTGTAAGTTCTTTTTAAATCTTTATTTTGTATTCTATGGAAATACATTACTTGTTGAATTTTACAAAACTTTTTGGTTTTCACTCATTTCTGTTACTTAGTTGATGACAATAGAGTTATAGCAAGTCCTTTAATAGGACTGTCACAAATAATTTGCAGGCATTTACAATATTTTCATTTATACCTTCCTTTAATGCTTTTTAACAACCAAGCCCTAAAACTATCTCAGAAAACTGAAGAGAAACAAGACAATACCAGATTAGTTAACAGAATATTTTTACACAAGTTCTGGGTAAAACATTTGTACAAGTATAATACAGACAAAATTTGTAGTGACCTTCGACCTTGAAGCTGAAATCATGGATGAAGCAACAATGAACTCATCTCAGATGTTTCCAAGTTGGGCTCTCTGTATAGCCTTGGGCTGCTTTAAAGACCATTCGCTAGCAATATGTCTGATTTTTTATATTAGTTTTACAATTTTGTTTTTAATGTATGTTGCTTTATACAGTAACACGTTAACCCCTAGCACAGAGTTTACGGGGCATGAGGTAGTACAGCCTACTTCCAAGGTTTGTAGCATCGAGGTCATAAATGATACACTAAAGTGGGTGGTATTATAGAAAGGTAGACAGATTTAGCTCTACAATGATACCAAATAATTTGGAAACTTTTGTTGCACTACACTATAGAGGGAAAAACTGAATCTTTTTGACCCAATTATTTCCACCGAAATTTTGCCCTTGGTCAGAATTCAATTTTGAGTCCAGATTTTAGACTTTATGGCCTCAGATCCAAGGCAGACTGGTCTGAAGTGCACACAGACAGGTGAACCTCTAGAAAAAGTAGGATAAAGAGGACATTTTGAATCAAAAGTCTTCTCCTTGTGAAAATTATGTTTCTGTTATGCAAAAAAAAACAAGAAAACTCCAACTTTTCACCTTCTACTCATGTGCTTGCAAACTAACAAATGGAAACCATTTTGTTTAGCACAACTAGGCATTGGTCTAATGGAAAATTAGTAGGAAGTAGGAAGTCGGTGCATTTGGATGTATTCAGAAATAGTCACCAAAATGTGTTTCCTACTTGCATTTCATGCGATAACAGCAAAAACCTCCAGGGGTTATTGTGTTAAGGGAAAACAAAGTCTGATGATTGAGCTCTCTTACTCTCTAACAAATCTGCATAGGATTTTGTATTTTACTTAGTATTTTGAGCAAACAGGAAAAGCCGATTGATTCCAATAAAAGTCTTAGGGTTTTTCTTACTGAAAAGATAATGTTGATTAAAATATGACAATGGTTCCTTTTCACCTCATTCATAGAACTACATTGTTTATTGACTTTAGAGAGTACTATAGCAGTTGATGGTCTGATGTTTGAATGGAATCAAATGTCGATGACTAATTACAAGCTGATACACCGATGGTGTTTCATGTGTCTTTTTGCTCCACACCAAACCCATGCCATTTTGAAGATAAACTATAAATAGTCTAGTAATGTCGATAATCAGCTATGATGAAAAACATATATATATATATATATATATATATATATATATATATATATATATATATAAATATATAAAATCAGGTATAATAAAAGCCATATACATATATAATCATTTATGAAGAGAATCATATAGATATATAAATATACATACGAATGCAGCTGGTAATGGAAATACTACTTGGTTCTGATGTAATGTAACCAACAGTACAGTTTAAGCAATAGGTCTGGTCACTAGCAGGCTGGTACTGTCCTATGGGGCAGGGACTGCAACTGGTATTCCCAACAGGCCGGTACAATCCTGGCTGGCATATATCTGGGAAGAATAATCAATGAAAATTTATCTCTGCATATATGACCATCACAAATCATCTTTACTATCTTCTCAACAAGAATCTGAGAGCTGGAGTCTAAACAAAACTATTCTATGTGCTGGTACTTGTTAAACTGATTCCCAATGAGGCATACAAAATCTGCTATCTTTCTCTCCCATCCCCAAGTAAAAATCATTTCTGGGGAAGAGATCATGTATCAATTCTAACATAGCATGATCATGGAATGGATTCTGTTATTTCAGATGTATGTATTTTTCTCATACTAAGGGATCATCATGCTGGCTTCACCACCATTGCAAATTGCGATTTATATTATATACTAGTGACAAAATATACCATTAAATTGACTGTAAACTTGTATAAGCAGCCTTGAGTTTGGAGAAATTCAGAGGCATCATGAAAGGAAGATGCAAACTTGATATAAAATGCAGAGCTATTGTTCATTTATTGACAAACCATCCTAGCAGTGCATTGTGTATCATAATCTGCATATTCTGACATTTGTCTCGAGTACTGTATGATGTGAAATTTGTGCATTTTTGGTAGTGGATATCAACTAGACAAGGGGCACTATCTCATAATCTTTCAGACAAAATAGTGTCAGTTTATAGGCTGATCTCTTTGTAAATAATATATTTATTTTGACTGAGCTTTCTGTGTGGATGCTAAGTAAAAATTCCTGTTCTTTTCACACATAGAATTAAATTCTTCAGAACACTCATATTTTCTTTAGTAATCCCTGTCATGACATAACAGAACACCTGTGTAATTAATTCTGTTGGCATTTTGTTATAAAATTTCTGATGCATAATTGGGTGGCATCATCACTCAACCACCATTAAAAAAAACCCACCTCCACCAATACAAATCAGAGATCTGCTTGATGGTCAAATTAATATGCAACCAGAACTAGTTACAAACAAACAACTTTTGAAAGCAGAAAAAAAGTAACTGCTAAAATTGACCAAGATGGCTAAATCCTTTTGTTTTTAAAATGTACCCAGAAGAGATAGTTTTGCTGAAATTTCAAAGAAAACTGATCATCTTTGAAGCACCAATCATCCTGTATAAATAATAAGCATATGAAATAAAATCAGTCTCAATGTTGAACAATTATTTGATGTTGCCACTACAATAAGAAGCATATATCTGGTTGTGTTCCAAAGCTGCGCTTAGCTCCAACTTCAGTAACACATGTAGCCTTATCAAATAAAGCTGACTACAATCTTCAATAAAAACAAATAAGCATTCATCAAAGGAAGTCAGCACCAAACTTAAATAAAATCACTAGGATCTGATGGACTGACGCATTTTCCAAAGTTACTGGAACACATTTATTGTGTCATGAAAGTCTCATTTTTGCAGGAACAAAATAGTGCTTATGGTCGTTACCAACGATGGCATAAAATGCAAAATTCCAGTCTTTTGAAGCCATAGGTACATGGCTGTCAAGTTAATTGAAGATGGAGTATATTGCAAAGATGTTTGTTAAACTTTTTAATATGTTCAAGTTTTCAATTCCCTATTGATAACCTCATCCCGTGGGTAGCCTTGACAAGATGATACCGTCTCCAACTTACCAAAATCTAGACCAATTTAAGTACATGTAAACAGCTATAGCCATGTACTACTGACCAAAATCTAGGCCAATTTAAGTACATGTAAACAGCTATAGCCATGTGCTACTGACCAAAACCTAGGCCAATTTAAGTACATGTAAACAGCTATAGCCATGTGCTACTGACCAAAATCTAGGCCAAATTAAGTACATATAAACAGCTATAGCCATTTGCTACTGACCAAAATCTAGGCCAAATTAAGTACATATAAACAGCTATAGTCATGTGCTACTGACCAAAATCTAGGCCAAATTAAGTACATATAAACAGCTATAGCCATTTGCTACTGACCAAAATCTAGGCCAAATTAAGTACATATAAACAGCTATAGTCATGTGCTACTGACCAAAATCTAGGCCAATTTAAGTACATGTAAACAGCTATAGCCATTTGCTACTGACCACAGTTCAGTTCTATGGACCCCATTTAATACTATGTTATAGCAGGGTCAGACTGTATTATGCGAAAACTATTTTTATTCTTTTAGTCAATGGCCTTTAACTGTTTTGTATTTTCTAATAGGATGTTGAGAAATATATGAAGTTTATAACATGTGATCTATACTATAATTCATAAATGCGCTATATACAAGTACAGTACTTAACGGACTATGGATTGACATAGATTTCATTACATATATTTCATTGACATGGATTTCTATGACATGGACATGGATTTCATTGACATGGATTTCATTGATATAGATTTCAATGACATAGATTTCAATGACAGATTTCATTGACATGGATTTCATTACATATATTTCATTGACATGGATTTCATTACATGGATTTCATTGACATGAATTCTATTGACATGGATTTCATTGACATGGATGACATGGATTTCATTGACATGGATTTCATTGACATAGATTTCATTGACATGGATTTCATTGACATGGATTTCTATGACATGGATTACTATGACATGGACATGGATTTCATTGACATGGATTTCATTGATATAGATTTCAAATGACATAGATTTCAATGACAGATTTCATTGACATGGATTTCATTACATATATTTTATTGACATGGATTTCATTACATGGATTTCATTGACATGGATTTTATTGACATGGATTTCATTGACACGGATGACATGGATTTCAATGACATAGATTTCATTTACATGGATTTCATTGACATGGATTTCATTGACATAGGTTTCATTGACATAGATTTTATTGACATGGATTTCATTGACATAGGTTTCATTGATATAGATTTCAATGACAGATTTCATTGACTTGGATTTCATTACATATATTTCATTGACATGGATTTCATTACATGGATTTCATTGACATGGATCTTATTGACATGGATTTCATTGACATGGATGACATAGATTTCACTGACATGGATTTCAATGACATAGATTTCATTGACATGGATTTCATTGACATAGGTTTCATTGATATAGATTTCAATGACAGATTTCATTGACATAGATTTCAATGACATATATTTCATTGACATGGATTTCAATTCCAGTATAGATCAATTGATATAAAAATCCACAGACCCCCACGTTCATGTTATTCACTTAGTTTAGTCAAGGTAAATATGTTAAACCAGCCTTACAGTGTACACACCACTTTTATTCTTTCACTTTCAATCACAGTGACTTTGATCTTTGATGCTTTTACCCCAAAATTGATTGGCATGTTCCTTACAGCATATACAAGCTATCCACAAAGTTTGTTGAAGATAAGCCCTGTACAAATGAGGTTTTCATAGACACAAATGGAAACATTAATGGCAGAAGTATGAAAAAAGCACTGTAACTCATGAAATTTTTGTCTAAAAGCAGTAAAGATCTAATTTGATCAGACTGGTTGTCTTAATGCAAAGCCTCACTGCTGAAGTTACTTCAGTTCATCAATTTCTTGAAAATATATTCAGCAGAAACAAAATTCCATAAATTACTATTATACAGAAATAAAATTATAATGCATTCATTGAGTAGAGTTCTAAGTTCAGTAAGGGTCATAAATCCATTACATTATTTAAAAAATAGTGAAAATTAAAAAAATTGGGTGGAAGAAAATTATGATGCAAAAAAGTATGCCATGAATCCATTAAATATTTTGGTGAAACATTGGAAAATTGATACTATCCATGGTTTTCTCAAAGTAAAGCCTCATATCAAACAGGTTCTGTATCAATGAAATGCTTAAAATATAATTAGCAGTGGGATATGAGATGATGTGACATGATGTTATGTGGCTCCTGCATAACTATGATGGGCGTACAAATCTCTATTTGAAATAAATTAGAACAAGTACTACTTTTTGTTAGTCTCTATTAAGATGACAACTCACCCATTTTCAGTCATCTAATGAATCCATGAAGTGCTTCAAAAGTTATGGAGCAGGAATGTAATGAGTCATGTGAGGTGAAGTGACATAAAAAACATTGGTAACACGAAATGATCCCTACATAGATATGGCATGGAAATACAAATCATGACAAAAAAATCATGGAAATACAAATTATGGAAATACAAATCATGGAAATTCAAATCATAGAAATACAAATCATGACAATAAAAATCAGAACTAGAAATTTTTAAGTGCCAGTCTGTGCATATAAAGATGACAGCTTGCACAGTTTACAGTCCTCTAAATGAATCCATGAAGAGCTTCAAAAAGAGAGTGAAATAAAATTGGTGATGCCATGTGAAATGATGCAGCCTGACAGAAATGGTTAGTACTGTGGCAGTGAAATATGCATTAGAATATGACATGTTCTATATTGTATTAGCTTCTGTGACAACTTACCTTGTGTACAGTCTTCTAAGCTGTTACAACTTAAACCTAGTGTACAGTCTTCTAAGCTGTGATTACTTACCTAGTGTACAGTCTTCTAAGCCGTGATTACTTACCTAGCTTACAGTCTTCTAAGCTGTGATTCCTTACCTAGTTTACAGTCTTCTAAGGTGTGACAACTTACCAGGTGTACAGTCTAAGCTGTGATTACTTACCAGGTGTACAGTCTTCTAAGCTGTGATTACTTACCTAGTTTACAGTCATCTAAGCTGGAGGAACCAGTTGTCACAGTAGTTTTACCAGTAGGACACGGGACACATTGTATAATTTCTAAATTCTGGATATTTTCATTGGCTGCTTTGTAGAACCCACGTGGGCATTTGTCACACTTTCCAGTACTATTGTTGAACTGCTCACCTGCTACACACAAAGCTGTATAACAAACAGGCATTTTTATTAATCTCAGTCAACAGGCATGACTTGCAAACTTTCAATGGTCAGAAAAAATACATTTGTATTGATACAAAGTTCTTCTTAAAAGTTTAAAGAAAGATTTTCAAGATGGACATCATAGCAGACATATTGGATGTTATATCCCAACACCATTTTGTTTTAGGTCCTGAAAAACAGCATAAGAAGTATCTTGGTGACAAAGCCCCAACATACATGTAAGTAGTAATATTTTATGGCACCCTGGCACAATAGTGGCTACATGGTGCTAAAAATGAGTTTAGGAATTGTAGAATTAGACTGCACAAAAATTAAGAATTTTATAAACACTTCCAAAGAAATGTAACATGAAGTACAAGACAAAAAAAAATGCAAAGATCTCAGTTCTTTATAATGTAAAAGACAAAGGTAGAACATACAAAATCATTAAAACATGATAAAAAATTTTAATGTAAAATGCAATCCACCATAACTCCAACTTTATGTTGGGTGGTACATCACCACTCAGTTTCTTTGTGCAGTTCAAGTCAAAATACTTCTATCTCACTGGTTGCAAGATGACATGTTCATATAACCATCCATTTCAAGGTGTCAGTATTTGATATCACATCTCTATTATTTTCATCATAGACCAGCTACCTAGTGTAAAAAGTCATGTGATGATAACCCTATTGTTGTGTTGTAGTGATAACTAGATTTTCAAGATGGCTGCCATAGTGGCAATAATGAATGGCATACTGGTTCAAAGTTTATTTAGGACTGGTGAGACATCATAAGAGGATTTTGGGTCAGAACACCATAATCATCCATTCAGGATTAAACGCAATAACCCTATTTTAAGTATGGTCACCATGTTGGATATATCAGTAGCCAGATCTGTTTTTCATCTAAAAGCAGCAAGACCTCATCAGAAATATTCTGAGAAACCCATTTTAATTTAATCCATGGCACTAGGCAACAGGAGGTTTAATCAGCATTATTTCCATTTAGGATCAGTAATACTTCATACCCATATTATACTGCATAAGAAGTCCTCTTCAAATACCAATATTAGACTTCATCAGAAGTCTTCTTCAAATACCCATAGTCAACTTCATCAGAAGTCCTCTTCTAATACCCATTTTAGACTTTATCAGAAGTCCTATTCAAATGCCCATTTTAGACTTCATCAGAAGTCTTCTTCAAATACCCATAGTCAACTTCAGCAGAAGTCCTATTCAAATACCCATTTTAGACTTCATCAGAAGTCCTCTTCAAATACCCATATTAGACTTCATTACAAGTTCCCTTCAAATACGCACATTATAATTTATCAGAAGTCCTCTTCAAATACCCATATTAGACTTCATCAGAAGTCCTATTCAAATACCCATGTTATACTTTATCAGAAGTTCTCCTCAAATACCAATATTATACTTCATCAGAAGTCCTATTCAAATACCCATATTAGTCTTTATCAGAAGTCTTCTACATATACCCATGTTGACATTTTTTTTCTTTTGGGAGTAAGATGAAGCAGTTACAATATTTTCAAGATTTTTTTACCTAATGCTCAAACACATTTTTGGTCTTCTTTAATAACATCAGCACTTTAATTGTTGCCTTGAAAATTTAGAAAGTGGCTGAAAGATCTATATTTGAACAAACTGAGATTACATAGAACATAGAAAGGTGATATTATCAGGATTAGATATTACAAAGAAAGGTAATATTATCAGCAATAGAGATTACACAGAAAGGTAATATTATCAGCAATAGCAATTACAAAGAAAGGTAATATTATCTGCAATAGAGATTACACAGAAAGGTAATATTATCAGCAATAGAGATTACATAGAAAGATAATATCAGCAATAGAGATTACAAAGGAAAGGTAATATCAGCAATAGAGATTACAAAGGAAAGGTAATATTATCAGCAATAGAGATTACATAGAAAGATAATATTATCAGCAATAGAGATTACATAGAAAGATAATATCAGCAATAGAGATTACAAAGGAAAGGTAATATTATTAGCAATAGAGCTTACAAAGGAAAGGTAATATTATCAGCAATAGAGATTACATAGAAAGATAATATTATCAGCAATAGAGATTACATAGAAAGATAATATCAGCAATAGAGATTACAAAGGAAAGGTAATATTATTAGCAATAGAGATTACAAAGGAAAGGTAATATTAGCAATAGAGATTACACAGAAAGGTAATATTATCAGCAAAAGAGATTACAAAGAAAGGTAATATTATCAGCAATAGAGATTACAAAGGAAAGGTAATATTAGCAATAGAGATTACAAAGGAAAGGTAATATTATCAGCAATAGAGATTACATAGAAAGATAATATTATCAGCAATAGAGATTACATAGAAAGATAATATCAGCAATAGAGATTACAAAGGAAAGGTAATATCAGCAATAGAGATTACAAAGGAAAGGTAATATTATCAGCAATAGAGATTACATAGAAAGATAATATTATCAGCAATAGAGATTACATAGAAAGATAATATCAGCAATAGAGATTACAAAGGAAAGGTAATATTATTAGCAATAGAGATTACAAAGGAAAGGTAATATTATCAGCAATAGAGATTACATAGAAAGATAATATTATCAGCAATAGAGATTACATAGAAAGATAATATTATCAGCAATAGAGATTACATAGAAAGATAATATCAGCAATAGAGATTACAAAGGAAAGGTAATATTATTAGCAATAGAGATTACATAGAAAGATAATATCAGCAATAGAGATTACAAAGGAAAGGTAATATTATCAGCAATAGAGATTACATAGAAAGATAATATCAGCAATAGAGATTACAAAGGAAAGGTAATATTATCAGCAATAGAGATTACATAGAAAGATAATATCAGCAATAGAGATTACAAAGGAAAGGTAATATTATCAGCAATAGAGATTACACAGAAAGGTAATATTATCATGTAACTAAAAAGAGTTTGTCTTTTCTGGGATGATCTGAATCAATATTGATTCGACTTCAGATTCAAGAGCCATCCTACTTTAATAAACATGGTCATTTTTTTTACATATGTTAGGAGTCCACCACCTCTTGCCTTCCTGTCTCTGTAAACAGAATTATCATTTCCATCAATGCAGAGAAATTCATCAGTTTGACTTTCAGTTCATTTTATTTCAGAGATACCAAGCAAATGTACATTTTTATCTGGAGAAGTTAACATGAGTTTAACTTGATCTATTTTCCATCTGATAACTTGAATATTAAAATGACCAATATTGACATCATTTCCTGAAATTAATACATGCAATATTGACATGATAGCAATGACTATTTTGGGCAGTCAAGGAGATATAAGTATTTCTACAGACATTTCAATATTTGGTTACATTGATGGTATTCCTCATAAGGTTAACGATCTCTCACTCACCTTTATCACACATGTTGCTACTGTTGGCACCTGTGCTCCCTGTAGTTCTACTTGGATCACATGGGGTACAACTCATGTTACCAGCCTCTGATTTCCAAGTACCCTTCGGACACTCCACACACACTGGGATTTTCATATCCAGCGTCTTTCCAGGTACACAGTGTACTATACAAAGGTAACAATTCAGGATGTTCATCAAATGTAAAAACAACAAAGATAAATAATAATTCTTTGTCTGAAACTGACAGCAACTACTTTTCCTCAGATCTACTACTCTAAAAATATGTACAAAATAAATCTACAATATGCGTGTAACAAAATTCAAACACAACAGAGTAATAACTGACCTATCACTAGAAATATGGTATCGACAAATAGACAACGACAATACAAGACAATAAATCATGACAATGTAAATGAACAGAAAAAAGGCAAAATCATTTTACACCCTTTTGGACATTCTAATGGCTTTTGGTAACATTCCACACATTTGTATTCTGTGTATTCTGCATAATTGTCCTTTATAACAATTTCTCCCTCAGTTATAAAATAATCAATGACAGGGAACATTCAGGTATTGGAGACAGGTATTTTTAACAAGACAGCTTTTGTCAAATGTGGTGAAATTCTGCTAATTTGCTTTTGAAAAGAAGTCATTTCAAGTTGTTGTTTTAGTATCAAATAATAATAGCTTGTGATTGTTATCTTTGACCTAAATGTTAAAGGCCTTTATCAAAGAATGTGGTCAGTTTTCATACAGGTAACATAATTGGAGCAATAGTACATAAATCACAATTCATCAATTGAGTGAAATATTTTATTTCATCTATATATGATTAATAATTTTCTTCTATGTCTACCTGGTTCTGAAGCACAACAAGAATCCCAAGTAGGGTTTGAGGTTGCTCACCAGTAAAAATTCAAGTACAAGTAGCAAAAAAATATGAGCCTGTAGAATGCATAATGTAGAAACTGCTGCAAATGATGACACGTTTTACTGAAAATTAAACTTGTTTTTAAGGTCTCATCAATATATGTGGTAAAAAGTTATCCTTTGGAAATTATATTTCTGATGGCTGTAAATACAGACTCATGAATGGAAGGAAAATGCGGTTAACACTGTCTTTTACTTCCTAAAATTGGACACAAATTGTAAGTTTTGATGCAAGTGACATATCGGAAATTATTTCAAAAAGTTTTTTAAATGTTTTGACTCATATCTTTCTTGGAAACTTGCCATAAGTATAACATCTTGAGAACAACAGTATCTAAACAAGAAACAGCAGCCTGCATATCAAGCCTAAATAAAAAACTCTGAACAAGAAACAGCACCCTGCATGGCTAGCCCAAAATCAAAAGTTCTGAACAAGAAACAGTAGCCAGCAGCTTGCATGTCAAGCTTACTATCAAATGTTCTGAACAAGAAACAGTGGCTGGCATGCCAAAGCATTGCTGCAGAATGTGTAATTATGGTTACATGAATATACAGTGGAAACTCGCTATAACGCACCCTGCATTAATGCAAATTTGGATATAACGCATTTGTGGCATGGCTTCCAAAATTTAGTATATTTATTCACACATGATTTTCTTTCTTCTTCAAAGTACATGAAATAGTGTATTAAGAATCTATTATCATTTTGGGGAAGAGATTGCGTATGAAGAAGAGATCACTTATGAATAAAATACGATCGTGGTGTGGTTCCTGAAATTTTAAATATATGTACATGTATTTTTCTCATACCAGGAATTTTTTAAATTTTAAATACCAGAAAAAGTGTGTAAAACCTTTGTTATAATTTCGGGGAAGAAATCTTGTATGAATTTTAATTTTAATATGATCGTAGTGTAGCTTTTTAAATTTAACAATTTCACCAGGTTCTTGAAGTGTTATGCCAAAGTAAACATGATGTGGTCTTTGTGGTCATCTTCAATTAATTCTGTATACAATTGTTGCTCTAACAATAGCCGATGTGTGTTTCTTCTTTAACTGCACATACAACCAAACAGCAGACAATGCGGTGGTTGATAAAAGCTTTACACAGTTTAATAAACATCAAAAGATGAAAGCCACCAATATGTTTTCTGGGCTTGGCAGTGTTATTAGATGCAATCAGTTGACCAGTAAATAATGTCTGCTTTGTTAGCTGGAAATTGAAAGGGTCTGAAATTGTACATGCGTACAGCTTTAATAAAAACATATCAGTGGCGTGTGACCATTACAGACCCACTGCATTTAGTTCTCGGATTTTATGTGTATGGTGTTTGTTTATGAACTTGTCATTAATTTCTTTGTTTTTATATAAAAAAATATTTTACCATTATGGGAAATCAAGTTTACAATTTGTATAGACACCGTTCATAGTCACTGGAACGTAATGAAACATACACTTGCTTCATGTTTCTTAACCTGATTTTCTGTTAACTTTTCTCATTGAATTCAGACACATAATGATTTGTGACACAAATATTGAATAGTTAAAATACATTTGCAATTTTTGCAATGGATATACAGGTATTATAGATTAGCTGCATGCCGCGATGGTACTATGTCAGACAGTAAGTAAACGGTATTAATACACTGTTGATGCTATACATTGGACATTGAATTCAGACATAATGACCATGGAAAAAAATTTTGATTGTTTTAAATCTGTACAATCTTTCAATGGAATTACATGCATTATGGATGAACTGCATGCCATGACGGCATGACAGTAAATGATGTTTATACCTTATTCATTAATTAACATCAGTTGGGGTATTATCAACCAACATGTATTTTTGGGAAAAAATCAATAAAAATTAGTAAATCTATTTAACGCAAAGTAATAACCTATAAATATATTATCCGTTCATTATTTTGCATAAGTGTTATTACTGCATTCCATTTAATATTTGTCTGATAATACTCCAATTTTTTTAATTAGACACGAGTACAGATATAATTATCATACATGCCAACCCCTGACGAGGAAAAAGTGTAATCCAAGTGGTCAAAAAGAGGAATCCAAGCAGAAAAAGAGTAATCCACATATAACATACTACAATTACAATTAACAATGATTTATTTGCTTTTCTCGTCTTTTATCATTCATTAATGGTTCAAGTGTTCATATGTAGCACTTTTAGCTTTAGAAAGCAACAGATTGTCATGTTGCATTTCAAAAAATTTTGTACCAGCTGAGGCCATGAATGTTTTGCATACCAGTAGAGCACTCATTACTGGGTTACTTAGCCTGGACCTGAATTCAGTTTTATTTTTGTTAACAACACTGAACAATCTCTCACAGTCAGCATTAGAATGGTAAAGAACCAATATTCCTTTCATAACCTGACAAAGAAGAGGAAATTTATTTCTTCCAGTGATAGAGACTTTTAGCTGGGAAATAAGGTGCCATTGCACATCAACTCTATCTGCATTAAGTATATTGTCAGGTAGAATCCCAACTTGATACTTCAGGAATTCTTCTTCCAGATGATCCAAGTTAGACAAGGGTGGCAATAGAAAGGGATATCTCTTGACAAAGAATCTAACACTTTTGAAGCTTTTTGACTGTCTCTCATTTACATAAGCAACTGAAGCATTTAAAAGCAGTTCATCTCCATATGGGAATTTATGGAGCATGTAATCACAGGCTGTAGCATAATAATCTCTAACATTATCATAGAACATCTTCACAGGAAGAGTAGAATTGTGTTCTATGAATTCTCTTGCTTCTGCACCAATAGCTAGATCTTCATTATCTTTCTGGTTTGCATGGTCATGAAAGTCAATATCAGTTAAAAGTTTGGCTGATGCGATGATTTCTGGCTTAATAAACCTTATTAGCAAATCTGACAACTGGTTTGACAGAATCTTGTGCATAATATGAATGCATGGTTCTTCTTTCTGCAAGACATTTGCTGCATCAAACAATGGAATGGCACTCTTCATAAACAAGCAGTACAGTTTTGTAACTGGATCATTAAGCTTTTTGTAAACCATCTCACATGCTAGTTTTGCCCTTTGAAGTATGAGAAAATCCAGTATGCTTTTTAACAGATTCATACTCTGAAGAACCTGATCCAGATGGCTGATGAAATTTTATGTCAAAAGATTTATCTTTCACAGTCATGGTCTGAGCCTGGAGGCCCTCTAGCTGGATAGATAGAGGCCTCTCAAATAAAAATTCCATGGATTTAAATTTCTTTCTTTCTGCTACACCAATCTCTTTATTGTTAGTATGTCTGTCTATACTTTCATCTCTTGTTCTCTTCTGACTTGCAATAACAGATTCTGCTTTTGTACCACTCTTCTTCACTTTTCCACCATGTTTTCTCTGTGCAGATTCACTTTCAGTTTGAAAGAATGCTTGTAATGCATCCCAAAGCTCAAGTAAACAGCTAACACATTTGCCAAGGGATAACCATCTTGTACACACATGCTTTATAACTTTATAGTCTTCAAGATCAAACTGATCTTGTAACAACTTTAGAGCCTGTTTCCTTTTACTATTTTTCTCCAAATAATAGTAGATATCTATTAATAAATGGCCAATATCTACTTCTAATTTATCAGCAGCCTTACCAGCAGCAAGGTGCATCAAATGACAGGGGCAACCTGTTATGAACACTGATGGAGACATTTTCAAAATATAGGATGCAACTCCTTTATGAATTCCAGTCATCACTGATGCATTATCAGCTGCAAACCCCATACAGTTCTGCCAACTTATGTCATGTTTCTTCAAAATATTGTCAAGCAAATCAAAAATGTTTTGTCCAGTGGAATCTACTGTTAATTCTGGTAAAGAAAGAAGAACACTCATGACTTTGCCTTTTTCACTGTCAAAGTATCTAACACATACTGGGTACAACTTTTTAACATCATAATCACAACTCCCGTCTGTGGCAATACTAAACGGCCCAATTTTCATTGCTTCTGCAATTTTAAGTGAAGTATCTTCTGCTAGGCACCGAACAATGTGAGATGATTTTGTTCTTGCACAAGCATATTTTTCCGCAATTTTCGAATCAGGAAACATCCGCTTGAACAAGGGACCAACGTGGTCTGCTACCGCCAAGTGTAGTCCGTGTTCTATTAAAACCTCGGTAAATAAGAAGTTACCTTAGTATTAGAGTTCGTAAGGCGAGCTAATTCGATGTGTTTCCTTGTTTTCACGTGTTTTTCCACATCAAATTTACCACCATGACCAATGCTAAAATCGTTTCCGCAGTCTGCAATGAGCATGATGCTGTCCTAGAATGGAACGCTGTATTATGCCATTCATATATTTATCTTTGAATCTTTGGAGGACTCGTTGTTTTGCTTTTTTTCTGATCCATCTGCGAAATTTTTGGGGGAAAAAATGTGCTCTAACATACACAAAGACTAGAATCCATCTTAACATCTGAAGCCATTTAGCGCCAACGATTAGACGTCACGTGATGATGCCCTCGTCGTGTTTGGAGGATTGATTACATTTTGCTTTGTTTATTATTGACTTTTTCTAACCCATCTGTGAAATTATTTAAGAGATATTTTTTGCACTCATAAACGCATCGAGAATTTTTTAATACTTTTCAGCGCAAAAAAAACTTTTAGACTGGTTCTGCACTATACAAAATTAGAACAAAGAGTATGTGCATAATGATTTAAACAAAATAGAAACCAGTCTGTTCTCTCCTCACTAAGCCGCTATAAATAGAATATGAGGTCGAAAGTTTGAAAGTATCTTAGTAACATGATAGTTGCTATAAATAGAACATGAATATTAGGAAAGTCCACGGACAAGTATACTCGTATATCGTAGTTATGTAGAAGCGGGGTATTTTTTAATTAAAAATAAAACAGTATGTAAAAAATAAAGTAATGCTAATAAAAACGAAAATTTTTTTTTTTTTTTCGCAAGATGGATATATCGAAAAAGCGTAATCTATAAACGTTAACGCGTAACGCGGAATTTAGTGGGAAAAAGCGTAATGATTATGCCAAAAGCGTAATGGTTGGCATGTATGAATTATACTGTGTTTGCTGAAAACCCGAACATTAACGCAACCCATGGGGTACGAGAAATTGGATCGCGTTAATAGCAGTGTTCCACTGTACTTAAAGAATCAATCATCTTAGCATCATAAGCAACCATCCTAAAAAAAATCATTCATGAAAGTTAGGAAATATTGAGGAAATAAGAAACAAACATCCAACTAAATGTAAATTTCTGTAACCATGACTTTTGACCTTCTAGTTAAAGGGGTAAGCAAGTCCCAGAATGAGTTGGCTTACCTTTGTACAAAAGTAATGTGAACAGCATAATATATTGTTACAAGCACAGGGGTATTCACTTGACCGAGCGGTGTCAAAACCCTGGCGCGAGTCACGCTGGAAGTCATATGTTTTCCCCAAATTTCCAAAGACTTCCATACAACTTAAGTTGTAAAATGGAAAGAAAGACGTGTCTGCTATAATTATTAATCTTTGCTGTAATCAATGGGCGACCCAGAGGAGACAACTTGCCCAAACGTCCATTAACTGCACCTTTACATGGTTTTTCTTCATTATCATCCGTTTTCCGTACCGATAGCTTGTCATGCCATAGAAATTACACCAGTATTCCCTTACTAACTGGGAAATATTTAACTGCGCGACCCTAGGCCAGTCCATCCACAGAATTTCCGGCGTATCACACTCATATACATACGCCAATTTTCCACTATGGCCACATAAACGGTACCTACCAAGTTCCAACTTATTGATTCCATTCTATAATTTACTGATTTCCAACCATAAATGCTGCCTTTTCAATCACACTACTTGTATACACCACTGAATTTTAATATGGACTATGTTACTACAGGGACAGTCATTCGGCTTGTACCCAAAATCACTACTAACGACCCAAGCATGGTTCAAATTCACTAACACTTACTCCAAATTTATTACAATATGAACAACTAATGTTTCTTTGTCCCTTTGTGAATGCACTACAATGTCTAACTGACTTTTCCGATGTTTAACTAATAGACCTCAATGACCTTGATCTTTCATCAAGGCATATAGTCTGAACTAAATGTGCACACACCATTATAATTTTCTAATCAAACTTACTATGACCATGACAACTGACCCTTGACCTTGATTTTATGTGTTAGCCAAATATAAAATTAGAACAAGAATCATAATTTTGACCAAATATCATTCTGCAAAACCCATTTTTGGGGTTTGAAGCACAATGACCTATTGACCTTTTCATCCCAATATCAATAGGCCTCTTGCATATTTAAAGTGCAAGTCCTCAAAAAAATTTGGTCCATAATGCAAAAACCAATTCTCAAAGTCCTTGACATTCTGACTCCAAAATCTGTTTTGCCTAATGTGCAAGTCATCCACAAACTATGGTCAAGGTTGAGAATTGATATTTTGATACAAAAAAAAAACATTTTTATTCTCTCAGTCAGTGATCTTTACTTGAAGCCAATGTTAATAGGCTTCTTTTTCATTCCAAGTGAAAGCTATCAACAAAGTTTGGTCTAGCTTTGTTATTTAGAACTAATGCTGTTTTGGTGAAACCACATTTCTTCTTCCAGTCACATTGATCTTTTGCTAAGATGCATGCAGTGTGGCAGTTTATAGTGATGTTTAGCAATGGGGCATCATGCCACATACATGTATCATGATGTTCCAACCAGTGACATTATCCTGACACCAAGCTGGCATGTCCTAACACTAACCTTTTAATGCTGAGCGCCAAGTGAGGCAGCTACTAGTACCATTTCTATAAGTCTTTGGTATGACATGGCTAGGGTTTGAACATGTAATCTCCTGTATTTGAGGCAGATGCTCTAACCACCAAAGCCACAGGAGAGGTGGAAAGGAAATATAATGAATGGACAGATGAAATAACTAGGTCACATCATAAAATACTCTGTCAAAAGGTGGGCATAAATGGCACAGGGAATATGATGCAAGAGTTCACAGAAAATGCCAAGGATATTTGGTCAGTGGTCCACTGTTATCACTGATATGCAATAGATGACTGACAGTTGTGAATAGGCCAGTTCAATCCTAAGCAGTTACTTACAAATTGGACAGTCTGTGCTTCCTTGTATGGATGTATTTCCTTCAGGACATTTCATACACTCTGTGTTCCCTCTGACTAGTTTATAGGTTCCTGCTGCACAGGGTACACAGCCTGTGTTGTTTTTGTAATAACCCTTCCTACAATATACTATGAAAAGAAATTAGTGATGCAAAAGGATTCCAACTAGCTCTTATTGTCTCATTAAGTCTCAGTAACAAAATGTATTAATTAAATTTATTTAAACTAACAGAGGTTTCAAATAAATATTTAAAAAAAGAGCAATACAGCACAAACAACAATGAAAATGTCATCAAAATCAGTTATGACGTCTTAGTTATAAAAATGGATCGGGGAGATAACTCTGACTCAATCAACATTAATGCATTTTGATGATCTCATAGACGAGATAACATATTTTTAATTGTTTTAAATAATATCCTATAAATATATATTTGCTACAATTTTTAAAATGAATGATAAAAGCAATGTTTTTTAACACCATTCAGATAGTCATCAGGATAATTACAGCAGACTGAAAACTGAAATTAAAATAATTAAATAACATCTAGATTTCTTCACATTTCAGCACTATAACTGATTGATGTTATTCATGCAGTTCAATGCTAAGAATTGAGTCAAGCTGGATATTTTTCTCATTCAGTTTCCCAGAAACCTCATATTTAAATTTATTCTAAACTGAATTTAAACATAAAAATTACTTTTGATGTTCATATATATATATATATATATATATATATATATATATATATAGAGAGAGAGAGAGAGAGAGAGAGAGAGAGAGAGAGAGAGAGAAGAGAGAGAGAGATGTCATCAAAAGAATGATTATATGATACTGATCAAAGATAAGGTTCTAATAAATATATAGAAATTTTAAACAAATGTGTAGAACTACACAGAAATCTTGAACATGATGAATCTTTCCAAATAAATGAAATATTAAGTAATATAAGGGACAATAGCACCTTGAAGGGGCTGAAAATCAACTGTACAAAAAGAATTTCCAGGAATGCAAGATTAAACTGAGTCTTCTTTGTATGGCTAAGTGTTGAATCCATTTATGATATACTTTGGCAATAACACTGGTTTAAAAGTGGCTCCAGTGGAAGCCATAATAGATATCAGATTCAGCAACATTTTTAATTAGGACCACTAATGCATCATCGTATGGTAAAAACCTAATGTCAGAATGACAACCTTTCATGAAGAGTAGAGATAAAACAATTCAAGATGGCTGTCAATGGCAGCCATAATGGATTAAAACTGACACCTATTCAAGTCATTTGGAAAGCACCCCCATGTATCAATGCAGGATGCATTTTGAGATTCTTGGTGTATGCCAGTTGTTTATGTTTTCCAGTTCCTCCTTCATAACCATTCATTAGTTTATGTCTTCCAGCCCCACTTTCCTAGGCATTCAGTAGTTTATGTCTTCCAGTCTCTCCTTTCTAGCCATTCAGTAGTTTATGTCTTCCAGCCACACTTTCCTAGCCATTCAGTTGTTTATGTCTTCCAGTCTCTCCTTTCTAGGCATTCTGCAGTTTATGTCTTCCAGTCTCTCCTTGCTTAACCATTCAGTTGTTTATGTTTTCCACCCACACTTTCCTAGCCATTCAGTTGTTTATGTCTTCCAGTCTCTCCTTTCTAGGCATTCTGCAGTTTATGTCTTCCAGTCTCTCCTTGCTTAACCATTCAGTTGTTTATGTTTTCCACCCACACTTTCCTAGCCATTCAGTAGTTTATGTCTTCCAGCCACACTTTCCTAGCCATTCATTTGTTTATGTCTTCCAGCCACACTTTCCTAGGCATTCAGTAGTTTATGTCTTCCAGTCTCTCCTTTCTAGCCATTCAGTAGTTTATGTCTTCCAGCCACACTTTCCTAGCCATTCAGTTGTTTATGTCTTCCAGTCTCTCCTTTCTAGGCATTCTGCAGTTTATGTCTTCCAGTCTCTCCTTGCTTAACCATTCAGTTGTTTATGTTTTCCACCCACACTTTCCTAGCCATTCAGTTGTTTATGTCTTCCAGTCTTTCCTTTCTAGGCATTCTGCAGTTTATGTCTTCCAGTCTCTCCTTGCTTAACCATTCAGTTGTTTATGTTTTCCAGCCACACTTTCCTAGCCATTCAGTAGTTTATGTCTTCCAGCCACACTTTCCTAGCCATTCATTTGTTTATGTCTTCCAGCCACACTTTCCTAGCCATTCAGTTGTTTATGTCTTCCAGTCTCTCCTTCCTAACCATTCTTTTGTGCATGTTTGAAAATAAATGTGATTTAGTTGATTTGGCATTGTGCCCAATCAGAATGACATGCATAACTTTATTCAGTAACTGACTGAAGAGCTCTCCTAGAATCCAAAAACTTTCCTAGAATCCCAAAACTCACCTAATTTAACATAAACACTATACATGATCATTTAAAATCCCCCAACTTATTTTCCTTTTTCCTGGAAAGTGTGGAAACCCTGCCTGAAACATCAAGGTTCTATGCAGTTTGATGTTGACTGACATGACATGGTCTCAAAAATATGTATTCCAGCAAACAGACCTTTTTAACGCATTTAAAAGCACTCACATGTAACTATTTTACTGTGCACTGGTCTGTTATTATCAACTTCTTTGCCAAATCAAACTGTTGTAAGGAATAACCCTTCCTACTCCAATATGAGACAGCAAGCGCTGCACATGTATGTCAGTGTCACATTGGCCGAATAGATATGATGTGCTTATTATATGGTTTTTAGGTACATATGCCTCAAAATGGTGGAGTCAGACCCTCTGAAATTAATAATACATAACAGTGACTACACTTTTATATGTTGCATAGACATATTAGTTAAACAAATTTGTTAGGGACTTATGATACGTACACTATTGTACTGGAAAATTGGTATAGTTAGGATGTTAAAAAAAAATTCTACGACTCATTTATTTGATACTTTTTTTTTTTTTTTTTTTTTTTAATGGTTTAACGCCATTTTTCAGCACAATATAGGCTATACATGGCGGCCAGTATTAATGGTGGAGGAAAAAACCGGACAAAGCCCGGAAAGAACCACCGACCCACGAGAAGCTCTTTATTTGATACAATTGCACAGGTGGCTAACACAATATTGGTTTTATTTTGTCCATTAGTAAAACTGGACTGAATTTGAAATAAGTATGGCTAGGGCGTTCCAGGGCGTAAACGACATCCATCTATGACATCGGCTGGCCGACCTCCGGGACCTTTACCTCCTTTTCCTCGTCCAGAGCCCATCAACATAGCGATATGAGAAGACTATTTTTCTCTCGCTATTATTTGGTGCCATTGCACCTCCACTTGTAACAAGCTCACTGATTGGTTGATAGGGTTGAGTGTGTGTTGGGTCTATTCCCACTCAAACAGGGCCTTACATTCATGTCATTAGCCACTTTTTAGTGGTATCACATGACGGCCAAACTAATTAGCGCACTGTGTGCGTTAAAAGCCCACGGGGATGTGGCACCATTCCTTCCCCATGGGAAACTGACCCCCATTAAATTATGGGGTTTAAACTAGTGATCAAATGACCGCATATGGCCGGTATCACTATAATTCAACTATCATCATCATCTGAAATTAATATACCCTATTCCATGGTACAATGGTACTGTAACTGAAGTATGTTATAGGCCCCTGTGACCATGGTTATTTTGAAAATGAACACACTAATTGTGTCCCGAGTCAACCTTTGGTGCCAAAATGGACCAATTTGATACCATGTTACACTACTAAAATGAAACTAGGCAAGAGTCAACTTTTGGTGCCAAAATGGACCAATTATATACTGCATTACACCACTAAAATGCAGATTTTATTTATAAAGTTGATACTGCAGACAAAGAATGAACTTTCTGTTAGTGTCTTAAAGATGTCATCCAAATATTCTGAAAAATATCTAAAGTGTAAACAAAACCAAAGAACAGAAATTATTCATTCAGATTGAGATTTTCCCCAAAAATGCAGAATTCCGACATCTTTGAAATAAATGAAAACATGCATTTCTAAAAAGTTAAAGGTATGAAAAAGACATGAAAATGGTAATTAAGGATTCTGGACCAAATGTACCATTCTTTCTTGAGGCTCCTGCTTGATAACCAGTCATACTTACAGACATCACAAACAGTCCAATTTGCACTAGATGTGTAGTCTTTATCAGGATCACAGAACATACACTGTCCATAACCAGCAGTGGGCTTGAATTTGTCTTCTGGACAGAATATACAGTTTGTACTTCCTTCTTGCCCTGGTCCACACCAAACTGAAATAATAATAATAATAATAATAATAATAATAATAATAATAATAATAATAATAATAATAATAGTCATCATTATCATCATCATCATTATTATCATGTTCAACTGAAGAAACACAAAATCAGTTCATGCAATTATTCTCCTTTGAGGACATCTATTATATAAATGAGAAAAAGACAGTAAGACAAAGTATTATCTGTTGTACTAAGGCAAAGTATTATCTGTTGTATTAAGACAAAGTATTATATCTGGTATTAAGGCAAAGTATTATCTGTTGTATTATGGCAAAGTTTTATCTGCTGTATTAAGGCAAAGTTTTATCTGTTGTATTAAGGCAAAGTATTATCTGTTGTATTAAGGCAAAGTATTATATCTTGTATTAAGGCAAAGTATTATCTGTTGTATTAAGACAAAGTATTATCTGTTGTATTATGGCAAAGTTTTATCTGCTGTATTAAGGCAAAGTATTATCTGTTGTACTAAGGCAAAGTATTATCTGTTGTATTAAGACAAAGTATTATCTGTTGTATTATGGCAAAGTTTTATCTGCTGTATTAAGGCAAAGTTTTATCTGTTGTATTAAGGCAAAGTATTATCTGTTGTATTAAGGCAAAGTATTATCTGTTGTATTAAGACAAAGTATTATCTGTTGTATTATGGCAAAGTTTTATCTGCTGTATTATGGCAAAGTTTTATCTGCTGTATTAAGGCAAAGTTTTATCTGCTGTATTAAGGCAAAGTTTTATCTGTTGTATTAAGGCAAAGTATTATCTGTTGTATTAAAGCAAAGTTTTATCTGTTGTATTAAGGCAAAGAATTATATGTTGTATTAAGACAAAGTTTTATCTGCTGTATTAAGGCAAAGTATTATCTGTTGTATTAAGGCAAAGTATTATCTGTTGTGTTCAATATAATATCCATTGCATTAAGTGAAATATTACCTGTTGTATTAAGGCAAAGTATTATCTGTTGTATTAAAGCAAAGTTTTATCTGTTGTATTAAAGCAAAGTATTATCTGTTGTATTAAGGCAAAGTTTTATCTGTTGTATTAAGGCAAAGTTTTATCTTTTGTATTAAGGCAAATATTACCTGTTGTATTAAAGCAAATTTTATCCGTTGTATTAAAGCAAAGTATTATCTGTTGTATTAAAGCAAAGTATTATCCTTTGTATTAAAGCAAAGTTTTATATGTTGTATTAAAGCAAAGTTTTATCTGTTGTATGAAAGCAAAGTTTTATCTGTTGTATTAAGGCAAAGTTTTATCTGTTGTATTAGGGCAAAGTTTTATCTGTTGTATTAAAGCAAAGTTTTATTCTTTGTATTAAAGCAAAGTTTTATCTGTTGTATTAAAGCAAAGTATTATCGTTTGTGTTAAGGCAAAGTATTATCTGTTGTATTAAAGAAACGTTTTATCCTTTGTATTAAGGCAAAGTTTTATCTGTTGTATTAGGGCAAAGTTTTATCTGTTGTATTAAGGCAAAGTTTTATCGTTTGTATTAAAGCAAAGTTTTATCTGTTGTATTAAAACAAAGTTTTATCTGTTGTATTAAGGTAAAGTATTATCATTTGTATTAAGGCAAAGTAGTATCTGTTGCATTAAGGCAAAGTTTTATCTGTTGTATTAAGGCAAAGTATTATCTGTTGTATTAAAGCAAAGTTTTATATGTTGTATTAAGGCAAAGTTTTATCTGTTGTATTAAGGCAAAGTTTTATCTGTTGTATTAAGGCAAAGTTTTATCTGTTGTATTAAGGCAAAGTTTTATCTGTTGTATTAAGGCAAATATTACCTGTTGTATTATAGCAAATTTTACCCATTGTATTAAAGCAAAGTATTATCTGTTGTATTAAAGCAAAGTATTATCCTTTGTATTAAAGCAAAGTTTTATCTGTTGTATTAAAGCAAAGTTTTATCTGTTGTATTAAAGCAAAGTTTTATTCTTTGTATTAAAGCAAAGTTTTATCTGTTGTATTAAGGCAAAGTATTATCTGTTGTATTAAGGCAAAGTTTTATCTGTTGTATTAAGGCAAATTTTTATCTGTTGTATTAAAGCAAAGTTTTATCTGTTGTATTAGGGCAAAGTTTTATCTGTTGTATTAAAGCAAAGTTTTATTCTTTGTATTAAAGCAAAGTTTTATCTGTTGTATTAAGGCAAAGTATTATCTGTTGTATTAAAGCAAAGTTTTATATGTTGTATTAAGGCAAAGTTTTATCTGCTGTATTAAGGCAAAGTTTTATCTGTTGTATTAAGGCAAAGTTTTATCTGTTGTATTAAAGCAAAGTATTATCTGTTGTATTAAAGCAAAGTTTTATCTGTTGTATTAAGGCAAAGTACTATATGTTGTATTATGGCAAAGTTTTATCTGCTGTATTAAGGCAAAGTATTATCTGCTGTATTAAGGCAAAGTATTATCTGTTGTGTTCAATATAATATCCATTGCATTAAGTGAAATATTACCTGTTGTATTAAGGCAAAGTATTATCTGTTGTATTAAAGCAAAGTTTTATCTGTTGTATTAAAGCAAAGTATTATCTGTTGTATTAAGGCAAAGTTTTATCTGTTGTATTAAGGCAAAGTTTTATCTTTTGTATTAAGGCAAATATTACCTGTTGTATTAAAGCGAATTTTATCTGTTGTATTAAAGCAAAGTATTATCTGTTGTATTAAAGCAAAGTATTATCCTTTGTATTAAAGCAAAGTTTTATATGTTGTATTAAAGCAAAGTTTTATCTGTTGTATGAAAGCAAAGTTTTATCTGTTGTATTAAGGCAAAGTTTTATCTGTTGTATTAGGGCAAAGTTTTATCTGTTGTATTAAATAAAGCAAAGTTTTATTCTTTGTATTAAAGCAAACTTTTATCTGTTGTATTAAAGCAAAGTATTATCGTTTGTGTTAAGGCAAAGTATTATCTGTTGTATTAAAGAAACGTTTTATCCTTTGTATTAAGGCAAAGTTTTATCTGTTGTATTAGGGCAAAGTTTTATCTGTTGTATTAAGGCAAAGTTTTATCGTTTGTATTAAAGCAAAGTTTTATCTGTTGTATTAAAACAAAGTTTTATCTGTTGTATTAAGGTAAAGTATTATCCTTTGTATTAAGGCAAAGTAGTATCTGTTGCATTAAGGCAAAGTTTTATCTGTTGTATTAAGGCAAAGTATTATCTGTTGTATTAAAGCAAAGTTTTATATGTTGTATTAAGGCAAAGTTTTATCTGTTGTATTAAGGCAAAGTTTTATCTGTTGTATTAAGGCAAAGTTTTATCTGTTGTATTAAGGCAAAGTTTTATCTGTTGTATTAAGGCAAATATTACCTGTTGTATTATAGCAAATTTTATCCATTGTATTAAAGCAAAGTATTATCTGTTGTATTAAAGCAAAGTATTATCCTTTGTATTAAAGCAAAGTTTTATCTGTTGTATTAAAGCAAAGTTTTATCTGTTGTATTAAAGCAAAGTTTTATTCTTTGTATTAAAGCAAAGTTTTATCTGTTGTATTAAGGCAAAGTATTATCTGTTGTATTAAGGCAAAGTTTTATCTGTTGTATTAAGGCAAATTTTTATCTGTTGTATTAAAGCAAAGTTTTATCTGTTGTATTAGGGCAAAGTTTTATCTGTTGTATTAAAGCAAAGTTTTATTCTTTGTATTAAAGCAAAGTTTTATCTGTTGTATTAAGGCAAAGTATTATCTGTTGTATTAAAGCAAAGTTTTATATGTTGTATTAAGGCAAAGTTTTATCTGTTGTATTAAGGCAAAGTTTTATCTGTTGTATTAAGGCAAAGTTTTATCTGTTGTATTAAAGCAAAGTTTTATATGTTGTATTATGGCAAAGTTTTATCTGTTGTATTAAGGCAAAGTTTTATCTGTTGTATTAAAGCAAAGTTTTATCTGTTGTATTAAAGCAAAGTTTTATATGTTGCATTAAGGCAACGTTTATCTGTTGTATAAAGGCAAAGTTTTATCTGTTGTATTAAGGAAAAGTTGTATCTGTTGTATTAGGAAAAGTACCTTCATGCAAGTTTTTGCTTTTTCTCTTAAAAATAAGTATTTACAAGTAAACATGCCTACCTACCCATTACTAAAATATATTATGAAAGGCTTAAGATATAACTGCATCTTTTCATCAACTGTCATATTTTCTGGCCTATAAGTCAATGCAGAGTATAAGTCAAATTCACTAATGTTGCAAATTTTCCATCCTTCATCCATAAATAACTTGATTTGGGGTATAATAAAAGGTTAAGTCAATAACTTGGCTTCATATTTTACATTAGTAACTTCCAGTTTCATGAATATTAATGGTATCATTGTATGATATTCCATATTAATGGCAATCATGAAATTGCATCACTGATGCTAACATGCTTGTGGTTTTACTACTGAACAAGGCACTGCTATATTCTGTTATCAATCAACACAGCTGAATAAACAGTCCATGCTTGTTTTAATTATGATATCCATTGCAACAAGAGCCACATGGCTGTGCATGCTATGTACATGTTAACTAAACATCTAAAGCTTTAACCTGATAATTCCAGTTGAAACCAGTCTTGAGTGCAAGATTTATCAGATGAGATAAACTCGATGAGGCTATTGATCAGGCTATTGATAGGAAAATCAGAAATATGTGTAAAACAGAATAAATTACAAACAAAAAAATAAATAAAAATACTTTTTATTATAATTTAATATACTTGTGAAATGCAGTATCGAATTTACATAAATGAACAGTCTTATAATACATATTATAAATTTTAACATGTCAATTATAATTGAAAGCCCATCAATGTTGTAATACATTTTATTACCTGTAGTAGAACTGTTCCACATTCTAATTAAGAAAATAATGATTAGGAGTTCACTTAATCATTTCTGATATCTGAAAATCGTTCAAAGTCCTCGTTGTCCATATTGAAATGAAAAATGGCATCTATCTCAGGGCTCAGATCAATGGAAATGTTCTCATTATCATCTGTCTCCATTTCATTCCATGACATGCTGCGAGTTGTGTCTAGAGATATTCTTCTAATTTATCCTCAAAATTGTTCCATCTTGCTTTGCAGCCATGATTTGCTTTCTTTTTATTTTTTCCATGAATAATGCAACCATAGCTATACGCCAATCTCAGACACATTTTTCAATGACACCATATTTCCTGTGAGCAGCCATATTCCAACCTTTCTCTTCTGCAAACCTTACAACTTCCAATTTAAATGTTGCTGTGTAAGACTTGCATGATTTGACAGGAGGTATTGAGATAAGTTGTATGATTTGTACAGGTTTATTTATATGAATGATTATGACTGAAAAGATTGATCAGAACATACCTAACTCATTAAAATGTGCCAGTACTGTAGCAATGAAAACAATGTACATGGCTAAATTCATTATTTACATCCAGTTAAGGGAGTGGGCATCATTTCCTGTGGTTAAACAATTGTGACAACTGGCTTTGATTGTTGTTGGAAACAAAAGACAGATTTATCAACTACCAGTATAATCAAAGTGGGAGACCAAAATGACAGCTGGTTAAAAATGAATATAGGTGATGTGTTGACATTACAATTTACTTTAAACTGAAATGTAAAACTAAAAATGGATCACTTATGCTGTATGAGTAGTAATGTTTTTTATATCTGACTTAGTTTAGTTTTAAATTATAAACAAATTATTTTCAATTTATTGAATTTAAATGTTACATTTTAATTCTACAAATATGCCCAATGATGATGCATCAATAGGGGCATCAAGAATAAACTGAACTGCTCACTTTTAAGTCTGACATGTCAGATAGAACTGTCTAGTGGTTTTTCCAATTAACACATGATTGCTTCAAATATATTTGTCCTTTGCATTTTCAACTGCAATATTAGTACTGTACAGTGAAATGTTTTTCTTGAACTTAGTTTGCATTGTAAGGTATGGACATTGAACTTAGTTTGTATTGTAAGGTATGGACATTGAACATAGTTTGTATTATAAGGAATGGACATTGAACTTAGTTTGCATTGTAAGGTATGGGCATTGAACTTAGTTTGCATTGTAAGGTACATACATTGAACTTAGTTTGCATTGTAAGGTACAGACATTGAACTTAGTTTGCATTGTAAGGTATGGACATTGAACTTTGTTTGCATTGTAAGGTATGGACATTGAACTTAGTTTGCATTGTAAGGTATGGACATTGAACATAGTTTGCATTGTAAGGTACAGACATTGAATTTAGTTTGCATTGTAAGGTATGGACAATGAACTTAGTTTGTATTGTAAGGTATGGACATTGAACTTAGTTTGTATTGTAAGGTATGGACAATGAACTTAGTTTACAATGTAAGGTATAGGGTATAGACATTGGTACTTAATGAAGATATTATTGCATCATTTGCAACCATGTCTGACTAAGTATTTGTGTGCTGAGTATAAAAAGTGAGAGGAGTGGACTCAATATGGAAATGTGGGGAACACTGTGCCTTTTATAAAGACTGGCTAGACTGGACATTCCCCACTGTACTTTTATAAGACTGGTTAGACTGGACATTCCCCACTGTACTTTTATAAGACTGGTTAGACTGGACATTCCCCACTGGTACTTTTATAAAACTGGACAGATTGGACATTCCCCACTGGGACTTTTATAAGACTGGCTAGACTGGACATTCCCCACGGGACGTTTATAAAACTGGACAGATTGGAAATAACCCAATGAGACTTTTAAAAAATTAGACAGATTGAACATTCCCCGATGGGACTTTTTTATAAGACTAGCTAGATTGGACATAACCCGCTTGGACTTTTATAAAACTGGACAGATTGGACATAACCCAACAAGACTTTATAAGACTGGATAGATTTGACATTCTCCACTGGGACATTTATAAAACTGGACAGATTGGATATAACCCAAATGAGACTTTTATAAGACTAGATATATTTGACATTCCCCACTGGGACTTTTATAAGACTGGCTAGATTTGACATTCTCCATTGAGACATTTATAAAACTGGACAGATTGAACATAGCCCAATGAGACTTTAATAAGACTGGATAGATTTGACATTTTCCACTGGGACTTTTATAAAACTGGACAGATTGGACATAACCCAATGAGACTTTATAAGACTGGATAGATTTGACATTCTCCACTGGGACTTTTATAAAACTGGACAGATTGGACATAACCCAACTGAGACTTTTATAAGACTGGATAGATTTGACATTCTCCACTGGGACATTTATAAAACTGGACAGATTGGACAGAACCCAATGAGACTTTTATTAGACTAGATAGATTTGACATTCTCCACTGAGACTTTTATAAAACTGGACAGATTGGACAGAACCCAACTGAGACTTTTATAAGACTGGATAGATTTGACATTCCCCACTGATGACATTTATAAGACTGGACAGATTGGACATAACCCAATGGGACTTTTATAAGACTGGACAGATCCCCATCGAGACATTTTGCTTTCTATTATATAACTATAAACAAAACCAAGTATTTTTCATATATGTTCATGAAATGTATAACAATGTAGCTTACATAGAGAGAAATGATATAAAACACATTTATATAACTTGCAGGCAGAATAGCATGAGAAACAATATGAAACTTAAAGATTTTGATATACTGCTACATAAAAAACATATCAACGTATCAAAACATTTGTGGATTGTGTCAAATTTAAAAATCTTAACTTTATTTGATAGCTCACATCTGTATTTCAATGCAAAGATCAATTTCCCCTAATTTAATGAATGGAAGCGTGTGTGAATGACATCTGTATTTTAATAATGAGAACAATTTCACTAATCTAATGAGTAGAAGCATGTGTGGTTGACATCCATATTTTAATGTTGAGAACAATTTCACTAATCTTATGAGTGGAAGCATGTGTGGCCATGGTACATATTAATGAAACAATCCAGTCATGGTACATGTCAATGACACAATCCAGTCATGGTACATGTTAATTTAATGACACAATCCAGTCATGGTACATGTTAATTTAATGACACAATCCAGTCATGGTACATGTTAATTTAATGACACAATCCAGTCATGGTACATGTTAATTTAATGACATAATCCAGTCATGGTACATATTAATGACACAATCCAGTCATGGTACATGTTAATGAGACAATTCAGTCATGGTACATGTTAATTTAATGACACAATCCAGTCATGGTACATATTAATTTATTGACACAATCCAGTCATGGTACATGCTAATTTAATGACACAATCCAGTCATGGTACATGCTAATTACACAATCCAGTCATGGTACATGTTAATGACACAATCCAGTCATGGTACATATTAATGACACAATCCAGTCATGGTACATGCTAATTACACAATCCAGTCATGGTACATGTTAATGACACAATCCAGTCATGGTACATGTTAATTTAATGACACAATCCAGTCATGGTACATGTTAATTTAATGACATAATCCAGTCATGGTACATGTTAATTTAATGACATAATCCAGTCATGGTACATGTTAATGACACAATCCAGTCATGGTACATGTTAATTTAATGACATAATCCAGTCATGGTACATGTTAATTTAATGACATAATCCAGTCATGGTACATGTTAATGACACAATCCAGTCATGGTACATGTTAATGACACAATCCAGTCATGGTACATGTTAATGAGACAATCCAGTCATGGTACATGTTAATGACACAATCCAGTCATGGTACATGTTAATGACACAATCCAGTCATGGAGAACAGAAATCACAAGATTATCATAATGGCTGTTATTATTGCCATATTGGATATAAGATTGGCACCATGCTATTATTGCCATATTGGATATAAGATTGGCACCATGTTTTTATTGCCATATTGGATACAAGATTGGCACCATGCTATTATTGCCATATTGGATACAAGATTGGCACCATGCTATTATTGCCATATTGGATATAAGATTGGTACCATGCTATTATTGCCATATTGGATATAAGATTGGCACCATGCTATTATTGCCATATTGGATATTAGATTGGCACCATGTTTGTTTAGAACCAACTAGGTATCATAAGAAGTGTTTTGAAGAAAATCCTAAGTTAATACATGTATAGTCATTGATTTTGGAGGAGTAACAATAACAAACTATGTGTGAGGGATTGCAATGGTGGTTACAAACAGTGTGAATGAAAAAATGAGGAAATGGATGGATGGAATAACTGAAGGACCATTTTTAATTATATTTTTAGTCAAAGTCTCATTTTCATTAAGCAATATGTACAGGCCCTCACACCAAAACTGGCTTTTTTTAATCTTGAAACTTTTCTTTAACTATAACTGCCTCCCAACCTTGAGTTGTATAAAGGGAAATAAATATTTGGATGAAGCAACACATGGAAATTGAAAGCCACAAATATTAAAAAGCTTAAATAATTTTTCATTGGAGGCATCTTTAATAGGTCTCTAATTATCATTTAGGTGGTGATGGCACTTTCTGTTCATAAAAACACTTACTTGTACAATCATTTCTGCTAACAGCTCCTGTGTTAGAAGTGTTCAAGTTTGTCCCACATTCTATGCAAGAGTTCTGGCGAGGAAGGTCTTGATACATTGCATATGGACAAGGGATGCAATCTCCTTCACGGATAAAGGTCCCTTTTGGACAATCTCCTGATGATAGGAAACATGTGAAATTCAAATGCAGCTCAAAAACAAGTACATATTGAACTGTGGCCACAATAACCATACATAATGTTCTGCAAAGTGAGCTGTGAGTACCAATGTTTAATTAATTTGTGCCCTGAATAAAAACATTCAAGCATCAATACTTAGTATATGCCAATAATTTCCATACTTAATATATACCGATACATTCCATTCTTAGTATTTGCTGATACTTTCCATACTTAGTATATGCCAATAATTTCCATACTTAGTATATATACCAATACTTCGATACTTAGTATATGGTGATACATCCCATACTTAGTATATACAGATAATTTCCATACTTAGTATATACAGATACATCCCATACTTAGTATATACAGATACTTTCCATACTTAGTATATGGTGATACATCCCATACTTAGTATATACAGATACATCCCATACTTAGTATATACAGATACTTTCCATACTTATTATATACAGATACTTCGATATTTCGTATATACAGATACTTTCCATACTTATTATATACAGATACTTCGATACTTCGTATATACCGATACTTTCCATACTTAGTATTTACTGATACTATCTAAACTTAAAGGCAGTGTGACATTTTAGTGTAAAATATGTTATCGGTTACCCTTTCACATTTTAAGGTGTGACATTTTTTAAAAAAAATGTATCATTTATCATGATTACAATACATACTGACATTACAGCTGGTGTTAGAGGTCTGACCAACTCCACTTGTTGTGTAGTTCTCTCTGCATTTAAAACAGGCATCAAACCTGAGCTCTGCTGGCTTATAGTATCCCATGGGGCAGGGAACACATTTCCGGGTGGCATTGTCAAACTGCTGACCTCCAAGGCAAACAGCTGAAATGTAATAACAGTACAAGTGAATGAAACTGACTCATAAGGCAAAGATGAGCTATATGTAATATGGGGCATAAATTAGATAGGCACCATTACCAACCTCATTCAATTTATTTGCAATATTCAAATAACAAAATAAAATGCAAATGTTTGTTATTCTAGACAGTTCATACTGACCTTTGAGTATTCATAAAGTACTTTATTTTGAGTTAATTAGTCTGTCTCCAGGACTAAAGTTTGTAACAGGACTTATTTCTAACAAACGTTACTTCAGTGCACCAGTTACTACGTATATCTGATTTAATTAATATTTATTTTAATTTAATTGTTTTTAAGTTTTAAAATCTTTTAAGTTTTAATTTCATCATATGTCAAAATAATATAATTTTGGTTACTAGGGATTTTACAATTTTCAGAAATTTGTTTGACCTGACTGTTACTAGTAAACACCTAATGCTGTCCTAGTTCATGACCATAATTCAAAATTAGTAACAGTTGAGAAAATAAGTTCTTTTTTTATTTTATTCTAAAAGTAAAATGATTGGTTGTTGTCGAGGTCATGATTAAACTACATGATATAAGATGTAAACAACCTTTTTAAATTCATTATTAATGCAGGTTTCATAATGAGTGAAATTGAGGCTAAACTGCATATGTGATTTTTTTATATGTAAACATGATCATGTGACCCTCATATGGGCATCTGTTTTATGCAGTAGCTATGTTATAATACAAATGATAAGAATTTCTCAATTTTTGGCCTTTTACATTAAATATCAAGTTCTTTTTTTGCAGACAGTTTTTGAATTATATGTTAAATTTTCTTCAGATCATTTTGATTTTAAATTATTAATTTGTTTCTCTGGAAATATTTGACTGCTTTTACTGAGTTTTTGAACAAAAACAGTTTAAGAATTTTGTATTTGGATTTCCAACACCAGAATGTTATTTCTTGTGTTTCTACAAGGAACTGAAGATACAGCACAGTACAGGATACAGCATACATCATTGCCTTCCATATTGGATTTTTCATCAGGACTCAAACTTGAATTCATTGGAACATTTAATTACTAGGACTGTGAAAATTTAATTGGTGAATTATTCTTGAATTTTTTGGGGATTTAATTCAGCAAGTTCATTTACCATTGTTACATTGTTTTTCCGGTGAATAAATTATGTTTAATTTTAAAAGGCATGTTTTCACTTTTTCTGTGTTACTGTTTATTAGAGCCTAACCACATAACATAGTATAGATATCAAGGCCACTTTCTCAGTGCAGAGGGGGACTACTATATAATGAGTTTAATTCTCATCAAAAACAATTTCTCTTTTCATCTTGAAGAAGGTGATTAGTGCTACAAGCAAGACTAAAGCAGAGTTCAAAGTTCAAAGTGAAATGAAAGTTGCAAGATAAATGCTATGCCTTTCAAAGTATGTGGGTCAATGTCTACATCTTAAATAAATGAATGAATGGAAAATGACAAAGACTGGGCAAAATAGGAAACTTACGGATACAATCTGTCTGATATTTATTAGACTTTATGGATTGTGTTCCTGTACTGTCAGGACATGGTATACAGCTGATAGATGAATTGGGCTCATTCAGCGGTTGGTAAGTGTCCACTGGACAATCTCCACAGGTCTTGTTTGCTGTTACATACTGCCCAGCATTACATCTAGCTGTAAATATGATTTAACTATCACATATCAAGCCAATCATTAAAAGATGGTATACAAAATATAACATGCAAATGTAAAGCTGGTTCTGTACTCATTGTCAATATATTTGGTTATGGTACTCAATGGATAGAAACAATTATAAATTTACCATAAGTAGAGCAAACTCTGAGCTAGAAACCATTACCTGAATAAGAGTTACCTTGTCTAGGTCATGTGAGCTTGAAGCTATAGAATCAATAGGTTCCACAATTATAAGAATTCCAAATGTCTGGTCAAGGAAATTACTCTTGAGTAAAGATTATTGTAAAATCAATTTTCTTGAGTCACAATTACCTTGACCTTTAACCTTTTAACCTCAAATCAGCAATCCTCTTTTATAACTTAGATGCAAACAAACCAATAAAGTTTGGTTAAGGCAAGTGGTCTGGAACTGAAGAAAGTATGCAGAAACAATTTTCTACTCTCAAAGTGATCTTGAACTTCTAACTGCAATATTTAATAGTGTCCTATCTTGGTATCAATTTTATTCTTGTACAATTACGATCAATGAAAAGTATTCAATTACTAAATATTAAAACAATTCACACAGCTTTTTCATTTTCTGAACCCTGTAATAGAAATATATATCAATGAATGTTTCTTACAACCATAAATGTAGTAGTACATATTTGCAATAATTAACTGGTGTCTACGGTCAAGGAATTTATGACTATTCATTGTGTATAAACAATTATTACCATCTAATTCCTAAACTCATCTTCATTATTGTGCTAAAAAATATTACATTTTGTACAAAGCTATGGCATCTTGTATTTACATATTAGACTCTTCACAGGGCTATAGCAACCTGTACTTTTATAGTACATTCTGTACAGTTGTACCCTGTTGTTTAACTTACACATTACATTCTGTACAGTTGTACCCTGTTGTTTTACTTACATATTACATTCTGTACAGTTGTACCCTGTTGTTTTACTTACATAAGTTGTACCCTGTTGTTTTACTTACATATTACATTCTGTACAGTTGTACCCTGTTGTTTTACTTACATATTACATTCTTTACAGTTGTACCCTGCTGTTTTACTGATATGTTACATTCTGTACAGTTCTACCATGTTGTACTTACATATTACATTCTGTACAGTTGTACCCTGCTGTTTTACTTACATATTACATTCTGTACAGTTGTACCCTGTTGTTTTACTTACATATTACATTCTTTACAGTTGTACCCTGTTGTTTTACTTACATATTACATTCTTTACAGTTGTACCCTGTTGTTTTACTTACATATTACATTCTGTACAGTTGTACCCTGTTGCTTTACTTACATATTACATTCTTTACAGTTGTACCCTGCTGTTTTACTGATATGTTACATTCTGTACAGTTCTACCATGTTGTACTTACATATTATATTTTGTATAGTTGTACAGAGTTATACCATGCTGTACTTACATATTATATTTTGTACAGTTATACCATGTTGTACTTACATTTTACATTTTGTACAGGCATACCATGTTGTACTTACAGCTTTCAATCTATGCTGTTAAAACATGTAACAGAAAAGAGTATAAAGCATCAGGCTTTATATCATTCAAAACAAAATGTATTTCCCAAGAATGCAAAGCGAAAATGAAAAAATAATTTACCTGACTGTGAATTAAATACCAAAATAATCCAAGTAATACAGAAATAAATCTTAATAATAAAAGTTCAGAATAAACTTAAGTGGAGATGCAAATTAAGTCCAATGTTTAAAGTGTTGATGTGTCTGTGATGATGTGTCAACAGTTTTCTGTTGAATCACAGTAATATTAATTCCAGGTTTGAATTCACTATAAATCCCTGTGAATGTCTCTGTCCAAGAATATCATTATTTTATGAGCACCCTGTATTTCCAGAGAAAAATCACTCATATTAAACAATGTGAAGAAATAAATTCCAGCCCAAATGAATTAAAGGTCTACAACACAATATAAGGATTCTACTAAATGAGAATGAATGAATAGTTTATCCAGTGACAAGATTTTATAGTTCTCTACTTGACCTCAGATCATAATTAGCAATTTCTCTCAAACAATATTACACAGCATAAATAAACCTTCAAGAACTTCTTCACATTTGCAAAATAAAATGCTAGCTATGATTACTAAAATTATAATATATAACCTGTCCTATAACAGGTATGCCAAGGGAATCCCAATAACCTAGATCCAGACCAAAATAAACATGTTTACTTCTATTAATAATGATAATAATATAAAACCCATACACACCAATAATATTTTAGCTAATGTTGCTTGCAAAATGAAAAACAACTCAATGATTCAGGTAAAATAGAAAATGAACTCAATTTTGGACAAGGTCTTGTCCTACATACAATGTTGCATTATGAATAGCATATAATGAAATTTAAATTTTTTTCTTTTATAAAACCCTAACTAAAAACAATGCAGATTTAAATATACATACCATTAATATAAATTTTGAACAGGGCAGTATCATGTTGTACTTATATATTACATTTTGTACAAAATTGTACCATGTTGTACTTACATATTACATTTTGTATAGAATTGTACCATGGTGGACTTGTATATTACATTTTGTATAGAATTGTACCATGGTGTACTTGTATATTACATTTTGTATATAATTGTACCATGGTGTACTTGTATATTACATCTTGTATAGAATTGTACCATGTTGTACTTACATAGTATAAGTTGTACAGAGTTGTACATGTATATTACATTTTGTACACAGTTGAACCATGTTGTACTTACATATTTCATTCTGTACCAATGTTGTACTTACATACTGTATTTTGTACCATGTTGTACTTGCATATTTCATTCAGTACCATGTTGTACTTAAATATTTTATTTTGTACAGAGTTGAACCATGTTGTACTTACATATTTAATTCTGTACCATGTTGTACTTACATATTTTATTCTGCACCATGTTGTATTAATGTCTTACATTCTATACCATGTTGTACTAATATATTACATTCTGTACCATGTTGTACTTACATATTACATTTTGTACACAGTTGAACCATGTTGTACTTGCATATTTCATTTTGTACCATGTTGTACTTACATATTGCATTTGTACACAGTTGTACCATGTTGTACTTAAATATTTCATTCTGTATCATGTTTAATTTGTATTTACACTTTAAATTCTGTACCATGTTGTACTTATATATTACATTCTGTACCATGTTGTATTTACATATTACATTTCTACATAGTTGTACCATGTTTTACTTTTGCATTACATTTGTATACAGTTGTACTATGTTGCTCTTATATATTTCATTCTGTACCATGTTGTACTTACATATTTGATTTTATACCATGTTGTACATGTACTTACATATTTCATTCTGTACCATGTTGTACTTACATATTACATTTTTTACACAGCTGAACCATGTTGTACTTACATATTTCATTCTGTACCATGTTGTACCTATGCATTACATTCTATAGAAAACCATATCATCCTGTACTTACGTATTACACAACTACTGTTGTTGGTAGAACCTTCCATGTCAGTGATTCTATTTATATCTGAGCAAATAACACATGGTCCCCAACGAGCATCAAGTATGGAGTTATCTTTATAGAATCCTCTTCTACAGGGGATACAGGTCCCATTTACATTTTCATAGCCAGCCTGACAGAAAACTGGAAAAAGCCAAAACATATGCATCATCAATCTTAATTGTATTCTTCTATCTCTTTCCATTAAAAGATTTTATTAAAGGTTTTTAGTATCTGAAAGGTGACCAGTGTACACACCTGCTTTGGTCTTACCTAAGGTATACTAAGTGACTTCATTAATGCAAAGATACAGTGGTCCTCCCTATCATATGGCCACCCCTTCTGAACTGGAAAAGTGGTCCTTTAAGATTGATGACCTTTTCCAAGGGGTACCATATTTGTAAAAAGTATATGTATGTAGCAAGAAGCTATATGTAATTTCAAAAATTTAATATCTTCATTTACAAGAAACATTAATTATTACAAGTTATTTTTGTCCTAATTATAGACATATTTCAAGTGAACATACATTAATAGTTCTTCATTCTTAATCATGAAATGTGAGTGGTGTATCATACATTAATAGTTCTTCACTCTTAATCATGATACATGAGTGGAGTATTATACATTAATAGTTCTTCATTCTTAATAATGAAATGTGAGTGGAGTATCATATATTATTAGTTCTTCACTCTTAATCATGAAATGTGAGTGGAGTATCGTACATTATTAGTTCTTCACTATTAATCATGCATTTTTTATGTTATTGTCTTCATGTTTTTGTAAATGAGTTTATGTAATTAATCAAGGCAATGAAAAGAAATCTGTCAAGTCTAAAAACAAAACAATGCATACTAATATATTTGAAAATTAATCCCTCTGATCAAAATTGTAAAGTCTTTAGCCTCCTCGAGAGAGGTCTGCAAGTAATCACCCTAAATATTCAACAGATCTTCCCTAAACTGAATGAGATAAAGTTAATATTACAGCAAACTAGATCAGTCAGTATTCTAGGTCTATGTGAAAGCTTTCCTTCTGATGATACTGATGATTTGGCTCTCCAAATACAGGGGTTCAACTTTGATTAATAACAAGTCATATACTTTCCAAAGACATTCTCAGTACACTGCAAAAAACAACATTCACATTTTGATCAATGAAAATGTCACATATATGCCTATCAGTGGCAATACTTTAATAAATAAGTTTTTTCAAGTTAAATTCTCGCTTAAGTTCTATCTTTCAGTTTGGTTCTAATGTAGTCATCATGAATGAAATATGTCCTGTATTCGAACATGAAAAATGATGATCTACTGTCACACTTATGTTTGTTTAGGGGACCCGAGTGGCCGAGTGGTCTAAAGCGCTGTCCGTTACAGACCACTGCTATCTCACCTCTGTCTGTGTGTGTTCGAATCTAAGATTTGGCAAATGTAGTTATGTGAGAAAGCTTGCCAGTAGCTTCTTGTGGGTCAGTGGTTCTTTCTGGGGTTTGTCCAGTTTCTTCCTCCACCATTAATACTGGCTGCCATGTATAGCCTATATTGTGCTGAAAAATGGCGTTAAACCATTAAAAACAAAAACAAACAAAACACACATATGTTTGTGAGCATTCCTGTGAGATCATAATTATGTGCTAACCATGTCTTGACCTCAACCTAATTATGTGCTGACCATTTTTTGATTTATAAGTTTTAAGAGTTTAATGTATTAACATTTTCCAGAACTCATTATTAACAGTTCGGTTTTATTGTAGCTAATGAGGCTCATGAGTATAACGAGTCTAATGAGTGTGACGAGTCTGATGAAATTAGCTTATGAGTTTAGTTAACGAGTTTATCTGCTGATGAATTTAGCTGATGTGTAGAGCTATCTTCAGCTGCTTATATGTATATACGTATGTCTGTACATGTGGTGGAGCCACGACTGTAGATGTAGCTAATTTAAAGGTGCCATAATGCTGTCTGTGCATGTGTACACGTATGACTATACATGTGGTGGATCCATGAAGGGTGCAAGCGGCTGATACAAGTGTGGGCCAACTCAAGGGACGTGGTGAAACTGTGCGGTTTATCAGTGTATGAATCGTACGACTGTACAAGGGTCAAGAAGCATATGTTTGTTCAAATTGTTGTTTTAACTGGTAAATTTTTATTTACCTGAGATTATTTTGAATCTTAGTAGTGTTCCAGGAGTTTGTGAATCTTACAGTGCAGAACATTAGAAACGTATTTGAATACCTTGAGATTGATTGAATCTCAATCCTAGTCTATATGTGAAATTATGTAAATATCTTACAGTGCATACTATTTTTTGAAACTCAGATTTCTTTAATCTGTATATCAGATAGATATAATAGCTTTGGTTTATTTTCAATGTGTGAATCTTACTACAGAGTGACTGGATCAATTGTATGTTGAGAGTGAGTGAGAATCATTGTATTTATACATCATATATTTTTCTTTACTAATTAAGTTCATAAAATTTCATCTTTCATACATTATGTTTGAGTTATTCATTTAGTCCAAAATCTACTCGGTTTCAATTCTGTGACACAGTCAACTGTCAGGTCAACTGAAGTCTTGTTTAATTGTTCTATTAGTAAAATATTGATGCCATGATTTCATTGCAAGTAATTGTGAAACTTCTCATTCTATCTATGAATGCATGCCTATTTGGAAATTTAAAGTTTACTACGAATTCAGGAACTTTGCTTATCATTAATGAACTGTATCTGTACAACAAAGCATTTTATTCACCAAGCAATCATTTAAAAAATTTGCCTTGCTATCTTTAGACCATGCACTCATTTCAAATGTTTGCCTTGCTATATTTGTATCAAGCACCCATTTCAAAAGTTTGCCTTGCTATCTTTTCACCAAGCATGTTTCAAATGTTTGCCTTGCTATCTTTTTATCAAGCACCCATTTCAAAAGTTTGCCTTGCTATCTTTTCACCAAGCATGTTTCAAATGTTTGCCTTGCTATCTTTTTATCAAGCACCCATTTCAAATGTTTGCCTTGCTATCTTTAGACCATGCACCCATTTCAAATGTTGCCTTGCTATCTTTTTATCAAGCACCCATTTATCAAGCACACATTTCAAAACTTTGCCTTGCCACCAAGCATGTTTCAAATGTTTGCCTTGCTACCTTTTGACCATGCACTCATTTAAAATGTTTGTATTGCTATATTTTGACCATGCACTCATTTCAAATGTTTGCCTTGCTATATTTTTATCAAGCACCCATATCAAACGTTTTCCTTTATATCTTTTCACCAAGCATGTTTCAAATGTCTGCCTTGCTACCTTTTCACCATGCACTCATTTAAAATGTTTGCCTTGCTACCATATCACCATGCACTCATTTAAAATGTTTGCCTTGCTATATTATGACCATGCACTCATTTATTAAGCACTCATTTCAAAAGTTTGCCTTGCTATCTTTATTGCATTTGTGAATGAGTAGGTTAATTAAAGACAGTAATTAATTATAGTACTTACATAATAATATTTAAAACATATGTCAACTCATCAAGTGAAAGACATGACAATGAACTCTTGAATCGCATGCAGAGTGAAATATAGGATTTACTATTAAATAAAAAGAAGAATGATCAGGTCTCAAAAAGCATTATATCTAGCAATACGGAATACACATGATGTGAATAAACAGTTCTTGTTTGGATTACCACTTTTTGTGACAAGTGTATAGGTTTCAGACATCACTGCAGTTTAAATGGATTACATACATGTATGTAAGTTTGTTCTTGTTTCTTCTTATTTCTTCATGCTGCATATAATGTGATATCACTCAGCTGCTGATCATCTTATGTGACTGATATTTTAAACTGGAGATGAGATATTTAGAGATAAAAATGATGACATTATCGAGTGTCAATAAAATGATGACATTTTCAAGTGTCGATAGAAATTATGACTTTATCAAATGTCAATAAAAATAATGACATTATCAAGTGTTGATAAAAATGATGACATTATCGAGTGTTGATAAAAATGACAACATTACTAAGTGCATTTTTTACACAGATGTTAATTTATTGAAGTCTAGAAGTGATAAAAACATGATTGTGGGTGCTCAATTTTGAAAGAAGGAAGCTTTTAAATCAACATGCATTGGCCTCAAGTGCAACCAGCTTTTAATCATGGATGGCTGGGTGACATATTTTCATCATTTTAAATCACTTTAAGTTTGATGCAGCTGTAGATAGAAATTATAATTAGTAAGTATGTTTATAAACATTGCACACTATACTAGTCTACACAGAATGCTTTTTCTGACCAGTGCAGTAAACATAAAAATAAATATTTGTTCAGAAGTATACTTTTCATATTGATGCATTGTATTTGTGCTAGGTTACTTTAAGGTGGTTGAGTGTTCCTTTTACAGGTGAGCTATAAATCTTACATTCAAAAGAAACGCTGACATGTACTATGTGATGAATGATATATATACCTAGTTGACATGTACTATGTGATGAATGATATACCTACATTCACATAAAGTAATATTGTTTGCTTGTGGTGCTCTTGTAGAGTAGTTGGCAGGACAAGACTTGCAACTAGTGGCAAGAAGCACATCTTGGAAGTAGCCAATTTCACATTGAACACATTTCCTGTTGTTCTCATCCCAGAATTGGCCCAGTGGACATATTACTGTGAAACAATTACAGCAATGAGAAATCAACAACATTCTATCATTCTTCATACATCAATTTAAAAGCAATGAAATTTCAAATATACTATTGGGCAGTATTGAGAAGAATTTCATGCATAAAAAATAAGTTATAAAAAATTACATTTTAAAAATGCTTAAAGTCTATATTCATCTTTGTTTAAAATATATAATAAGCAAAGACAATCAACTGATGTGTATATTATAGACAATAAACTAATATGCCCTTTACAGACAATCAAATGATGTACCCATTATCAACAATCCAATAATGTATCCATTATAGACAATCAAATAATGTACCCATTATAGACAATCAAATGATGTACCCATTATCGACAATATAATAATGTACCCATTATTGAAAATCCAATAATGTACCCATTATAGACAATCAAATAATGTACCATTTATGGACGATCAAATGATATGCTCTTTACAGTCAATTAAATGATGTACCCATTACAGACAATCAACTGACATGCCAATTACAATCAAATGATTTTCCCATTATAGACAATCAGCTAATGTGCCATTTATAGACAATCAATTGACATGTCATTTTAGACAATCAACTGACATGCCACTTACAGACTATCAACTGACCTGCCATATAACATTATTAACTGACATGCCAATTACAGACTATCAACTGATATGCCAATTACAGACTATCAACTGATATTACCATTACAGGCAATCAAGTGATGTGCCACTTACAGATAACCAAACATTGTGCTCATTACTGACAATCAACTGATGTGCTCATTACTGACAATTATTCACTTTCCCCATCATATACAATCACCTGGTATTTCCATAAATGACAATCAACTGATGTATCCATCATAGACAATCAACTGGTATGCCCGTCATGGACAATTAACCAATATGTCAGAATATGCAATGTCTTATTGTGGGAGGAAAAGGTATTGAAGCAAATGTGAGAGGTCTCCAAATCCAATACACACAAAATATTCAGATCGGTTATGTAAGAGACCCAGTTGGGTCATATTTCACTCATCTGGCTGACATATATGTCAAACAGCCAAATACCACTTTTTGTCACTTCATCCATATTTTTTTTAGCACATGAACATCATTTTTCTAACATTTTAAAATTCTCTAATCTGTCAATTACTTTTCAAGGCATGAGCACTGGTTGATTTTAAAAGGAAATAACTCACCACAAACCTATAACCTTTTCCTAATGATGATATCACAGATAAAAATAACTCATTTAAAATAAATTTAATTTTTTTTAACTACTTCATACCATTTTTTTTCCTTTATTTTCAGGAAAATACTTATAAATACACTTATCTCCAAATAAATGTGTATGAAAAAAAAAAATATTGTAATTAGTGAAAAAATAGTTTAAAGATAAATTTGAGGTTTCTGGAAAAATGGACTGGAAAAATCTCCAGGTGCAAAATGTTTTTAGTGCAACATTTCTATACATGTCTAGTAACATATGAATAAAGTTAATCAGGTATAATATTGAAATTTGAAGACATTTTGATTCATCTGAAACAACTTAACCTAAATTTTCAGTGTTTCTAAAATTATCCATATACATGTAGATATCTGAATATAAAGCAACATCTTCCATATCTTTTCTATTTAATTTAATATATATTATAAGAGATCATACCGATTTTAACTTCTAAAATCTACTATGGCATTAAAAAGTAATGGATATTAATGAAATAAACAAAAGTTATCATTTTTGGAAATAATAATAATATAATAATAATGCTTTATTTCTAGAGGGTGACTCATTAGTCAAAGACTATTCTCCCTTGAGGCCCTCTTAATGAAAGTATAACAAATGCACATTGTGTGAAGAAGCAATAATTAGTGCTTATATTAGCATGTTTCGTATTAAAATACTTAATTCCATTATCTATTTTAGAAACACATGCATGCTCATGATAACTCTTCTTAAATACTCTAATATTTTCAGCCGATTTTATATGTAGTGGAAGCTTATTCCACAGAACTGTACCAGAGTATTGAAAACTCTTTTTGAATTGCTCTGTTCTTGGTTTTGGTACTAGAAGATTTCCATGTGAGATTGATCTCAACTGGTATTGTGTTGAAAAAGGCCTAAATAAGTCCTGAAGATACTCTGGTGCAGTTCCATGTAGACATTTATATAAAAGAACTGCCTTGTGAAAATCTATCCTGTCATATATTGTAAACCATTTGAGTTCTGTAAATAATGCTTTTGAGGGATGGTCAACAGATGTATCAAAGAATACACCTGTTGACCATCCCTCAAAAGCATCATTTACAGAACTCAAATGGTTTACAATATATGCTTAACAATGAACTATTTTGAAAAGTTCTTAACTAATATTGATGCAATGTTTGGGTATTTTAATGTTTTAATGTGATCTTAATCTTTGTTATACTTGTGTCCCCAAAAAAGTTTTAATTTTACATTTTTTCTCTTTTTTTGTTGCAAATGTAATAGGAATCAAATTTCATGGAAGATTAACATCATTTATATGTTTTCTCTGTTTTCTTTTGTAAATGTAATAGGAATCACATTTCATGGAAGATTAACATCATTTATATGTTTTCTCTGTTTTCTTTTGTAAATGTAATAGGAATCACATTTCATGGAAGATTAACATCATTTATATGTTTTCTCTGTTTTCTTTTGTAAATGTAACAGGAATCAAATTTCTGGGAAGATTAACATCATTTATATGTTTTCCTTTAATGGCATAAATCTTTCTGTAAAATTTGGTCAAATTTCACTGAGTGGTTGTTGAGAAGGATTTTAAATTTTTAGCGACAACAGCCAGATCTGATGACTGATAGGACTTATTTAAAATAAATCTGGTCATCAAAATCTATTAAGCAGTTTTTCAGGTGATCTTGTTTAATATATCTTTCTATTATTAGCAATTGTGGCCATATTTGATTGTGTATCACCATGACATGCTTTCGGAGTGGTCTTTTTATTTTGTTGATATCACATGATAACATGTAACTGATAACGCAATTTTCAGAAATTTTCTTGACAGTTAGGTCACTCTTTGCTACAAGTAAAGATAATACTTCCAGTTTGTTTAAATCCTGTAAATATATACTAAATGAGTTACAATGAATGAAAAGATGTCAAATTGCCTAACAGACTTTTATAGCCATTCAAAATACTTATAGTTTTCAATAATGTCAATGAATTGAAACCCTTGATGCAATTTGTTTGTTGTTGACTGTCTAATGAATAGAATCAGGTGACTCTCTGTCCACTTCCCATTTTGTTTTCCCTATTGAAGCCCATTAATAAAATAATTATCAATTTCACTGTTAAATTTAAGGACATTTTCTTTTGTCATTCTTTCCATATTTCCAGTATTGAATAAAGAAAAATATTAATCTAAGATATTAAAATCAACATAATGTTTTAAAGAGATACCGGTATATGTTTATATTTTTTGATAAATTAACATTTATGGATTTTTGGTAGAAAACTGCATAGTCATCACGTCCCAGAAGCCCTCATAAAAAACGTACAAAGATGCTAAGGAGAAGAAAGGAAATATTGACACATAATTTATTGTTATATTCTGTAAATTCTGTAAAGATTTTATTAATTTTAGAAATGGTGACCATATTTCATGGTGGATCACATATAGGAAGCCAACTTTGTCAAGATGACTTTCATTTTTATGTACTTGGTCAAATTCCGCTGAGGAGTTTCTGAGAAGTTGTTTATAGCCAGATGAGTTAAAATGAAGATAAATATTTAGAGGAATGAATAAACATATGATTAAATTATAAAAAACACAGCAGTTTTAACTGAGTATATAAAAGGGCAGAATCAATGAAAGATATACTGTTGAAATTTACTGACATAAGACTAGGATGACAAATCAACTTGTTTACAATTTACTAAGTATAATTAAAGCATAATTGCTATGGCATAAGCAGGTTTTGAAATGGTATGGCCATGTCACTAAAACCAGCCATCTGTCCACAACAGTACTGCAAAGCAGTGTCCAAGATGGCAGAAGAACAGGTAGAGAGAGACAAAAGTGGAGTGACAACATTACAGAATGAACCAGGAAAAGTTTTGTGGAGACACAGGCAATGGCACATGATCAAGACAAGTGGAGGGAACTGGTCAGATGTTCAGCAGCACAGTGCCTCAATGACCACACTTGGTCAAGAGACTGATGATGATGATGATGATGATGATGATGAAGCAGGCTTTAAAAATTGTATTTGAAAACAGTGTTGTAGCTAGCTTTGCTCAATACTGGCATATATGGTAAAAACTCTTTTAGATAAAAAAAATAATAAGTAGTCGTGAAATGAATATTTGGATATTAAAATAAAAAAAGTAAAATAAGAAATCAGTATTTGAATATTCACTGAATCAGTTATGTATGAATAAGACCACTTATACTGTACTCATAGAGAGACTTATACTGTACTCATAAGAATAAGACACTTATACTGTACTCATAGAGATACCTCGCTCAACAAGACATAATGTCATTTACTGGCCACACTTTGTACAAATACACTAACTGTGGACCTACAAAGCTGGGGACCCAACAACAGTGTCAGCAAAGCATGCAGCAAACAATGTCAGCCCCTACATTTATTTCATTTATTCTGATAAATAGTCTAAAACACAAACACCAGACAATGTAGTCAAACAAAATTTATGTCTAAACAATTATCTTGGTTTTTGATCAATAAATGTTGCTTATATATGTATGTATATCCATGCCCAGTCTTCTTGATTATTATTAATTTACTGATTAGAATTATCATTATGTTTAGTAATTTACAAATCCCATTCAGATATTTACAATTATTTTTAATTATTATTGTAAAATAGCAAGATTATCTAGTTAAATTCACCTTCTGAATTATATGAGGAAGAAATGTAGGACAAAACTTAAAATACAAAGCTTTATCCTTGACCTTCAAGACAGAGACCTCAGTATTGTACTTGACACACATGCTAAAGATCATGTATACATATAAGAAGGAAGCAACCAAACAGCTTTGTGGAATATGCTTCTGTTAGAGGTTTAAAAAATGGTGGTGACTGCATCAAGAGGTATCACCATTCAGGTGATGAAATTCTGGCCAATAAAAAATGAAAAATAATACTGTAAAAATGTTTGGCCTTGAAGAAAACTTTCAAGGGTATGGTGTACTTACTAATGTAACAATCTGCTGAAGAGGTGCTTCCATTTCCATTGGTTGTGTTTCCTGCTGGGCATGGCTGACAATAGTCATCTTTACCTCGAGTACGATATGTACCTCTTACACACTTCCTGCAGGGGGCATCACTTCCAGTGGCAGGTTCCTCGCCAGAGAAACAGTCATCTTGAATTAGAACCATACATACAATTATGATTTCTTTCACAACAAATTGACTACTGTAAGGGAAAATGGAAGACAAATCTATTTTATCTGGTGTTCACCAAAATATAAATAATATAAATCAGTTAAAAGACAATTAGGTTAAAGTTGCTGATAGATGAATGTCTTCAGATTTTAACATGGAAATTAATACAAGCGTAATGAAGAGAAACATTTCAAATGTACGGTTTTACTTCTGTAAAATCCAGACAAAGAGCATATGCTGGGGTTTCCCTTTCATCATGGGGTTCCAATTTTCTTGATTTTGTGCTTTGCTTTGAAAATAAGTCATGAATTTAAAGTCCTTCCTTTTAAAAAGAAGTCACAAATTTAAAGTCCCACTTAAAAATGAGCCACAAATTTAAGGTGCCAATTAACAATGAGCCAGATTGCTTAGTTATTGATAATTAAAGTTTATAGTAATTTTTAGCAGTTAGAAAGCCATATATATTTTCTGCCCTACTATGAAAGAATTTCTTTTTATAAGCATTTGATATTACATGTATTTAAATGAAAATATATGTATACCACAGCTACCTGTCTTTTCCTCTTGCTACATTAAAAAATAAAATAATGTGAGATCAAAAAGGATATAAAAAAGGAGAGAGTATACAGTATTTAACAGCAGAATTACCAAGTATTTGTTTTTAATATAAAATGTACCTGTAAGTGCCCTATATAAAACATAAGGCACATGTGCAAGTATTTTCAATACAAACTAATTTTAGAACATGTTCATTACCCATGTATTACAGTATTTTAGTCTGTCGTTTTCATCTCAAATAAGATTTGACACCTGACATTAATGAGGCAAATGAGGTGGTATGACAATACATTTTTCACCTTCACACAAGTAGGTAGATAATATGTAATAAAATGCAAGAAAATATAATTAAGAAAATCATCATTGTGCCAGTTTGAAAACTTATTATTCCAATGTGATTTAGAGTGATTTGACTTACCAGACAGTATGAAGTTGTTTTTCTTCTATTCTATTAATGTCATCTGACTTACCAGACAGTATGAAGTTGTTCTTATTCTTTTCTATTAATGTCATCTGACTGACCAGACAGTATGAAGTTGTTCTTATTCTTTTCTATTAATGTCATCTGACTTACCAGACAGTATTTTGTTTTTATTCTATTCTATTAATGTCATCTGACTTAAACTGAGTGAATTATGATCTGGTCTGGGTTTCTTTCAATCCAAACTTTATTTTGTTTCCTTGAGACAGTTAAAAAAGTTCAGCCATGTTTCATCATCTATGTGTCTCATTGATATATGTCTCTGTTCATTCTTTTCATATTTGCTGAGTAGCTGCTTTAGCCCATCTGTTTCTGAAGAAGAAGTACAACATCTGAGAAAAGTTGGCCAAACCATCATGCAGCTGTACACCAAGGTTACCAGTACAGTAATTGCTCAAGGTCTTGTGGGGGATTGGTTCAAGACAACAGTTGGAGTACATCAAGGCTGTCTCCTGTCACCCACACTTTTCGACATCTACTTACAGCACATCATGATTTAATCCCTGTATAACCACTGTGGGACAGTCATCATTGGAGGGCGTTGAAGTTAAATATCTTGGTTCCATAATCACCAAAAAGAGGGATCAAGAGCAGAAACTTTTCACGAGCAGCACAAACAATGGCAGCTAGGTCAAACCCAAGACCCATCTGAAGAGACAAGATTATCAGTCTGAAAACTAAAAGCAGACTGTTGAGAGCACTAGTCATCTCAATCTTTTTGTATTTATGTGAGACCTGGATCCTGACAGCAGAATTACAATGAAGAATCCAGGCACTTGAAGACTTGGCTAATGTAGTTATGTGAGAAAGCTTGCCAGTAGCTTCTTGTGGGTCGGTGGTTCTTTCCAGGGATTTTCCTGGGTTCTTCCTCCACCAATAATACTTGCCACCATCAATAGCCTATTGTGTGCTGAAAAATGGTGTTAAACCCTACAACATCAACCAGGCACTTTAAATGAGATGCTACAGAACCATTCTTGGCATCTCTTACATGGTCCACATAACAAATGAAGAAGTACGTAACATCATCAGGTACAAAGTAAGCCAATATGAAGACTGTCAAAAAGAGAAAGCTGAAATGGTATGACTATGTCACTTGAGCAACAGTCTATCCACAACAGTACTGCAGAGCAGTTTCCAGGGTGGCAGACAGAGAGGTAGACAGAGAAAAAGTGGAGTGACAACATCACAGAATTATGGACCAGGACAAGTTTTGCGGAGACACAGGCATGAGCACATGATCTAGATAAGTAGAGGGAACTGGTCAGATATTCAGCAGCACAGTGTCTCAATGACCACACTAGGTCAAGAGACTGATGATGATGATTCTACCAGACTGTATGATGTTGCTTTTAATCTATTTCACTGCCAACAGAGTTTAACGAATAAATCTCAATTAAAAAGGATAAATAATGAAAATTTTAACTACATGTAGTTGGTAGAACACTAGCAACATAAACTGACAATTACAATATCTCCATAAAATTTGGAAACATTAGGGTACATATATTAAGGACTGGAAGAGCATGTTAAATGAAAATGAAGTCATAACATCAATTTAAGTAAGACAGTTTAACTCCTACCAAAAATAACTATATGATTTAATCTTAAAACACTTTCACCCCATAAAGAAGTATTACTAAACTTGCAGGATACCAATATATACTCATATATCTCTTCCTAAATATTATAGCATTTCCTGCATATTTCACATGCAGTGGAAGCTTTTTGTCACATAACTCAATGACGTATTGGAGTACATGAAACTTTTTACCACAGAACTGAACAGAGTATTGGAGTAGATGAAGCTTTTTACCACAGAACTGAACAGAGTATTGGAGTAGATGAAGCTTTTTACCACAGAACTGAACAGAGTATTGGAGTACATAAAGCTTTTTACCACAGAACTGAACAGAGTATTGGAGTAGATGAAGCTTTTTACCACAGAACAGAACAGAGTATTGGAGTACATAAAGCTTTATACCACAGAACTGAACAGAGTATTGGAGTACATAAAGCTTTTTACCACAGAACTGAACAGAGTATTGGAGTAGATGAAGCTTTTTACCACAGAACTGAACAGAGTATTGGAGTACATAAAGCTTTATACCACAGAACTGAACAGAGTATTGGAGTACATAAAGCTTTATACCACAGAACTGAACAGAGTATTAGAGTAGATGAAGCTTTTTACCACAGAACAGAACAGAGTATTGGAGTACATAAAGCTTTTTACCACAGAACTGAACAGAGTATTGGAGTACATAAAGCTTTATACCACAGAACTGAACAGAGTATTGGAGTACATAAAGCTTTTTACCACAGAACTGAACAGAGTATTGGAGTACATAAAGTTTTATACCACAGAACTGAACAGAGTATTGGAGTAGATGAAGCTTTTTACCACAGAACAGAACAGAGTATTGGAGTACATAAAGCTTTTTACCACAGAACTTAACAGAGTATTGGAGAACATAAAGCTTTATACCACAGACTTGAACAAAGTACTGGAGCTTTTTTTAAATAGGTCATATCTTGGTCTTGGTTAATGAAGGATTCAACGTGGTATTAATAAAGTGATGAATAAATCTCGAAGATACTATGGTGCTGCTCTGAGGCGATTTGAATTTACAACAATGGCTCTGAAAATCAATTCGTTTATACAGTGTAAACAAGTTTTTAATGATTTAGATGACTAATCGATATATACATTTTAAATGTATGCTTCTTGTTTCTGAAGTTTTATAAATCCTGTCAAGATTAGATCTAACACAGTTGCCCAAAACAGCTAAATAATAGTCCATTGTTGGGGGAATATGTGTATTTTATATCTAGATGCAAGTTTCTGTAGGTAAATGTTTCTTTATTTCACTGAGAAGGGTAATTTGGATTTCAGTACTTTACAAATCTTGTCAACATACATGTGAACCTCCCATGCAAGAAGGATTTTTCTGCAAAGCTTAATTCTGTCACCTATCCACATTCCTCACTCACAAAAATCTCTTGCATATCCAAAAATAAAAAAAAAATAACTGTTTATGTCACACCTTGATTTATGTAAAGACTTCCTGTGATCATGTGATCACATGACTGTGTGTTGACTTAACCTTCAAGCACATCACTTTAACTGAAAATTTGATGGAAAATAACCCAAAATTAATAATTGGAGTAAACTATCTGTGAATTGTAGTAATTCAGAAAGGATTAAAGACATTAATGGGTTATGAATGGATTACTCAAGCAGAATAAGTCAACTGACTTTGATTTAGATGGATTATGCTATGTGTAATCAGATATAATTTGAAAATGATTAAAGACTTTAATTGATTATGCTTGGATTATTGTTATTAAAGAGCTTCAGTGGCATAAAACAATTTGATATTGAAGAAGGTGTTATCTCCAAATGCTAAATATTACAATACTACATTTTTGATATTCAATACAGAATATAACATTCATACATGAAATAGGTTCCAACCCTAAATAAATGCAATTCAACAACGGATAGAAACAAGAATCTCAGTGTTAATTTCTAAGAGACATGAAAAAGCATTCTGCCATTCCTGCTAAGACCAATCTTGAAAAGTCCTGACAGGCAGTCAGCAACCTGAAAGGCTATGAATAATACAAACTTATTGGTGGACAACAATGTAGAGTTTTACTAACATCGTCAAATTCCAACAAAGATACTGAAAAGACATTCTCTATTCTGAGGAAAATTCAGGATGATACCAGAGGAAACATGATCCAGTACCATCATATGATGTGTTAAGTGTTGAGATCGGCAATGACATGCAACTCAGACAATGATAAACTAAGAAAGGCTAAAAATGGCTGTGCTGCATACAAGGACACAAAGAAAGACAATAAGTTACCATCAAAGAACTGATGTGATGAAATAATGTGCATATTGTAATACAGAAAAAGGAAATTTGTTCAGAAGTTGTCCTTTTTGTCCATTTTACCAGCTAAAAACTGGTCCATGAAATTCCTTCTTTTATAAGTCAAAACTCATGACTAAAGTTTGTTAATATCTTGATATGTCCTAATCAAACCTTTCTGTTCTGTCACATGTATATGTAAATATGGTAATCCTTTGTAAATTAATATCTACTAATAAGCCTACAAACTATTTTTATTATTGATAATATTGAAGTGACAATTATTTATTGTGAAAATGAATTTTTGGGTTGCCTAATTTATGTAATTCTGATTAGTATTTTGGCATAAACTAATCAATTAGGGTCAATAAACTAAAACTTGGTTTATGTCATGAACATCAATGCTAGGTCTGTGATTGACATCAATTACAGCTAGGGCTGTCAAAAACCATGAAAAGCTTACCCGGGTACCCGTCGTTCCATTTAACAGGTAACTGGGTACTCGCTAAAACATGAAAGACATGAACAACCTTAGGCCAACAAATTGTTCTCTGCCTTTCTTTTATATTTTGACTGGCGACAGAGACCATCTGTGTAATGTACTACTTGGTCTGAAGTGTCTGCACCGTGACAGCTGCAATGATCGGACTGCACACTATTAATTAATACATTTATTTAGACATCTTCTAATGATCCACTACGTTAAATCCTTTGGAACATTCACTATTTTAGTATAAATCCCTGTCAGAACAGAACACCTGTGTATTCATCGGCTGTTGACCTCAGATTTGAATTACCCATGCAAACAGGGCTACAGCAACTGCATCGTCAAGTGGTGAGTACCAGTGATACCATGTGACCAAGCAGTCACTGAAGTGATATGTTAACACAAGTAGTCTACATACTGTTTTGATTTGTGACGCTGTTCGCTGAGCCCAGCATGCAGCAGCCATTTAGTAGTGGCCTGCTGATGCATAACGGGTGGTCCTACTCCTAAATAAAGACTGGAGCTGCAACTCGGACCAGTGTACTGCTGATGATATATGATATTTTGATAGTGTTATTGACAAATTATTTTTGTGAACTGGTACTCGTCATTAATTTTCAATGCCCGGGTTTTTCACTACAGTCGGGTGCCCGATTACCCGGGTACCCATTGACAGCCCTAATTACAACCATCATCTTAGGTATATATAATGAGAACTAGGAGTCATTTCAAAATTGAAAACCATGCTATCAGCTAGATCATTAACAACAAAGCATTTGAAGTTACTTTTTTGGATTTTTAACTATGATTCCCTAACGTTTTCTAGAATTTGGTATTCTTTCATAATATGTACTAGTGTTCCTTTAAAAATAATTTAACAAAAATTATACCAACTGCAATATCCTACTCACTCTGACACATTCCTATGGAATTTGCCCCTTCATCAGCTGTAACCTTTTGGAATGGACATGGCTTGCAGAATGATTGACTTTCCTCATCCTGGTAAAAATGTCGTGGACATTTCTGACAGGAACCCATCAGTGCAGTTGTGCTGTATTTGTAATATTGACCTTTAGGACACACAGCTGCAGGAATATAAAGTGTAAAAATAATACATGTGACTGCCCTCACAAGAATATCTAATGTATACATATTGTCCATTTTGTCACTTTGTGGGTAATATGCTAATTACATCAAATACAATGAAACCTCTCCTGGCCAAAACCCAATAAGACTAAATTATAGTCATTAGTGAAGATAGCCATGTTTTAGCATTTGTCCAAAAGATGCTACAAAATATTAGAAGAAATAATAGCTTCTTAATTAACATGATGTGAAATACTGCTAACTATCAATGAAATCAAATGTGAGCTGGTCACAACATTCACATAATCTGGAATTCATTTGATTGTTGTTGTAATTATAAATTATATTTTTATGGTTGAAAAAATGATTGGGTTACAATCCAGAAAATTGGATGATCCATATATATGGATTAATATATATGGACTAATGATGATCATTAAATCTGGAAGTGTTTTAGGGAAAAAGCAAATTGTGTTCTTGTTTCCATTTATTAAAAGCTACAAATACATAAGATATGCATTTAAAAATGTTTAACTACCTGTAAAACATACATAGCTACATATATGTATAATTACTGTTAACTGTAATTATTATATGTACATATACTGTTAACTATAATTACTATATGCATATATACTGTTAACTATAATTACTATATGTATACATACTGTTAACTGTACTTACTGTATGTATACATACTGTTAGCTATACTTACTGTATGTATATATACTGTTAACTATAATTACCATATGTATAAATTACAGTTACGTATATATATATATATATATATATATATATATATATATATATATATATATATATATATATATATATATATATATACTGTTAGCTATAATTACTATATGTATATATACTGTTAACTGTAATTACTATATGTATACATGCTGTTAACTATAATTACTATATGTATATATACTGCTAGCTATACTTACTATTTGTATATATACTGTTAACTATAATTACTATATGTATAAATTACAGTTATGTATATATACTGTTAACCGTAATTACTATATTTATATATATACTGATAACTGTAATTACTATGTCGTTTATATGTATGGCTACTTATATGCATGGCTTGTAAAATGAGACCAACTACAAAATGCACAGACTCATATCTACCATGGCAGGACAAATCAGTAGAACAAAAAACATAGACCCTGATATGCAGGTATACACAGTTATGGCAAATCAGGACCTTTGTTGTTTGCATTTTGACTTGACTTATTAGGGAGTATATATGGTATTACACACACCAATTTATATTGCAATACACTAGTTGCACATGCATGCCCAGATGTATCTTTTTAAAGAATGTAACATTTTCTTTGAAAATGAAAATCCTAAATTAACAGATGAATGGATATTATTAGCATAAAGCTTGGTTGATTTGTTTTGGTGAGAGGAGCCTTAATCCTTACAGGGAAAAGAGGTGATAGACACACAGAGTGATGGAAATTATAATCATAATACATTCCCAAAATATCCAGAAAAGTATTACTAACTTCAGAGAATTAAATGAAGACAGGTTACACTCACGATACATCAATTTAATTTACCTGTTTTCATTTTAATGACATTTATAATGATGAAATAAAATTAAATTTGTGCCACTGTCATGACCGGTGCTATGTGCTGTGACTCACATGTAACTCACTAACATTTTATATGTATCAGCTTGTTTAAAAATTACAAATGCATAATCATTAATTGAAAACTAAAGAACCCCAAGAACTTTCTTAATTTACAAGTATCATTTTTGAACATTACTTTTAATTTATGCAAATTTTGAATTACACAATCACCTCAAAAATGCATGTATGGCATAAAGTCAGAATCACCGTTATGCAAATATACATCAATAGACACTTACCAATGCAGTCTGCTGCTGCTGTGGACCCAATATTACTAGTTGTCTGGGATGAATTACATGGGAGACAACTCTCTTTACCTTGAAGCTGCTGGTATGTTCCAATAGGACAGAATTCACATAAGCCTGTCTGATTGTTGTAAAACATCCCCTTCCCACAATCAACTGAAAACAAGAAATACAATTTCATACATTTCTGGGAAAAGAATGGTTTAATGTAATGTTTGTATATACATTGCACACAGATTAAATTTTTTTAAAGCAAAATCATGTATTAAAAGATGGACAGAAGAATGAAATATTTTCTGTTAGAATCTACATGCTGTACACCCATAAATGTCCTAAATAATGTGGTCACTATCTTCCCATGGTCAATAAACCAAATAATATTGTATTATGGTTTAATATGTAGCTTAATTAAAAATTAAAAGCAAACAAAACTAATGGAGAGATAGTCATTTGAAAGTGCACTGATTGAGTCACCCCATTATGATGAATATAGACATGGCAGGCAATCACATCAATTTATATATCACTTCTTTTCCAAATATAAAAACTTTATTGCAACCAGCATGCTTGACTGAACACTAAAAGCCATAAAAAATCATTATTGGGTTAGGAAATGCCAATCAGTTACCATCATTCATTTATATATGGTATTTAAAACAGACTTGCCAACCAGAACAAGTCCATCTCAGTAAGGCAGTTGATTTCTTTCCATAAGATTGACCAGTATTCACAGACCTGCCAACCATGACAAGTCCATCTCAGTAAGGTAGTTGATTTTTCTCCATAAGATTGACCAGTATTCACAGACCTGCCAACCATGAGAAGTCCATCTCAGTAAGGCAGTTGATTAAAGCAATGATGATAATAACTTAGGTCACTAAAACATTAAAATCAGATCCCCACTGTCCTACATGAAGATATGTCACTACAACGTTTTAAGGGTCATGTTGTGGTAACCTTTGATTTAGCCAATGAAAATGCATCTTTCAGGAATTTGAAAGTCAGTAAAATTGTGTTTAGCATACATTGATGCTCTTCAGCTATACTACTCAGCCTCCAAATGTGAATATATGATTTCATCTGAAAGTATAGGTCTTCATCTGACTGATTGAAACAAATTAGCAATGTTGGCAAAAACTTAGGGCACCAGAACATGACTCCTAAGTGGTCACTATCAGATCTTCACATCTGACAGCAGAGATGTATGTGACCAAAAGGCAGTGTAAGTCTTTAAATCTTTTAACAAAGGTGACCTGTCAATTATTGGGTTGACACTTATATATTTGGTCTCGGTGAGATACTTATTAGACTTCAGACTCTTGCTGCAATATACAAGCAGCTGAGCTTACTACCTCCTTTATATGCAAATGTTACTTTAAACAAGAGACCCATGCTGGCATCTTATCACTCACTGGTATACATAACTTAAAATTTGATCATCTCACTAAGAAGGCTTATTAAGTAGTACAAGAATACACCGGATATCCCAAACTTTATAATATCATGTTGATTTAATATATTTTAATAACATCCTGATACAATATACTTCTATAGATAAAAGCAAAATTAACATGAAATATTTTGCTTATAATCCAAGTTATCCAAACTCGTTACAATATAATCCCGTTTATTATGTTTCACTGAAATTCGAGGAGAAATATATACCCTTGACCTAGAAGGCAACAAGCTCAGCAATTAGATACAAAGGTATCTCATAAATTTTCAAATACCCGATATGTGGCAGTTGCAGTAAATATGCACTGATCCAGTCTGTGGCAGTTGCAGTAAATATGCACTGATCCAGTCTGTGGCAGTTGCAGTAAATATGCACTGATCCAGTCTGTGGCAGTTGCAGTAAATATGCACTGATTCAGTTTGTGGCATTTGCAGTAAATATGCACTGATCCAGTCAGTGGCAGTAACAGTAAATATGCACTGATCCAGTAGGTGGCATTAACAGTAAATATGCACTGATCCAGTCTGTGGCAGTAACAATATGTGCAAACGCTGGAGTAAAATCTACTTGTAATTTGTCTCCAGTGTGGCAACCATCACACCCAATCAGATTAAATATTACCTCAATAATATCTGTAGATCTTGCTCCTACTCAAACTCATCATACATGAAGATAATATAAGACTATTTTACAAATTTGATCAAAATCTTATCAGAAGTAAGAAAATGAAATCCTAGTAGAAGTATAGTTGTTAGTGTAGAAAAGCTCAACCAATCTTCTGCAAGGTTGATCTTCATGACAGAAAAATAAAATATAATGCATGAACTCAAATACAGAAATGGGTCCCTATCCACACTGTTGAATGTGTTATTAGTTTATCTCCAAAAATCTTCTTTATTATATACCTTGGTGAGAAATCAAGGAAATTGTTGGTGAAATAATTGTCATATCTTAAAGGTGACACACACACACACACACACACATACACACACACAAACATATGGCTGAGTGGTCTTAAGTTATCTTCATTAGGGACTACTGCCATCACCTCTGTCTGTATTGGTTGGATATCATGCTTAGCCAATGTAGGTATGTGAGAAATCTTGCTTGTAGCTTCCCATGAGTCAGTGATTCTTACAGGGTTCTTCCACCAGTTATACTACTGGCTGCTATGTATGACCTATCTTATGATGAAAACTGGCATTTAACTCCAGAACAACAACATATATATATATATATATATATATATATATATATATATATATATATTTCATTAAAAGAAAATGAGGCTTTTAATAAATTATATAACTTTAAATGTGTGTGTTTGTGTGCATGCATGCATAAACAGGAGAATACAAGTTGTGGAAGTAGCATAACAATGTTGATAGCTGGCAAATTCTCAAATATTTTCTGAACAATGGAAGGCAGTAAAAAAATTCTTCTTTTCTTTATCAAGTATGTAACACTCACCACAAAAACCATTTAGGAATAAACTCCCAGGGTTGCAAATTTTTCTTTCAGAAATGACCACAGAGTCCTCCAACCATTCAGACTGACCAATGTGCTGAAGCAGATATGATCATAATGATAATAAAGATAGATATGAAAATAAACATTCATCATCTGATAAAAATCATTAGGTACATTCTTTCAAATCAAGAGGCACTCCTCAAAAGGGTAAGTAAATATTAATGTGGCCTGGCAATTTTACAGTTGTGCCAAAGAAACAGCTGATTGGGGGAATGATTTATAAGGTTCTGGTTCTTTTTGCCAATCTTCAATCATTCCGTTTTATATGGTGCCTATGTGAAGCTCTTTAGAATGGGGACTTACCTTAGCCAATCTTTAATAGAAAATTTACTGTAAATTGCAACTGCTGGAATTCTTCTAACAAATGCAACTTACTGACATTTTCCCTGTAAAAAGTATATCTGCTATCATTACTTTTGTGTGAAAATGCACTATTTACAATGCACTTCCTAAAAATATGGGCCACCTGGGTCAGACATAACAATGCAAAACTAGATTAAAAATAAAAAATGTTGACATTCTCTTAGCTTCTTACATATTTTTTTCATAAACATGTATGACAACTCCTTGAAAATGAAAGTTATGACTCCAAGATCACTCAAACATGAATACCACAAATATATCAAACACGTTGAAAAGGAAAATTATGGAACATAGATTACTTAAACATGAATACCACTAAGATATCAAGGACAATGAAATTGAAAATTATGACACCAAGATTACTGAAACACGAATACCACTAAGATATCAAAGGCACTGAAAAAGAAATGTATGACATTTCATAGATTACTGAAACATGAATACCAATAAGATATCAAGTGCATTGAAAAGGAAAATTATGACACCTCAATTACTGAAGCACGTCAATAGGAAATCTTTTAATGAAAATCCCATTTTGATTGGCCATGCTGATTGGCCATCCCCATTCAGTAGCTACAAGATTTTCAAGATAGTTACTATGTTGGTAGATATTATAAGAAGCAATTTGATGAAAACGCACATCAATATGACTTTCACTTCAGGAGGAGTATCGACTGGAAATTTTCAAGATGGCTGCATGACCATAATGGAGTCCAGATCAGTACCATTTCCATTTAGGGCAAAATAAAAATGACCATAATGGCCATCAAATCAGTATCATTTTCAATTAGGGCCAAATTATAATGACCATAATGGACTTCAAATCAGTATCATTTTCATTCAGGGCCAAATTATAATGACCATAATGAACTTCAAATCAGTATCATTTTCATTTAGGGCCAAATAATAATGACCATAATGGACTTCAAATCAGTATCATTTTCATTTAGGGCCAAATTATAATGACCATAATGGACTTCAAATCAGTATCATTTTCAATTAAGGCCAAATTATAATGACCATAATGGACTTCAAATCAGTATCATTTTCAATTAGGGCCAAATTATAATGACCATAATGGACTTCATATCAGTATCATTTTCATTTAGGGCCAAATTATAATGACCATGATGGACTTCAAATCAGTATCATTTTCATTTAGGGCCAAATTATAATGACCATAATGGACTTCAAATCAGTATCATTTTTAATTAGGGCCAAATTATAATGACCATAATGGACTTCATATCAGTATCATTTTCATTTAGGGCCAAATTATAATCACCATAATTGGACTTCAAATCAGTATCATTTTCATTTAGGGCTAAATTATAATGACCATAATGGACTTCATATCAGTATCATATTCATTTAGGGCCAAATTATATAGACCATAATGGACTTCAAATCAGTATCATTTTTATTTAGGGCCAAATTATAATGACCATAATGGACTTCAAATCAGTATCATTTTCATTTAGGGCCAAATTATAATGACCATAATGGACTTCAAATCAGTATCATTTTCATTTAGGGCCAAATAATAATGACCATAATGAACTTCAAATCAGTATCATTTTCATTTAGGGCCAAATTATAATGACCATAATGGACTTCAAATCAGTATCATTTTCATTTAGGGCCAAATTATAATGACCATAATGGTCTTCAAATCAGTATCATTTTCAATTACGGACAAATTATAATGACCATAATGGACTTCAAATCAGTATCATTTTCATTTAGGGCCAAATTATAATGACCATATTGGACTTCATATCAGTATCATTTTCATTTAGGGCCAAATTATAATGACCATAATGGACTTCATATCAGTATCATTTTCATTTAGGGCCAAATTATAATGACCATGATGGACTTCAAATCAGTATCATTTTCATTTAGGGCCAAATTATAATGACCATAATGGACTTCAAATCAGTATCATTTTTAATTAGGGCCAAATTATAATGACCATAATGGACTTCATATCAGTATCATTTTCATTTATGGCCAAATTATAATGACCATGATGGACTTCAAATCAGTATCATTTTCATTTAGGGCCAAATTATAATGACCATAAAGGACTTCAAATCAGTATCATTTTCATTTAGGGCCAAATTATAATGACCATAAAGGACTTCAAATCAGTATAATTTTCAATTAGGGCCAAATTATCATGACCATAATGGACTTCAAATCAGTATCATTTTCAATTAGGGCCAAATTATAATGACCATAATGGACTTCAAATCAGTATCATTTTCAATTTGGGCCAAATTATAATGACCATAATGGACTTCAAATCAGTATCATTTTCAATTAGGGCCAAATTATAATGACCATAATGGACTTCAAATCAGTATCATTTTCATTTCGAGAAAATTATAATGACTATAATGGACTTCAAATCAGTATCATTTTCATTTAGGGCCAAATTATAATGACCATAATGGACTTCAAATCAGTATCATTTTTATTCAAGGCCAAATTATAATGACCATAATGGACTTCAAATCAGTATCATTTTCATTCAAGGCCAAATTATAATGACCATAATGGACTTCAAATCAGTATCATTTTTATTTAGGGCCAAATAATAATGACCATAATGGGCTTCAAATTAGTATCATTTTCATTTAGGGCCAAATTATAATGACCATAATTGGACATCAAATCAGTATCATTTTCAATTAGGGCCAAATAATAATGACCATAATGGACTTCAAATCAGTATCATTTTCATTTAGGGCCAAATTATAATGACCATAATGGACTTCAAATCAGTATCATTTTCATTTAGGGCCAAATTATAATGACCATAATGGACTTCAAATCAGTATCAATTTCAATAGGGCCAAAATAATAATGACCATAATGGACTTCAAATCAGTATCATTTTCATTTAGGGCCTAATTATAATGACCATAATGGACTTCAAATCAGTATCATTTTTATTCAAGGCCAAATTATAATGACCATAATGGACTTCAAATCAGTATCATTTTCATTCAAGGCCAAATTATAATGACCATAATGGACTTCAAATCAGTATCATTTTTATTTAGGGCCAAATAATAATGACCATAATGGCCATCAAATCAGTATCATTTTCAATTAGGGCCAAATTATAATGACCATAATGGACTTCAAATCAGTATCATTTTCATTCAGGGCCAAATTATAATGACCATAATGAACTTCAAAACAGTATCATTTTCATTTAGGGACTAATAATAATGACCATAATGGACTTCAAATCAGTATCATTTTCATTTAGGGCCAAATTATAATGACCATAATGGACTTCAAATCAGTATCATTTTCAATTAAGGCCAAATTATAATGACCATAATGGACTTCAAATCAGTATCATTTTCAATTAGGGCCAAATTATAATGACCATAATGGACTTCATATCAGTATCATTTTCATTTAGGGCCAAATTATAATGACCATGATGGACTTCAAATCAGTATCATTTTCATTTAGGGCCAAATTATAATGACCATAATGGACTTCAAATCAGTATCATTTTTAATTAGGGCCAAATTATAATGACCATAATGGACTTCATATCAGTATCATTTTCATTTAGGGCCAAATTATAATCACCATAATTGGACTTCAAATCAGTATCATTTTCATTTAGGGCTAAATTATAATGACCATAATGGACTTCATATCAGTATCATTTTCATTTAGGGCCAAATTATATAGACCATAATGGACTTCAAATCAGTATCATTTTCATTTAGCGCCAAATTATAATGACCATAATGGACTTCAAATCAGTATCATTTTCATTTAGGGCCAAATTATAATGACCATAATGGACTTCAAATCAGTATCATTTTCATTTAGGGCCAAATAATAATGACCATAATGGACTTCAAATCAGTATCATTTTCATTTAGGGCCAAATTATAATGACCATAATGGACTTCAAATCAGTATCATTTTCATTTAGGGCCAAATTATAATGACCATAATGGTCTTCAAATCAGTATCATTTTTAATTACGGCCAAATTATAATGACCATAATGGACTTCAAATCAGTATCATTTTCATTCAGGGCCAAATTATAATGACCATAATGAACTTAAAATCAGTATCATTTTCATTTAGGGCCAAATAATAATGACCATAATGGACTTCAAATCAGTATCATTTTCATTTAGGGCCAAATTATAATGACCATAATGGACTTCAAATCAGTATCATTTTCAATTAAGGCCAAATTATAATGACCATAATGGACTTCAAATCAGTATCATTTTCAATTAGGGCCAAATTATAATGACCATAATGGACTTCATATCAGTATCATTTTCATTTAGGGCCAAATTATAATGACCATGATGGACTTCAAATCAGTATCATTTTCATTTAGGGCCAAATTATAATGACCATAATGGACTTCAAATCAGTATCATTTTTAATTAGGGCCAAATTATAATGACCATAATGGACTTCATATCAGTATCATTTTCATTTAGGGCCAAATTATAATCACCATAATTGGACTTCAAATCAGTATCATTTTCATTTAGGGCTAAATTATAATGACCATAATGGACTTCATATCAGTATCATATTCATTTAGGGCCAAATTATATAGACCATAATGGACTTCAAATCAGTATCATTTTCATTTAGGGCCAAATTATAATGACCATAATGGACTTCAAATCAGTATCATTTTCATTTAGGGCCAAATTATAATGACCATAATGGACTTCAAATCAGTATCATTTTCATTTAGGGCCAAATAATAATGACCATAATGGACTTCAAATCAGTATCATTTTCATTTAGGGCCAAATTATAATGACCATAATGGACTTCAAATCAGTATCATTTTCATTTAGGGCCAAATTATAATGACCATAATGGTCTTCAAATCAGTATCATTTTCAATTACGGCCAAATTATAATGACCATAATGGACTTCAAATCAGTATCATTTTCATATAGGGCCAAATTATAATGACCATATTGGACTTCATATCAGTATCATTTTCATTTAGGGCCAAATTATAATGACCATAATGGACTTCATATCAGTATCATTTTCATTTAGGGCCAAATTATAATGACCATGATGGACTTCAAATCAGTATCATTTTCATTTAGGGCCAAATTATAATGACCATAATGGACTTCAAATCAGTATCATTTTTAATTAGGGCCAAATTATAATGACCATAATGGACTTCATATCAGTATCATTTTCATTTATGGCCAAATTATAATGACCATGATGGACTTCAAATCAGTATCATTTTCATTTAGGGCCAAATTATAATGACCATAAAGGACTTCAAATCAGTATCATTTTCATTTAGGGCCAAATTATAATGACCATAAAGGACTTCAAATCAGTATCATTTTCAATTAGGGCCAAATTATCATGACCATAATGGACTTCAAATCAGTATCATTTTCAATTAGGGCCAAATTATAATGACCACAATGGACTTCAAATCAGTATCATTTTCAATTAGGGCCGAATTATAATGACCATAATGGACTTCAAATCAGTATCATTTTCATTTAGGGCCAAATTATAATGACCATATTTGGACTTCAGATCAGTATCATTTTCAATTAGGGCCAAATAATAATGACCATAATGGACTTCAAATCAGTATCATTTTTATTTAGGGCCAAATTATAATGACCGTAATGGACTTCAAATCAGAATCATTTTCATTAGGGCCAAATAATAATGACCATAATTGGACTTCAAATCAGTATCATTTTCATTTAGGACCAAATAATAATGACCATAATTGGACTTCAAATCAGTATCATTTTCATTCAGGGCCAAATAATAATGACCATAATTGGACTTCAAATCAGTATCATTTTCATTTAGGGCCAAATTATAATGACCATAATGGACTTCAAATCAGTATCACTTTCATTCCGAGCCAAATAATAATGACCATAATGGACTTCGAATCAGTATCATTTTCATTCAGGGCAAAATAACAATGACCATAATGGACTTCAAATCAGTATCATTTTTATTTAGGGCCAAATTATAATGACCATAATGGACTTCAAATCAGTATCATTTTCATTTAGGGCCAAATTATAATGACCATCATGGACTTCAAATCAGTATCATTTTCATTTAGGGCCAAATTATAATGACCATAATGGACTTCAAATCAGTATCATTTTCATTTAGGGCCAAATTATAATGACCATAATGGATTTCAAATCAGTATCATTTTCAATTAGGGCCAAATTATAATGACCATAATGGACTTCAAATCAGTATCATTTTCATTTAGGGCCAAATTATAATTACCATAATGGACTTCAAATCAGTATCATTTTCATTTAGGGCCAAATTATAATGACCATTATGGACTTCATATCAGTATGATTTTCATTTAGGGCCAAATTATAATGACCATAATGGACTTCAGATCAGTATCATTTTCAATTAGGGCAAAATAACAATGACCATAATGGACTTCAAATCAGTATCATTTTTATTTAGGGCCAAATTATAATGACCATAAAGGACTTCAAATCAGTATCATTTTCATTTAGGGCCAAATTATAATGACCATAATGGACTTCAAATCAGTATCATTTTGATTTAGGGCCAAATTATAATGACCATAATGGACTTCAAATCAGTATCATTTTCAATTACGGCCAAATTATAATGACCATAATGGACTTCAAATCAGTATCATTTTCAATTTGGGCCAAATTATAATGACCATAATGGACTTCAAATCAGTATCATTTTCATTTAGGGCCAAATTATAATGACCATAATGGACTTCAAATCACTATCATTTTCATTTAGGGCCAAATTATAATGACCATAATGGACTTCAAATCAGTATCATTTTTATTCAGGGCCAAATTATAATGACCATAATGGACTTCAAATCAGTATAATTTTTATTCAGGGCAAATTATAATGACCATTATGGACTTCAAATCAGTATCATTTTCATTTAGGGCCAAATTATAATGACCATAATGGACTTCAAATCAGTATCATTTTCATTTAGGGCCAAATTATAATGACCATAATGGACTTCAAATCAGTATCATTTTCATTCAGGGCCAAATAATAATGACCATAATGGACTTCAAATCATTATCATTTTCATTCAGGGCCAAATTATAATGACCATAATTGGACTTCAGATCAGTATCAATTTCAATTAGGGCCAAATAATAATGACCATAATGGACTTCAAATCAGTATCATTTTTATTTAGGGCCAAATTATAATGACCGTAATGGACTTCAAATCAGTATCATTTTCATTTAGGGCCAAGTTATAATGACCATAATGGACTTCAAATCAGTATCATTTTCATTCAGAGCCAATTAATAATGACCATAATGGACTTCGAATCGGTATCATTTTCATTCAGGGCCAAATTATAATGACCATAATGGACTTCAAATCAGTATCATTTTCATTCAGGGCCAAATTATAATGACCATAATGGACTTCATATCAGTATCATTTTCATTTAGGGCCAAATTATAATGACCATAATGGACTTCAGATCAGTATCATTTTCAATTAGGGCCAAATTATAATGACCATAATGGACTTTGGATCAGTATCATTTTCAATTTGGGCCAAATTATAATGACCACAATTGGACTTCAAATCAGTATCATTTTCAATTACGGCCAAATAATAATGACCATAATGGACTTCAAATCAGTATCATTTTCATTTAGGGCCAAATTATATTCACCATAATGGACTTCAAATCAGTATCATTTTTATTCAGGGCCAAATTATAATGACCATAATGGACTTCAAATCAGTATGATTTTTATTCAGGGCCAAATTATAATGACCATTTATGGACTTCAAATCAGTATCATTTTCATTTAGGGCCAAATTATAATGACCATAATGGACTTCAAATCGGTATCATTTTCATTTAGGGCCAAATTATAATGACCATAATGGACTTCAAATCAGTATCATTTTCATTCAGGGCCAAATAATAATGACCATAATGGACTTCAAATCAGTATCATTTTCATTTAGGGCCAAATTATAATGACCATAATGGACTTCAAATCAGTATCATTTTCATTTAGGGCCAAATTATAATCACCATAATGGACTTCAAATCAGTATCATTTTTATTCAGGGCCAAATTATAATGACCATAATGGTCTTCAAATCAGTATGATTTTCATTCAGGGCCAAATTATAATGACCATTATGGACTTCAAATCAGTATCATTTTCATTTAGGGCCAAATTATAATGACCATAATGGACTTCAAATCAGTATCATTTTCATTTAGGGCCAAATTATAATGACCATAATGGACTTCAAATCAGTATCATTTTCATTTAGGGCCAAATTATAATGACCATATTTGGACTTAAGATCAGTATCATTTTCAATTAGGGCCAAATAATAATGACCATAATGGACTTCAAATCAGTATCATTTTTATTTAGGGCCAAATTATAATGACCGTAATGGACTTCAAATCAGTATCATTTTCATTAGGGCCAAATAATAATGACCATAATTGGACTTCAAATCAGTATCATTTTCATTTAGGACCAAATAATAATGACCATAATTGGACTTCAAATCAGTATCATTTTCATTCAGGGCCAAATAATAATGACCATAATTGGACTTCAAATCAGTATCATTTTCATTTAGGGCCAAATTATAATGACCATAATGGACTTCAAATCAGTATCACTTTTATTCAGAGCCAAATAATAATGACCATAATGGACTTCGAAACAGTATCATTTTCATTCAGGGCAAAATAACAATGACCATAATGGACTTCAAATCAGTATCATTTTTATTTAGGGCCAAATTATAATGACCATAATGGACTTCAAATCAGTATCATTTTCAATTAGGGCCAAATTATAATGACCATAATGGACTTCAGATCAGTATCATTTTCATTTAGGGCAAAATTATAATGACCATAATGGACTTCAAATCAGTATCATTTTCATTTAGGGCCAAATTATAATGACCATAATGGACTTCAAATCAGTATCATTTTCAATTAGGGCCAAATTATAATGACCATAATGGACTTCAAATCAGTATCATTTTCATTTAGGGCCAAATTATAATTACCATAATGGACTTCAAATCAGTATCATTTTCATTTAGGGCCAAATTATAATGACCATTATGGACTTCATATCAGTATGATTTTCATTTAGGGCCAAATTATAATGACCATAATGGACTTCAGATCAGTATCATTTTCAATTAGGGCAAAATAACAATGACCATAATGGACTTCAAATCAGTATCATTTTTATTTAGGGCCAAATTATAATGACCATAAAGGACTTCAAATCAGTATCATTTTCATTTAGGGCCAAATTACAATGACCATAATGGACTTCAAATCAGTATCATTTTCATTTAGGGCCAAATTATAATGACCATAATGGACTTCAAATCAGTATCATTTTCATTTAGAGCCAAATTATAATGACCATAATGGACTTCAAATCAGTATCATTTTCAATTTGGGCCAAATTATAATGACCATAATGGACTTCAAATCAGTATCATTTTCATTTAGGGCCAAATTATAATGACCATAATGGACTTCAAATCAGTATCATTTTCAATTTGGGCCAAATTATAATGACCATAATGGACTTCAAATCAGTATCATTTTTATTCAGGGCCAAATTATAGTGACCATAATGGACTTCAAATCAGTATCATTTTTATTCAGGGCCAAATTATAATGACCATAATGGACTTCAAATCAGTATGATTTTTATTCAGGGCCAAATTATAATGACCATTATGGACTTCAAATCAGTATCATTTTCATTTAGGGCCAAATTATAATGACCATAATGGACTTCAAATCAGTATCATTTTCATTTAGGGCCAAATTATAATGACCATAATGGACTTGAAATCAGTATCATTTTCATTCAGGGCCAAATAATAATGACCATAATGGACATCAAATCAGTATCATTTTCATTTAGGGCCAAATTATAATGACCATAATTGGACTTCAAATTAGTATCATTTTTAATTAGGGCCAAATAATAAAGACCATAATGGACTTCAAATTAGTATCATTTTTATTTAGGGCCAAATTATAATGACCGTAATGGACTTCAAATCAGTATCATTTTCATTTAGGGCCAAATTATAATGACCATAATGGACTTCAAATCAGTATCATTTTCATTCAGAGCCAATTAATAATGACCATAATGGACTTCGAATCAGAATCATTTTCATTCAGGGCCAAATTATAATGACCATAATGGACTTCAAATCAGTATCATTTTCATTCAGGGCCAAATTATAATGACCATAATCGACTTCATATCAGTATCATTTTCATTTAGGCCCAAATCATAATGACCATAATGGACTTCAGATCAGTATCATTTTCAATTAGGGCCAAAATATAATGACCATAATGGACTTCGGATCAGTATCATTTTCAATTTGGGCCAAATTATAATGACCACAATTGGACTTCAAATCAGTATCATTTTCAATTACGGCCAAATAATAATGACCATAATGGACTTCAAATCAGTATCATTTTCATTTAGGGCCAAATTATATTCACCTTAATGGACTTCAAATCAGTACCATTTTTATTCAGGGCCAAATTATAATGACGGTAATGGACTTCAAATCAGTATGATTTTTATTCAGGGCCAAATTATAATGACCATTATGGACTTCAAATCAGTATCATTTTCATTTAGGGCCAAATTATAATGACCATAATGGACTTCAAATCAGTATCATTTTCATTTAGGGCCAAATTATAATGACCATAATGGACTTCAAATCAGTATCATTTTCATTCAGGGCCAAATAATAATGACCATAATGGACTTCAAATCAGTATCATTTTCATTTAGGGCCAAATTATAATGACAATATTTGGACTTCAGATCAGTATCATTTTCAATTTGGGCCAAATAATAATGACCATAATGGACTTCAAATCAGTATCATTTTTATTTAGGGCCAAATTATAATGACCGTAATGGACTTCAAATCAGTATCATTTTCATTAGGGCCAAATAATAATGACCATAATTGGACTTCAAATCAGTATCATTTTCATTTAGGACCAAATAATAATGACCATAATTGGACTTCAAATCAGTATCATTTTTTTTCAGGGCCAAATAATAATGACCATTATTGGACTTCAAATCAGTATCATTTTCATTTAGGGCCAAATTATAATGACCATAATGGACTTCAAATCAGTATCACTTTCATTCAGAGCCAAATAATAATGACCATAATGGACTTCAAATCAGTATCATTTTCATTTAGGGCCAAATTATAATGACCATAATGGACTTCAAATCAGTATCATTTTCATTTAGGGCCAAATTATAATGACCATAATGGACTTCAAATCAGTATCATTTTCAATTAGGGCCAAATTATAATGACCATAATGGACTTCAAATCAGTATCATTTTCATTTAGGGCCAAATTATAATTACCATAATGGACTTCAAATCAGTATCATTTTCATTTAGGGCCAAATTATAATGACCATTATGGTCTTCATATCAGTATGATTTTCATTTAGGGCCAAATTATAATGACCATAATGGACTTCAGATCAGTATCATTTTCAATTAGGGCAAAATAACAATGACCAAAATGGACTTCAAATCAGTATAATTTTTATTTAGGACCAAATTATAATGACCATAAAGGACTTCAAATCAGTATCATTTTCATTTAGGGCCAAATTATAATGACCATAATGGACTTCAAATCAGTATCATTTTCATTTAGGGCCAAATTATAATGACCATAATGGACTTCAAATCAGTATCATTTTCATTTAGGGCCAAATTATAATGACCATAATGGACTTCAAATCAGTATCATTTTCAATTAGGGCCAAATTATAATGACCATAATGGACTTCAAATCAGTATCATTTTCATTTAGGGCCAAATTATAATGACCATAATGGACTTCAAATCAGTATCATTTTCATTTAGGGCCAAATTATAATGACCATAATGGACTTCAAATCAGTATAATTTTTATTCAGGGCCAAATTATAATGACCATAGTGGACTTCAAATCAGTATCATTTTTTTTCAGAGCCAAATTATAATGACCATAATGGACTTCAAATCAGTATCATTTTCATTTAGGGCCAAATTATAATGACCATAATGGACTTCAAATCAGTATCATTTTCATTTAGGGCCAAATTATAATGACCATAATGGACTTCAAATCAGTATCATTTTCATTTAGGGCCAAATTATAATGACCATAATTGGACTTCAAATCAGTATCATTTTCATTTAGGGCCAAATTATAATGACCATAATTGGACTTCAAATCAGTATCATTTTCTTTTAGGACCAAATAATAATGACCATAATGGACTTCAAATCAGTATCATTTTCATTCAGGGCCAAATTATAATGACCATAATGGACTTCAAATCAGTAACATTTTCATTCAGGGCCAAATAATAATGACCATAATGGACCTCAAATCAGTATCATTTTTATTTAGGGCCAAATAATAATGACCATAATGGGCTTCAAATTAGTATCATTTTCATTTAGGGCCAAATTATAATGACCATAATTGGACTTCAAATCAGTATCATTTTCAATTAGGGCCAAATTATAATGACCATGATGGACTTCAAATCAGTATGATTTTTATTCAGGGCCAAATTATAATGACCATAATGGACTTCAAATCAGTATTATTTTCATTTAGGGCCAAATTATAATGACCATAATGGACTTCAAATCAGTATCATTTTCATTTAGGGCCAAATTATAATGACCATAATGGACTTCAAATCAGTATCATTTTCATTCAGGGCAAAATAATAATGACCATAATGGACTTCAAATCAGTATCATTTTCATTTAGGGCCAAATTATAATGACCATAATTGGACTTCAGATCAGTATCATTTTCAATTAGGGCCAAATAATAATGACCATAATGGACTTCAAATCAGTATCATTTTTATTTAGGGCCAAATTATAATGACCGTAATGGACTTCAAATCAGTATCATTTTCATTTAGGGCCAAATTATAATGACCATAATTGGACTTCAAATCAGTATCATTTTCATTTAGGGCCAAATAATAATGACCATAATTGGACTTCAAATCAGTATCATTTTCAATCAGGGCCAAATAATAATGACCATAATGGACTTCAAATCAGTATCATTTTCATTTAGGGCCAAATTATAATGACCGTAATGGACTTCAAATCAGTATCACTTTTATTCAGAGCCAAATAATAATGACCATAATGGACTTCGAAACAGTATCATTTTTATTTAGGGCCAAATTATAATGACCATGATGGACTTCAAATCAGTATCATTTTCAATTAGGGCCAAATTATAATGACCATAATGGACTTCAGATCAGTATCATTTTCATTTAGGGCCAAATTATAATGACCATAATGGACTTCAAATCAGTATCATTTTCATTTAGGGCCAAATTATAATGACCATAATGGACTTCAAATCAGTATCATTTTCAATTAGGGCCAAATTATAATGACCATAATGGACTTCAAATCAGTATCATTTTCATTTAGGGCCAAATTATAATTACCATAATGGACTTCAAATCAGTATCATTTTCATTTAGGGCCAAATTATAATGACCATTATGGACTTCATATCAGTATGATTTTCATTTAGGGCCAAATTATAATGACCATAATGGACTTCAGATCAGTATCATTTTCAATTAGGGCAAAATAACAATGACCATAATGGACTTCAAATCAGTATCATTTTTATTTAGGGCCAAATTATAATGACCATAAAGGACTTCAAATCAGTATCATTTTCATTTAGGGCCAAATTATAATGACCATAATGGACTTCAAATCAGTATCATTTTCATTTAGGGCCAAATTATAATGACCATAATGGACTTCAAATCAGTATCATTTTCATTTAGGGCCAAATTATAATGACCATAATGGACTTCAAATCAGTATCATTTTCAATTTGGGCCAAATTATAATGACCATAATGGACTTCAAATCAGTATCATTTTCATTTAGGGCCAAATTATAATGACCATAATGGACTTCAAATCAGTATCATTTTCAATTAGGGCCAAATTATAATGACCATAATGGACTTCAAATCAGTATCATTTTTATTCAGGGCCAAATTATAATGACCATAATGGACTTCAAATCAGTATCATTTTTATTCAGGGCCAAATTATAATGACCATAATGGACTTCAAATCAGTATGATTTTTATTCAGGGCCAAATTATAATGACCATTATGGACTTCAAATCAGTATCATTTTCAATTAGGGCCAAATTATAATGACCATAATGGACTTCAAATCAGTATCATTTTCATTTAGGGCCAAATTATAATGACCATAAAGAACTTCAAATCAGTATCATTTTCATTTAGGGCCAAATTATAATGACCATAATGGACTTCAAATCAGTATCATTTTCATTTAGGGCCAAATTATAATGACCATAATGGACTTCAAATCAGTATCATTTTCATTTAGAGCCAAATTATAATGACCATAATGGACTTCAAATCAGTATCATTTTCAATTTGGGCCAAATTATAATGACCATAATGGACTTCAAATCAGTATCATTTTCATTTAGGGCCAAATTATAATGACCATAATGGACTTCAAATCAGTATCATTTTCAATTTGGGCCAAATTATAATGACCATAATGGACTTCAAATCAGTATCATTTTTATTCAGGGCCAAATTATAGTGACCATAATGGACTTCAAATCAGTATCATTTTTATTCAGGGCCAAATTATAATGACCATAATGGACTTCAAATCAGTATGATTTTTATTCAGGGCCAAATTATAATGACCATTATGGACTTCAAATCAGTATCATTTTCATTTAGGGCCAAATTATAATGACCGTAATGGACTTCAAATCAGTATCATTTTCATTTAGGGCCAAATCATAATGACCATAATGGACTTCAAATCAGTATCATTTTCATTCAGAGCCAATTAATAATGACCATAATGGACTTCGAATCAGAATCATTTTCATTCAGGGCCAAATTATAATGACCATAATGGACTTCAAATCAGTATCATTTTCATTCAGGGCCAAATTATAATGACCATAATCGACTTCATATCAGTATCATTTTCATTTAGGCCCAAATCATAATGACCATAATGGACTTCAGATCAGTATCATTTTCAATTAGGGCCAAAATATAATGACCATAATGGACTTCGGATCAGTATCATTTTCAATTTGGGCCAAATTATAATGACCACAATTGGACTTCAAATCAGTATCATTTTCAATTACGGCCAAATAATAATGACCATAATGGACTTCAAATCAGTATCATTTTCATTTAGGGCCAAATTATATTCACCTTAATGGACTTCAAATCAGTACCATTTTTATTCAGGGCCAAATTATAATGACGGTAATGGACTTCAAATCAGTATGATTTTTATTCAGGGCCAAATTATAATGACCATTATGGACTTCAAATCAGTATCATTTTCATTTAGGGCCAAATTATAATGACCATAATGGACTTCAAATCAGTATCATTTTCATTTAGGGCCAAATTATAATGACCATAATGGACTTCAAATCAGTATCATTTTCATTCAGGGCCGAATAATAATGACCATAATGGACTTCAAATCAGTATCATTTTCATTTAGGGCCAAATTATAATGACAATATTTGGACTTCAGATCAGTATCATTTTCAATTTGGGCCAAATAATAATGACCATAATGGACTTCAAATCAGTATCATTTTTATTTAGGGCCAAATTATAATGACCGTAATGGACTTCAAATCAGTATCATTTTCATTAGGGCCAAATAATAATGACCATAATTGGACTTCAAATCAGTATCATTTTCATTTAGGACCAAATAATAATGACCATAATTGGACTTCAAATCAGTATCATTTTTTTTCAGGGCCAAATAATAATGACCATTATTGGACTTCAAATCAGTATCATTTTCATTTAGGGCCAAATTATAATGACCATAATGGACTTCAAATCAGTATCACTTTCATTCAGAGCCAAATAATAATGACCATAATGGACTTCAAATCAGTATCATTTTCATTTAGGGCCAAATTATAATGACCATAATGGACTTCAAATCAGTATCATTTTCAATTAGGGCCAAATTATAATGACCATAATGGACTTCAAATCAGTATCATTTTCATTTAGGGCCAAATTATAATTACCATAATGGACTTCAAATCAGTATCATTTTCATTTAGGGCCAAATTATAATGACCATTATGGTCTTCATATCAGTATGATTTTCATTTAGGGCCAAATTATAATGACCATAATGGACTTCAGATCAGTATCATTTTCAATTAGGGCAAAATAACAATGACCAAAATGGACTTCAAATCAGTATAATTTTTATTTAGGACCAAATTATAATGACCATAAAGGACTTCAAATCAGTATCATTTTCATTTAGGGCCAAATTATAATGACCATAATGGACTTCAAATCAGTATCATTTTCATTTAGGGCCAAATTATAATGACCATAATGGACTTCAAATCAGTATCATTTTCATTTAGGGCCAAATTATAATGACCATAATGGACTTCAAATCAGTATCATTTTCATTTAGGGCCAAATTATAATGACCATAATGGACTTCAAATCAGTATAATTTTTATTCAGGGCCAAATTATAATGACCATAGTGGACTTCAAATCAGTATCATTTTTTTTCAGAGCCAAATTATAATGACCATAATGGACTTCAAATCAGTATCATTTTCATTTAGGGCCAAATTATAATGACCATAATGGACTTCAAATCAGTATCATTTTCATTTAGGGCCAAATTATAATGACCATAATGGACTTCAAATCAGTATCATTTTCATTTAGGGCCAAATTATAATGACCATAATTGGACTTCAAATCAGTATCATTTTCATTTAGGGCCAAATTATAATGACCATAATTGGACTTCAAATCAGTATCATTTTCATTTAGGACCAAATAATAATGACCATAATGGACTTCAAATCAGTATCATTTTCATTCAGGGCCAAATTATAATGACCATAATGGACTTCAAATCAGTAACATTTTCATTCAGGGCCAAATAATAATGACCATAATGGACCTCAAATCAGTATCATTTTTATTTAGGGCCAAATAATAATGACCATAATGGGCTTCAAATTAGTATCATTTTCATTTAGGGCCAAATTATAATGACCATAATTGGACTTCAAATCAGTATCATTTTCAATTAGGGCCAAATTATAATGACCATGATGGACTTCAAATCAGTATGATTTTTATTCAGGGCCAAATTATAATGACCATAATGGACTTCAAATCAGTATTATTTTCATTTAGGGCCAAATTATAATGACCATAATGGACTTCAAATCAGTATCATTTTCATTTAGGGCCAAATTATAATGACCATAATGGACTTCAAATCAGTATCATTTTCATTCAGGGCAAAATAATAATGACCATAATGGACTTCAAATCAGTATCATTTTCATTTAGGGCCAAATTATAATGACCATAATTGGACTTCAGATCAGTATCATTTTCAATTAGGGCCAAATAATAATGACCATAATGGACTTCAAATCAGTATCATTTTTATTTAGGGCCAAATTATAATGACCGTAATGGACTTCAAATCAGTATCATTTTCATTTAGGGCCAAATTATAATGACCATAATTGGACTTCAAATCAGTATCATTTTCATTTAGGGCCAAATAATAATGACCATAATTGAACTTCAAATCAGTATCATTTTCAATCAGGGCCAAATAATAATGACCATAATGGACTTCAAATCAGTATCATTTTCATTTAGGGCCAAATTATAATGACCGTAATGGACTTCAAATCAGTATCACTTTTATTCAGAGCCAAATAATAATGACCATAATGGACTTCGAAACAGTATCATTTTTATTTAGGGCCAAATTATAATGACCATAATGGACTTCAAATCAGTATCATTTTCAATTAGGGCCAAATTATAATGACCATAATGGACTTCAGATCAGTATCATTTTCATTTAGGGCCAAATTATAATGACCATAATGGACTTCAAATCAGTATCATTTTCATTTAGGGCCAAATTATAATGACCATAATGGACTTCAAATCAGTATCATTTTCAATTAGGGCCAAATTATAATGACCATAATGGACTTCAAATCAGTATCATTTTCATTTAGGGCCAAATTATAATTACCATAATGGACTTCAAATCAGTATCATTTTCATTTAGGGCCAAATTATAATGACCATTATGGACTTCATATCAGTATGATTTTCATTTAGGGCCAAATTATAATGACCATAATGGACTTCAGATCAGTATCATTTTCAATTAGGGCAAAATAACAATGACCATAATGGACTTCAAATCAGTATCATTTTTATTTAGGGCCAAATTATAATGACCATAAAGGACTTCAAATCGGTATCATTTTCATTTAGGGCCAAATTATAATGACCATAATGGACTTCAAATCAGTATCATTTTCATTTAGGGCCAAATTATAATGACCATAATGGACTTCAAATCAGTATCATTTTCATTTAGGGCCAAATTATAATGACCATAATGGACTTCAAATCAGTATCATTTTCAATTTGGGCCAAATTATAATGACCATAATGGACTTCAAATCAGTATCATTTTCATTTAGGGCCAAATTATAATGACCATAATGGACTTCAAATCAGTATCATTTTCAATTAGGGCCAAATTATAATGACCATAATGGACTTCAAATCAGTATCATTTTTATTCAGGGCCAAATTATAATGACCATAATGGACTTCAAATCAGTATCATTTTTATTCAGGGCCAAATTATAATGACCATAATGGACTTCAAATCAGTATGATTTTTATTCAGGGCCAAAATATAATGACCATTATGGACTTCAAATCAGTATCATTTTCAATTAGGGCCAAATTATAATGACCATAATGGACTTCAAATCAGTATCATTTTCATTTAGGGCCAAATTATAATGACCATAATGGACTTGAAATCAGTATCATTTTCATTCAGGGCCAAATAATAATGACCATAATGGACTTCAAATCAGTATCATTTTCATTCAGGGCCAAATTATAATGACCATAATGGACTTCAAATCAGTAACATTTTCATTCAGGGCCAAATAATAATGACCATAATGGACCTCAAATCAGTATCATTTTTATTTAGGGCCAAATAATAATGACCATAATGGGCTTCAAATTAGTATCATTTTCATTTAGGGCCAAATTATAATGACCATAATTGGACTTCAAATCAGTATCATTTTCAATTAGGGCCAAATTATAATGACCATGATGGACTTCAAATCAGTATGATTTTTATTCAGGGCCAAATTATAATGACCATAATGGACTTCAAATCAGTATTATTTTCATTTAGGGCCAAATTATAATGACCATAATGGACTTCAAATCAGTATCATTTTCATTTAGGGCCAAATTATAATGACCATAATGGACTTCAAATCAGTATCATTTTCATTCAGGGCAAAATAATAATGACCATAATGGACTTCAAATCAGTATCATTTTCATTTAGGGCCAAATTATAATGACCATAATTGGACTTCAGATCAGTATCATTTTCAATTAGGGCCAAATAATAATGACCATAATGGACTTCAAATCAGTGTCATTTTTATTTAGGGCCAAATTATAATGACCGTAATGGACTTCAAATCAGTATCATTTTCATTTAGGGCCAAATTATAATGACCATAATTGGACTTCAAATCAGTATCATTTTCATTTAGGGCCAAATAATAATGACCATAATTGGACTTCAAATCAGTATCATTTTCAATCAGGGCCAAATAATAATGACCATAATGGACTTCAAATCAGTATCATTTTCATTTAGGGCCAAATTATAATGACCGTAATGGACTTCAAATCAGTATCACTTTTATTCAGAGCCAAATAATAATGACCATAATGGACTTCGAAACAGTATCATTTTTATTTAGGGCCAAATTATAATGACCATAATGGACTTCAAATCAGTATCATTTTCAATTAGGGCCAAATTATAATGACCATAATGGACTTCAGATCAGTATCATTTTCATTTAGGGCCAAATTATAATGACCATAATGGACTTCAAATCAGTATCATTTTCATTTAGGGCCAAATTATAATGACCATAATGGACTTCAAATCAGTATCATTTTCAATTAGGGCCAAATTATAATGACCATAATGGACTTCAAATCAGTATCATTTTCATTTAGGGCCAAATTATAATTACCATAATGGACTTCAAATCAGTATCATTTTCATTTAGGGCCAAATTATAATGACCATTATGGACTTCATATCAGTATGATTTTCATTTAGGGCCAAATTATAATGACCATAATGGACTTCAGATCAGTATCATTTTCAATTAGGGCAAAATAACAATGACCATAATGGACTTCAAATCAGTATCATTTTTATTTAGGGCCAAATTATAATGACCATAAAGGACTTCAAATCAGTATCATTTTCATTTAGGGCCAAATTATAATGACCATAATGGACTTCAAATCAGTATCATTTTCATTTAGGGCCAAATTATAATGACCATAATGGACTTCAAATCAGTATCATTTTCATTTAGGGCCAAATTATAATGACCATAATGGACTTCAAATCAGTATCATTTTCAATTTGGGCCAAATTATAATGACCATAATGGACTTCAAATCAGTATCATTTTCATTTAGGGCCAAATTATAATGACCATAATGGACTTCAAATCAGTATCATTTTCAATTAGGGCCAAATTATAATGACCATAATGGACTTCAAATCAGTATCATTTTTATTCAGGGCCAAATTATAATGACCATAATGGACTTCAAATCAGTATCATTTTTATTCAGGGCCAAATTATAATGACCATAATGGACTTCAAATCAGTATGATTTTTATTCAGGGCCAAATTATAATGACCATTATGGACTTCAAATCAGTATCATTTTCAATTAGGGCCAAATTATAATGACCATAATGGACTTCAAATCAGTATCATTTTCATTTAGGGCCAAATTATAATGACCATAATGGACTTGAAATCAGTATCATTTTCATTCAGGGCCAAATAATAATGACCATAATGGACTTCAAATCAGTATCATTTTCATTTAGGGCCAAATTATAATGACCATAATTGGACTTCAAATTAGTATCATTTTTAATTAGGGCCAAATAATAATGACCATAATGGACTTCAAATCAGTATCATTTTTATTTAGGGCCAAATTATAATGACCGTAATGGACTTCAAATCAGTATCATTTTCATTTAGGGCCAAATTATAATGACCATAATGGACTTCAAATCAGTATCATTTTCATTCAGAGCCAATTAATAATGACCATAATGGACTTCGAATCAGAATCATTTTCATTCAGGGCCAAATTATAATGACCATAATGGACTTCAAATCAGTATCATTTTCATTCAGGGCCAAATTATAATGACCATAATCGACTTCATATCAGTATCATTTTCATTTAGGGCCAAATTATAATGACCATAATGGACTTCAGATCAGTATCATTTTCAATTAGGGCCAAATTATAATGACCATAATGGACTTCGGATCAGTATCATTTTCAATTTGGGCCAAATTATAATGACCACAATTGGACTTCAAATCAGTATCATTTTCAATTACGGCCAAATAATAATGACCATAATGGACTTCAAATCAGTATCATTTTCATTTAGGGCCAAATTATATTCACCTTAATGGACTTCAAATCAGTATCATTTTTATTCAGGGCCAAATTATAATGACCGTAATGGACTTCAAATCAGTATGATTTTTATTCAGGGCCAAATTATAATGACCATTATGGACTTCAAATCAGTATCATTTTCATTTAGGGCCAAATTATAATGACCATAATGGACTTCAAATCAGTATCATTTTCATTAAGGGCCAAATTATAATGACCATAATGGACTTCAAATCAGTATCATTTTCATTCAGGGCCAAATAATAATGACCATAATGGACTTCAAATCAGTATCATTTTCATTTAGGGCCAAATTATAATGACAATATTTGGACTTCAGATCAGTATCATTTTCAATTTGGGCCAAATAATAATGACCATAATGGACTTCAAATCAGTATCATTTTTATTTAGGGCCAAATTATAATGACCGTAATGGACTTCAAATCAGTATCATTTTCATTAGGGCCAAATAATAATGACCATAATTGGACTTCAAATCAGTATCATTTTCATTTAGGACCAAATAATAATGACCATAATTGGACTTCAAATCAGTATCATTTTTTTTCAGGGCCAAATAATAATGACCATTATTGGACTTCAAATCAGTATCATTTTCATTTAGGGCCAAATTATAATGACCATAATGGACTTCAAATCAGTATCACTTTCATTCAGAGCCAAATTATAATGACCATAATGGACTTCAAATCAGTATCATTTTCATTTAGGGCCAAATTATAATGACCATAATGGACTTCAAATCAGTATCATTTTCATTTAGGGCCAAATTATAATGACCATAATGGACTTCAAATCAGTATCATTTTCAATCAGGGCCAAATTATAATGACCATAATGGACTTCAAATCAGTATCATTTTCATTTAGGGCCAAATTATAATTACCATAATGGACTTCAAATCAGTATCATTTTCATTAAGGGCCAAATTATAATGACCATTATGGTCTTCATATCAGTATGATTTTCATTTAGGGCCAAATTATAATGACCATAATGGACTTCAGATCAGTATCATTTTCAATTAGGGCAAAATAACAATGACCATAATGGACTTCAAATCAGTATAATTTTTATTTAGGGCCAAATTATAATGACCATAAAGGACTTCAAATCAGTATCATTTTCATTTAGGGCCAAATTATAATGACCATAATGGACTTCAAATCAGTATCATTTTCATTTAGGGCCAAATTATAATGACCATAATGGACTTCAAATCAGTATCATTTTCATTTAGGGCCAAATTATAATGACCATAATGGACTTCAAATCAGTATCATTTTCAATTAGGGCCAAATTATAATGACCATAATGGACTTCAAATCAGTATCATTTTCATTTAGGGCCAAATTATAAGGACCATAATGGACTTCAAATCAGTATCATTTTCATTTAGGGCCAAATTATAATGACCATAATGGACTTCAAATCAGTATCATTTTTATTCAGGGCCAAATTATAATGACCATAGTGGACTTCAAATCAGTATCATTTTTTTTCAGAGCCAAATTATAATGACCATAATGGACTTCAAATCAGTATCATTATCATTTAGGGCCAAATTATAATGACCATAATGGACTTCAAATCAGTATCATTTTCATTTAGGGCCAAATTATAATGACCATAATGGACTTCAAATCAGTATCATTTTCATTTAGGGCCAAATTATAATGACCATAATTGGACTTCAAATCAGTATCATTTTCATTTAGGGCCAAATTATAATGACCATAATTGGACTTCAAATCAGTATCATTTTCATTTAGGACCAAATAATAATGACCATAATGGACTTCAAATCAGTATCATTTTCATTCAGGGCCAAATTATAATGACCATAATGGACTTCAAATCAGTAACATTTTCATTCAGGGCCAAATAATAATGACCATAATGGACCTCAAATCAGTATCATTTTTATTTAGGGCCAAATAATAATGACCATAATGGGCTTCAAATTAGTATCATTTTCATTTAGGGCCAAATTATAATGACCATAATTGGACTTCAAATCAGTATCATTTTCAATTAGGGCCAAATTATAATGACCATGATGGACTTCAAATCAGTATGATTTTTATTCAGGGCCAAATTATAATGACCATAATGGACTTCAAATCAGTATTATTTTCATTGAGGGCCAAATTATAATGACCATAATGGACTTCAAATCAGTATCATTTTCATTTAGGGCCAAATTATAATGACCATAATGGACTTCAAATCAGTATCATTTTCATTCAGGGCAAAATAATAATGACCATAATGGACTTCAAATCAGTATCATTTTCATTTAGGGCCAAATTATAATGACCATAATTGGACTTCAGATCAGTATCATTTTCAATTAGGGCCAAATAATAATGACCATAATGGACTTCAAATCAGTATCATTTTTATTTAGGGCCAAATTATAATGACCGTAATGGACTTCAAATCAGTATCATTTTCATTTAGGGCCAAATTATAATGACCATAATTGGACTTCAAATCAGTATCATTTTCATTTAGGGCCAAATAATAATGACCATAATTGGACTTCAAATCAGTATCATTTTCAATCAGGGCCAAATAATAATGACCATAATGGACTTCAAATCAGTATCATTTTCATTTAGGGCCAAATTATAATGACCGTAATGGACTTCAAATCAGTATCATTTTCATTTAGGACCAAATAATAATGACCATAATTGGACTTCAAATCAGTATCATTTTCATTCAGGGCCAAATAATAATGACCATAATTGGACTTCAAATCAGTATGATTTTCATTTAGGACCAAATAATAATGACCATAATTGGACTTCAAATCAGTATCATTTTCATTCAGGGCCAAATAATAATGACCATAATTGGACTTCAAATCAGTATCATTTTCATTCAGGGCCAAATAATAATGACCATAATGGACTTCGAATCAGTATCATTTTCATTCAGGGCCAAATTATAATGACCATGATGGACTTCAAATCAGTATGATTTTTATTCAGGGCCAAATTATAATGACCATAATGGACTTCAAATCAGTATCATTTTCATTTAGGGCCAAATTATAATGACCATAATGGACTTCAAATCAGTATCATTTTCATTCAGGGCAAAATAATAATGACCATAATGGACTTCAAATCAGTATCATTTTCATTTAGGGCCAAATTATAATGACCATAATTGGACTTCAGATCAGTATCATTTTCAATTAGGGCCAAATAATAATGACCATAATGTACTTCAAATCAGTATCATTTTTATTTAGGGCCAAATTATAATGACCGTAATGGACTTCAAATCAGTATCATTTTCATTTAGGGCCAAATTATAATGACCATAATTGGACTTCAAATCAGTATCATTTTCATTTAGGGCCAAATAATAATGACCACAATTGGACTTCAAATCAGTATCATTTTCATTCAGGGCCAAATAATAATGACCATAATTGGACTTCAAATCAGTATCATTTTCATTTAGGGCCAAATTATAATGACCATAATGGACTTCAAATCAGTATTATTTTCATTCAGAGCCAAATAATAATGACCATAATGGACTTCAAATCAGTATCATTTTCATTCTGGGCCAAATTATAATGACCATAATGGACTTCATATCAGTATCATTTTCATTTAGGGCCAAATTATAATGACCATAATTGGACTTCAAATCAGTATCATTTTTATTTAGGGCCAAATTATAATGACCATAATGGACTTCAAATCAGTATCATTTTCATTTAGGGCCAAATAATAATGACCATAATTGGACTTCAAATCAGTATCATTTTCATTTAGGGCCAAAGAATAATGACGATAATTGGACTTCAAATCAGTAGCATTTTCATTCAGGGCCAAATAATAATGACCATAATTGGACTTCAAATCAGTATCATTTTCATTTAGGGCCAAATTATAATGACCATAATGGACTTCAAATCAGTATCATTTTCATTCAGAGCCAAATAATAATGACCATAATGGACTTCAAATCAGTATCATTTTCATTCAGGGCCAAATTATAATGACCATAATGGACTTCATATCAGTATAATTTTCATTCAGGGCCAAATTATAATGACCATAAAGGACTTCAAATCAGTATCATTTTCATTTAGGGCCAAATTATAATGACCATAATGGACTTCAAATCAGTATCATTTTCATTTAGGGCCAAATTATAATGACCATAATGGACTTCAAATCAGTATCATTTTTATTCAGGGCCAAAAATTAATGAGGATAGTTGGACTTCAAGTCAGTATCATTTTCATTTAGGGCCAAATAATAATGACCATAATGGACTTCGAGCAGCAGAGAGGGTGTATCGGACAACATTTTTAGACAAGTTTTCACTGAAATCACGCTTAAAATCAATGAAACCAATGACATCAGGCCCAAAAGTCAATGACATCAGGTCCCAAATGTGTGTGTGAATCATGGATTAGGTCCAAAAAAAAAATATGAAAAAATCAATGAAATTAATGAAATCAAAAACTTTTCAACTATTACATTTTTTGGGAAAAGGGACTACAACATCGTTGTCACTACCCTCTCTGCTGCTATGGGTTAACCGAATATTTGATCCAGTCCGATACGATATCGTGTTCGAGGGTCATGTAAATTTATTGTTACAAATCCGTGTGGGGTAGACTGAGCATGACTAAAGAAATTTCTAAATTGATTGAAGTCCATATCAGAACACCATGTCTGCCAAATATTTCGTAGCGTATGTGTATCAACGCCGTTGAATACAGCAAGCATATTACAGTTATCTCTAATCACTTTTGGAATCTGAGTGTAGCGTTGAGTGACATAGATCACATCAGTGTTTTTATGCCTGCCTCTGGAAAATATTCTAGCAGGATTTTTTTGATTATCTAACATGACATCGTCGTATACAACTAAATTGTTGATACTTCCATCGAGGTCATTCACGGATGGCGCCTCGTCAATATCGGTTATAAATTCAATAACATCCTCGCCAGCAATCTCTGAAGCGTTTTCATTAAAATCTTTTAGCACTTCATAGCATCGTTGATCATCTACGCTAGGGGCAATTAAATACAACTTATCCCACTTCATCCATCTCATTATTAAATTGAGCAACAATTGCGTTTTACCGGATCCAGATGGCCCGATTATAATTGCGCGGATAGAGTTTGGTAGCGCTGCATGATGCTTCACTGGTTCTCTTGTTTTAGTCGCTGAAAAATCAATTATATTCATATCTCTATACATAAATTATGGATCTATATTGCGTGAAGTGTAAGGCGCGTACTGGCACAGATGACTTGACGACGATTACAACTAAAAATAACCGATCAGCGCTTTCTGGTAAATGCGTACAGTGTAGTACAAAGAAATTTAGATTTGTTTCTAAACCCAAGGAACCCAAGGAACCTTTAAAAAAAAACGAGGAGGTGATATCGCTGCCAAATTAGCAAAACTCCCTGGAACCCCATGGGCAAAGTACCCCGGAGAAAAACACCTTCCAGGGTATAGTTATTGTGGACCGGGAACAAGACTTGATATCAGACTCAATGATCAAAATCAGCCCCGACCCGGTGAGGAACCAATAAACGCTATTGATAAGGCCTGTCACCTTCATGATGTTGCTTATAAAAGCAGCAATTTGCAACACAGGCATCTAGCAGATGTGAAATTAATTCATGCGTTGAATGCCATTCCTGATAAATCCTTCAAAGAAAAATTGGCTTCATTTTTGATAAAATCGGCAATGAAAAGTAAATTGATGTTAGGTGCTGGTAATTAATAGCAACATGGAATCTATTTACTATTCCCCAAGAGGATACTGGAAGGGTAACGCTGCAATCAGTAAACTCGCTAGCGCCGCAAAAGTGAAAAAAACCACTGCGGCTCATTGGTTATCCAAACAGGCACTATGGCAAATTTATCTACCACCGCCTAAACAAATTCAATTCTCGCATTTTGATGTAACCGGACCCAATGAAGTTCATCAGGCTGATCTATTATTTCTGCCACATGATCGTGGTTACAAATATGAGTTAACTGTAGTTGATATTGCAAGTCGATACAAAGAAGCAGAACCGTTAAAAACAAAATCGGCCACTGAAGTCGCTTCTGCATTTGAAAGGATTTATCGACGAGGTCCTCTGCACTGGCCAAATCTGTTACAAGTTGACCCGGGCAAGGAATTTCAGGGTGCAGTGTTATCTACAATGAAATATCACAATGTCGCTATCAGACGAGGGCATACTGCACTGCATCGTGATCAGGCCATTGTAGAACGGTTTAATAAAACCCTTGCTGAGCGGTTATTTGGATATCAATATGCAAAAGAATTCATCCAAGAAATAAGATCCCGTGAATGGGTGAAGAGATTACCAGGTGTAGTTACCGCACTGAATAACGAGATTACTAGAACCATCAACATGAAACCTATCAACGCGATTAAAAAGAAGTCGATACCTGAAAAACCACAAAAAGATTTCCCTAGAAACGCTAGCGTTTCCCAACCAATTCTTGGTAGTAATGTCATTGTGAGGTACTTATACGAACCAGGAGAGCTTGAAGGGGATAGAAAAAGGGCTACTGATCCTATTTGGAGCGTCACTACGCATAAGATATCTAGTATAACACGATCTACGGGTAGACCTCCAATCTATAAACTGGATTCAACTGCCCCTCAACGGGGTTTTACTAGACAACAATTACAAGTAATTCCTGACGATACTCAATTGCCACCCCATGGGCTTAACTAGCACCCTTGCGTCTATTGCACTCAAGACAAGTCAACATCACATTATTTCTGACATGACCGAGATTGTTATTTTTTCTGTCTACGGTGAATTGGCGAGGATCCTTATCCGAATACTGCCAACGCATTATACAATTGCAACTCGCGCAGTGATTATTCTGTTGTTTCTTCAAAGTGATTATTAATTCAGCATCAATATCAAATTCTCGTTGTTTTTTTTTGTCCTGTTGTTTGTAACCGGATAGTTTTTTATCAATAATATCATTATCATCGCCAATGATTTCATTATCGCCACCAATGATTTCATCATCGCCACCAATGATTTCATCATCGAAGACAATTCTTCGAAGTTGATTTATTTTTCGTACTCTAGACACTGCGAGATAGACTAAATTCGACCATTCTATGCGATTATCTACCATCCAAAGAGTTGTATCCGATATAGTCAATCCCTGTGAAGAGTGTATTGTTGCTGCGTATCCTAGCGTCCACGGGGATTTATTGGCACGCAATGCATCTTCAACAACATTGATATCAACCAGCACAATATCATTTAATACTAAATTCTGTTTTTCACTTTGTCCTGGAATATCAACTTCGATGTTCTGTTTTCGTGTATCCGATGGCCTATAACAAAGAGGCACTGGAAGTGTTGCAAATTTTTGTTTATGCAATTCAAATAACTTCATCTGAAGTGTGTCTCTGACTATTTTTCTACTTGCAATGATTAAATCATTTGGTCTCCACATTTCCCAAAACTCATTCATGGGAGTTTCCGAAATTATTTCACGGGTTATTTCACATTGGATTCTATCCGGTTGTAATCTAATTAGTTTCTTCAATTCTTTTAATTCATTATCAAGTGATCTGTGATCGGTATCAATTTCTTCATAATAGTCTACAAAACCCTTTAGCCATTCATGGGGGGATGCACCGACAAATGGTGGTGGTTGGCCGTGATCACCGCACATAACGATTTTTGTATTCTTCAATAACAACCACTCAAGAAATATTTTTAAGACATCTTCTGACACTGTGTCTATTTCATCCCAAATCATGATTTCAGGAATAAATTTCTCTCCCATGCGCTCAGGAGTCCATTTATCTCCCTTCCATCGGAAAAAGCTGTGATAAGTGCAGGCATTTACCCCTCTCTGTATCATTTCTCTTGCAAGTCTATGAGTTGGTGTTAGCACAATCATGTTAGAAACGCTAGCGTTTCCACGACGAAATAACTCAATTGCCCGGGTTGTTTTTCCTGACCCACCACAGCCGTTTAAATAAACTGTTTTATACAGGCATATTGGATCAGAAATCGGTGGTGCACTAGAAAATTCTGAACACTGATTGCTTTCTAAGTAATTATTTTCAATGGTAACATCTGCTGATTGAATATAATCATGAATCATTTCTTTCTTAATTCTCCATGATCCCCATTTCTCGTTGCCAGTAGCCTTAAAATCAGCCATTTTGCTATTTATGTAAAATGAGTCAGTGGCAACTCTAACTGCGGTGGTAGGAAATCTATTGATCATTGAAAACAGATTGATAGAAGCATAACCGAGCATAGAAGCTCTTAAGTGTGTGTACTGCGGATGGTATCCATCATTGTAGGTAACAATTGTACCCAATTTGGTTCCATCGGACATAAATGCGTCCTTACGATTGACATATAGGCCCTTATTCGTTAGATCCGCCATTACAAAATCGTATTCAGCGTTGTCTATAATCAATCGTGAAGAATATTTCGTATTATCATCTTTGCCACCTTGGGTAAATTTACCGATTATTCTTTGTCCAAGATTTTTTGCTTCATTGTTTCTGATTTCAAATAACTGTCTGGACCAATCCATGATTTGTTGTTCATTAAAATCAGGAAACAGTTTTCGCTCTTCGCTAATTATTTTTTCTAGATCAGGTTGTGGTAACCAGACTGATTTCTGTGCCCGATAGGATATAATTGCTTCACTGACAATTAATGATTTTAACATCTTACAATCAAGCATATACCGTAACAACACTATTGGCATCCAGTGTTTTTCAGACATGTGTTTACCAATCCAAAGATAACTACACGGATGAAGTCCTTCAGCCATTTCAAATGATACCACACAAGCGAATCCGGTTAAATCAAAATCAGGAAGTGGTCCATTAATAGCAACGCGGGTCATTTCGTGTGTAGGGTGTCCAAATCGTTTGAAATATTTCTCGCATTCTCCATACCCAAGAAAACTTCCTGGATAACACGCAATCATATCAACTGAAATAACGGAATCAGAGGTGTATTTTCTATTCCATAATCCGCCGTGGCCGTATTCAAGACAGGACAATTTGACATCTGATAAAAACTCACTTCGTGTTGGTTTCCACGCGTTTTTCTTTCTAGCAAAATGTGCTGCAATGGATGGTACTGTAAAACAGTTTGCTAATAATTGATCGTCTTCTTCTCCGTCCTCAGAAAACTCACTAGCTAGTTGTTTCATTTGATTCTGCAGCTCTTCAGTACGGTATAATTCTCCGTTGGGTCTTACAAACTGATCAAATCTGCATTCTTCGTCTGAATTACTATGAAATAGCCACGCTGACACAGGATCGTTTTTACTCAAATGGTAAATAGCATCAAATAATTTCTGCTCTGAAAAAAACTCTTCGGTTTGGGATAGATATTTTACGGTTCTATCCCGTGGAAATATTGTTACTGCAGATGACCACGCGTGCGCGTTATGATCAATAATTTCAATGGGGGTTCCTTTTGATTGATATTTCGATTCGTATAATACTTCACCGGTGATTGTTCTTACCGATATTGGAAATCTCAATGATGTTTCTAATTTGGCTATATCCTGAATTGTTGCTCCATGCTCTTTTACCGTGAACTCCCACTCGGTTATTTTTTTTCGTCTTAGATCAGTGAGTTTATTTCCCCGGGATGCATTTGTGAAGTGTTCTATTATTCGTTCTGCTACACAATTGAGCCCTGTCGAATATTTCATGGGTGCTAGTTTTGAAATATCAGGTTTTTCATTGAGCGGATAGATCCCGTAAACAACTGCTGTGACAGGATAAGATCTTTCGTAGTAGGGTTTATCAATTCCAGTCAAAATTCCCGGTTTGGAATCCTGATTCACGGTGACAGTTTTTTTGCCCTTGAGAATGGGTTCAAATTTATCCTTAATAATCCATTTGCCATTCTCACGGATAATGAATTTGATTCGGAAAAAATGACTTTTTTCCCCAACACGTGAAATGATCACTGCTGCCTTTTCATCATTCATGGTAGCGTCAACAACACCATCAATTCGAAATGTTGACCAACAATAAGATGCTCCATCACGCTTGAATTCATTAAAACAGTCTCTGATGGGTTTATCAAGAATTTTATTCTTGGGTGTATTAGAAACTATATCAAGATTGAATTGAGCATCCTTCCATGGTGATCTCATGTTTCCGTCTTTTGGACGTTTGTTACGTTTTTTGGGTCTATCGCGATTAAATCTAGGATTGATTTTCAATAATCTCTTAAATTCTTTCATGTTTCCGTCTATTGGGCGTTTGTTACGCTTTTTGGGTCTATCGCGATTAAATCTAGGATTGATTTTCAATAATCTCTTAAACTCTTTCATGTTTCCGTCTCTTGGACGTTTGTTACGTTTGTTTCCGTCTATTGGACGTTTTTTGGGTCTATCGAGATTAAATCTAGGATTGATTTTTAATAATCTCTTAAACTCTTTCATGTTTCCGTCTCTTGGACGTTTTTGACGTTTTTTTGGTCTATCGAGATTAAATCTAGGATTGATTTTCAATAATCTCTTGAACTCTCTATCAGCATTGAATTTAGCATTTGTCGAAGTCAATCTCTTGAACTCCTTCATGCTATATAAAAAACAAACATTTAAATGAAAGTTTTATGTATAATGAATCACTGCAAATGGCTCATGATGGGAAATGTAACCCCGTGTAACAAATCATGCAGAAAAAATGAGTACTGTAGGTATCATATGCAAAGTTTTCGACGTGGAAGTCTTGGTCCGTTACCCTGTATTCGATGTGGGGTTGGGGTCAAGGGAAGATCACAATTGTGTAGTGATTGTGGTGGTAAGCGATATAGGGAATTGAAGCGTTATTATGATAAAAGAATAAAAAATGGACAATCTATCAGAAATTATGACCCTGAAAAGGCCCTTGACCCTGACAACATCAAGGATAAAATCATAAGAACCCCGCAAGACTATATCGAAAGATTTTCCAGTGATGTAATTATTGAACCAAACACTGAATTAGACAAACAATAGAATAGTATATATGGACCAAGAATTCAGACCACATCCAGTGATTACAAATTATGAAGCATCCAGTGATGGTGTTGTAAGACACTGTAGAATGAAGAAACCGGTCGGTTTGTGAGTAATCAAGGGTATTTGAGGTTTACTGTTGGAAAGAAAACTTATCACAATCATCGTTTCGTATTTGAATGTTTTAATGGATTGATCAAAGATGGTTTTGTTATTTATCACAAGGATTCTAATCCAAAGAATAATTCTGTATCAAATCTGCAGGCTATCACACTGAGTGAGAATTCCAAACAAGGAAAGACTGGCACTTGCAAAACGGTTGGGAAGAGACCTGTGACATCTTTGAATACAACAACTGATGAAGAAATGATTTTTCAATCAATGAATGAAGCCGGAAAATATTTCAATATCTGTCCGACTTCTGTACAAAAAGTTGCAGGGGGGATTTATCGATCGGCTATTTCAAAAAAGACAGGGCAAAAAGTTCAATTTAGTTATGTCTAATGCGTCATAATTTCCAATTAGAGATATGTCATACTTATAGAATAATGAATTCTGAAAACATGAATAGCATCATAGTTGAAATAGCAAAATTGAAAAATCAGGATATCAAACTATCAGATGGGTTAAATCCTGATCAAATTGTGTCTGATTTTCAGGATATAGAATACGGGGTTAGCACTAACAAATATATGCTACCCAAGAAATATGCACTCATCAAAAAAATTCAGAATTCTATTAAAGACTCTCTTTCATTTTCCAGTGACATCAGTGTGTTCGTCCCGTTGTATACTATCGTAGAGGGAATACGAAAAGAATTAGGTAACGAATACGAATTGAAAAAAGAAGTCAACTCTAAAATTAGAAACCTACGAGCATTAATTCAAGAAAATGAACAATTTTGATTGCCCGACCATTGATTGGCCGACCATTATCATTTTTTGATTGCCCGACCATTATCATTCCGACCCTCATTTTTTTTAGCCGACCCTCAAGAGGGTGTCAAAATTCGATGGAGGATGTGTCAGATTGGTCAAAACTAGAATGTTGAAAGTCACAGTATTATTTATTTTATATACAATTATGTGACTTTCAACATCAATGATAGAAGATGTCTCACGATGAAATAACACTTCCATGACCGTGTTAAAAATCATCCGACATGTCACTGATGTCAAAGGGGGAGTTGCACGATGGTGTTAGGTCGGTATTGAAAAAGTGTTTTACAATTGAAAAATGGTTTCTGATTTCAAATAATGGTCAATGAAGCATTAACAACCCGATTGGCTCGTGAACGACTGGATGCAATCAGGAGATTTGTACCAATTCGCGACTCTGTAAGAAATAAACTGCAACAACGACAGAGTTTACAAACTGATTTTGCTCTGGGGTCTGAAGAATTGTTTAAACCAGTAACCACAGCAACGAAGGGGGTAGAGCGTGCTTTACTGGGAGATGGTCCCGAGACGGGAAAATCTGTTATTGGTGAACTTGAAAAACTAGCAGCGAAAACTGAACAAACTGAACAAACTGATCCGAAAAAAACGACTGTTTCTCTGTTGAATAAATTTACTGATCATGCTAAAATATTAATAAAAAAACCTAGTCTATTGAAATCAAAGGATTATCAAGCCTTTGGTAATTTTGCTGCTCAAAGCTATAATTCAAAAAAAGATTTTTTAAAGGACGAGTATAAAAATGATAGAATATCAAGTAATGATTGGTTCGATAATTTGTATAAACTAAATAAAGGGATTGGTCGTTTGAATAAGGATGAGATAGGATATAAGGAATTTAAAAAGGGGATTAGTAATTATAAAAGAGAACAAATAGAAGAACGACAACGAGAAATAGAAGAACGGCAAGAACTAAAACGTCAAACACCAACACGGAGACAAACAAGAAGACAAAAAAAACAACAACTACCACCTGATGATGATGATGATGATGATTATTTACAAACTACGGATTTAGAAAAACTAGATGAAGCAGCTGGTTATAGCGGAAGTGGATTAGGAAATCCAAGGATTGGAAACATTTGTCCTGATAGTGTTATCAATGATATATCACGATTAGATGTTCTCATCGGAGGAAAACGAGCTGGAAATAACTCTCCAGAAATAATTAATGAAGCAGCTGATATCTGTAGACGGTTATTTGCCGGCGGTATCATGGATATCAAAACCTATCGAGATTTCATTGACGAGTTAGCAAATGGGTATCATAGCGATTAAATAACAATTGAAAACACTATTGTTTTTATAATAATGATCATCCATTACAATCATGATAAACCAACCCCAGTCTATGTAGTTAATTCACGGTTTCCAGTTTATAGAGCATACTACGGAGATGGCCTCGGCAATACCATTTTAGGATTCTTTTCAAGAATGGCTCCAAAAGTGATGCCGTTAGCTAAACAATTATCAATGAAAGCCATTGATGTTATTCGTGATAAGGGTATTAGTACTGTTGGAAATCTTGCCGGGAAAGCGTTTTCAACTGCGAAGGATAAAATAACATCATTAGTGGGGCGAAAAAAGAAACCGTTACCGTCTACAGAAGAAATGCCTGCAAGTGTTAGTAAAATAATAAATAACGCAGTAGATGAAAAACTAGCGTCGATGGTAAATCAAGGAGACCAAAGCAATATTGCAAACATGATAGCAGGAAGTGGCCTTAAAAAACTACGACGATGAAAATGGAAAAATCGTTTACGATTTCACTATTTAGACTCTGATAAATAGAATAAAATGTTCAAAAAATCATCTGATCCAGCATTTGATATAGACGCCCCAGTTGGCAAGGATGATTCTGTACGCGATTATCAATATTACGCCTATCATGCCATAGACTCAAATAGTCGAGCAAGAATTGATCTTCAAGTCCATGATACAAGTAAATACTTTTTGCCCTGTGAAGCATTTATTGAAGTAGAAGGAGAAATTGTAACAGCTGCTGATACTACTGCTGTACCAGCACCGTATCCAGCTGGTACTCAAGTCGGTTTTGTCAATAATGGTATTATGGCGCTATTTGAGAGTGCTAGATATCTCATTGATGGAAAAGAAATTGAGTCCATAGATCGTGATGTTGATGTAGCCACAACAATAATCAGGTTAGCGAGATATTCTGATGATTATACAAGATCGGCTGGTCCGTCTATGATGTTTGCAAAAGATGGTAAGAATACCGCTGGAGGAAATCCATTTGTTGTAAGACGACCAAAAAAACGTGATAATAGTGATTCTGATGTCGAGAATATGATTATAAACAACGATGCTAATTTCAATCTAGGAGCTGCAACACGAAACGCAATGTTGCAAGGAGAACGTAAATCATTTTCATGCGCGATTCCACTGCATCACATATTTGGATTCTGTAGAAACGTCAGAAAAGTTATCTACGGGGCGAAGCATACAGTATCGCTTGTACGAAAGGGTGATGATAACGACGCAATTTGGAGGATTCCAGCAGATGCTGCAAATCCCAATGCTGATGCCGGTAAAGTCAAATTAACAAAAATATCATTGTGGATGCCAGTGTTGACTCCAGCAATCACCGCAGAACAACGATTACTATCATTTATGGACCAAGGAGGAAAGTCGTTGTTGAGTTGGCTAACCGTGAGTACAGATGTTAAACAATCAAATATCAACGGGTTATTCACTTGGAACCTAGCATCAAAACAAGGCGTTTCTGCGCCACGTCATATATTTATTGCGTTCCAAGATAACACACGAGTTGGCAATCAACTCTCCAGCCATATGATATTTGATCAATTAGGTGTGAAAGACGTCTCACTGAGAATAAACGGCCAGCAGGAACCATCTGAGGATATACAACTTAATTACACAGAAAATCATATTGCACGAGTTTATCATCGTCTGTTGTCATTTATGGCACGCGATCAAAATGTCGATACTGGTTTGCAAATATCACAATTTGATTTTAAGAATCTGTATCCGATCTACTACTTCTCACTGGAACATCTCGATTTGACAAGACAGTCAGTTGTTGATATACACTTTAGAGCTAATGTGACTCGTCCTGTTGGTCCTCCTGCTATTACTGATTATAGAGCGGTTGCTGTCATTCTCAGTGATAAATCAATGCTACTCGAAGGTGTTGGTGGAAGAATGAGAGTGGTAGATGCCCCAGTAGAAAATCTTTGAACGATTTTTCATTGAATTAGAATCAATCAATTATATATAATGTCATAAAGTGTTATTAGTGTTGCGTTAACTCCTGGTCAAATCAAAAAATTGCAATCAGAATCGGCTAAAAAATGTGGAACCACAATCACGTTGAAACCTAATCAAATGACTGGTGGTGAAAATAAATTATCGCTGACAACTCGTCAGGTGAAACATTTCAATGATGCTTTCAAGGATAAAAAGGGAGTTCAGATTACTCTCTCTGCGGCTGCTATTAAAAATATGATGAAAACAGGCGGTATATTTCCATTGTTAGCTGCAATACCAGCATTGATTGCAGCAGCAGCCCCAGCGGTGGCTAAAGCAGCAGCGTTAGGAGCCGTTGGTACTGCAGCAGGAATGGCACTAAAAAAGGCAACTGGACAAGGATATAAAAAAAAGAGACGATCCGTTCAAGGATTGGGTCTAAGACTACCAGGAACCCCGTATTCGTGGTACAGCGGAAAAGGTCTAAGACTACCAGGAACCCCGTATTCATGGTACAGCGGAAGATCCGTTCACGGATCAGGCCTGAGACTACCAGGAACGGTTTATTAATTCAGAAATCTTCAATTTCCGAACCTATGGTTCCCATGTCCAATTTTGATTTAATGGATGCTGCTAAAAAACTAGTGATTAAAAATTTCAGAGGTGTTTTTATGAAAGATCAATTACCACATCAACCAAACAAAACTGAAACAGGTATTATTAATCTCGATAACAGCACCGGACCTGGAACTCACTGGGTTGCATACGCTATTGATCCACGTGGGATTGTTTATTTTGATTCATATGGATTAGCCCCACCAAAAGAGTTTATGCGGTATATAAAAACCCTTCCAATGAAGACTTGGTATTCTACGCTACCAACACAACAAATCAATGACCCACCAATATGCGGCAGTGAAGTATTAAATGTCCTTGACGCTATTTCTAACTCCTTGGGTAACCCAAGGGGAAAACCACCACATATTGTCGTTAATGACTACACTAGTAATCGCTTTTTAGAGAGAGATATATAAAATATCATGATTGATATTTGGGGAAGACCTCTGAAACCCAAACCCGATGACACTGCAACTCCTGATTCTATCAAGGATATACAAAAAAAAATTAAAGATGAAATCGCTGAGACGTTGAACTTAACAAGTGTTGACCCGAATGAAATAGTTGTATTTCAAGACAAACAGGGTAAATTGAAATCCAGTAATATTTCTCTGGATGATATTTTGGTTAAACAACGAAACGCAATCGAGAACACCGTTGCGCTATTTTCCGATCAGGGTAAACTCAAACCGGGTGTACTTTTTTCGACGATTACAGATCGATTTACAAACCACGATAAAGAATTTGAAGATCATTTAAAAAACTACAATAGTTTCCGTAGAAATGTCGTTCATAAGTTCTTTGGATCCCCAATTGTAGTTACACCATCTATCGCTGAAATTAAAACGTTTGTTGATGATCAAAAGGTTATCAACGAAGCAACAAAAACAACAACCGACGCCATTGATACATTTATTGGAAACCCGTTAGATAAAATTGAACTAAAACTCCCTGATATTAAAAAATCCATTGATGAGACGAAAACTTCCATCGAAGGCATCAAAGGTGATCTTTCGAGGATGATAACAGCCATTGAAAAAACAAAAATTCCTCATGAGAAAACCAACAACTTAGTATACACGATCCAACACGGATCATTTGAGTGGACACCTACAAACAACACATTAGATATCACTTCAACCGTCAAGGGTATTTATCGATTAACACTAGTAACACCATTATCTCAATTTAAGATTTCATCGTCCAGTTCATCCGGGTTCAATAATACGATTTCAACGATCATCGACAAGAATACAACTGAAAAGTTCACAATCGCACCTACTGATACTCATTTGGTTAGGGTCTCAACAACGTGGTATGTGGAATTCGTAGCGAATTTAAGTAAATCGTAATTGAAAACGCTAGCATATTTAAAATAAAAAATGATTTCATCATCGCAATATCGCTATGATCAGGTCAGAGAGAATCAAACTAGACTCAAAACCTTGTCTGAGGAGTATGAATTGAAAATTAAAAAATATCGCAGGAGAATTACCGCAATTGATGTTACTGTGTACGCTGTGAGTGGTGTAATCACCGGAGCCGGTATTATACTGTCTTCAGTGACAATGATGGCTCCGATAGCTGTTCCAATTTGCATTTCTGCGGCAACAACAATCGCTGGAATAATTTCAATAATCACAAAAAAAATATCCTCATGCAGCCAACGGAAACTACAAGACTACATAATTCAATTTCATGTTGTGTCCACTGCATACTCGCAATTATCCTCATTGATATCGTCATCTCTCGATGATACAATTATATCAGAGAGTGAGTTTTCAGCGATGGTAGATATATATGATTCTGCGATGTCAAAATTAGAAGTACAACATGAGTATAATAACAATGACAACACAGATGGAATTACTTCAACAAATAGTGGAGAACACAAATCCAGTACAAACAAGCATGATCTCAATAACCTCAACGAATCCAGAATTCAGTGTGAATTTCCCCTCTCCGGTCCCAGTGAAGGAGATAGCGCTAGCAAAATTACGAGTATACCACAGTTGGCCAAATATTAGGTCAAAACCATTTGGTGGTCAACAACCGAATAATTCACTGGTATTTGCAAATAAGAATAAACCCGACGGTACCCCAGACTGGAACGTTGTTTCCATACCAACCGGATCATATCAAATTGAACAAATCAATGATGAATTCGCGCGTAGAATAAAATCGATTACTGGAAAAGAATCAAAAATAGCTATAACAGTTCATGTGCCGACACTATCATCTGCCATTGAAATAAGCACAGAAGGATACGTCGTAGATATCTATCAAAGCTCAATAAGAACAGTGTTAGGTTGGGCTGAATTACCACCCGGGGGAAAAACCGTTGATTTACCAGAACCACAAAAAACTGATTATGTCACCGACAGAATAAAACCTGATAATACAGTAAAGAGTTATAAAGAGTTCAGAACTTTAGATTTTTTTTAGATCTTTAACGATTTAGATAGGATAAGGGGGGCATATTTTATTGTTATCGATCTTAAAATCACTGAAAATTTCAAAGCAATGAATAATGATTTTTCACTGTTGTTAATACCTCTTAAATCCGGCTCTCTTACCCGAGATGAATTTATCAGTGTCGTAGAAACATGTAACAAAATCATCAATGACATGGAAACATTTCATTCACAAATTATTCAGGAAGTATTTCTTAATAGTAATCCTAATACAAGAAGAATTTTTGCAGAAGGCAAGGGCATCCCCATCAAAGATATCCCCACATTCAAACTACCAGGATATAACGTACCAGAATTACAAAAATCTCTCAGTGATGCCATCGATGAAGGTTTCAAAAAAATCCATGATACGTGGAAAAAAACACAACCAACTATCCTCAAACATAATAATGACCCAGATGGTGGTGGCAGGCATATTGCTCCGTTCAATGTGAATATTTCAACGGTGATTGCGCTCAATTTAGTATGTGATGTGATCGAAGGAAGCTATCAAATAAATTTAGAACGATCAAATCAAGCTCAGCAAGGATATATTTTGTATTCATTTGCACCAACAGCTCCTCCAGGGTTTTTAATAATTGAGTCCCCGGTGAATCCAGTCTATATGCGATGTCATAATAATTCATTAACCAGAATTAATTTCAAACTCACTGACCAGTCTAATAATCTGATTGATTTACAAGAGGAGGTTTTACAAATTAGTCTGTTTGTGAAATCCTAAGGGGATTTTCATCGTAGTGATTTACATGTCCCAGACAAGGTCTGGAACACGATATCGTATCGGACTGGATCAAATATTCGGTTAACCCATAGCAGCAGAGAGGGTAGTGACAACGATGTTGTAGTCCCTTTTCCCAAAAAATGTAATAGTTGAAAAGTTTTTGATTTCATTAATTTCATTGATTTTTTCATATTTTTTTTTTGGACCTAATCCATGATTCACACACACATTTGGGACCTGATGTCATTGACTTTTGGGCCTGATGTCATTGGTTTCATTGATTTTAAGCGTGATTTCAGTGAAAACTTGTCTAAAAATGTTGTCCGATACACCCTCTCTGCTGCTCTTCGAATAAGTATCATTTTCATTTCGGGCCAAATTATAATGACCACAATTGGACTTCAAATCAGTATCATTTTCAATCAGGGCCAAATAATAATGACCATAATGGACTTCAAATCAGTATCATTTTCATTTAGGGCCAAATTATAATGACCGTAATGGACTTCAAATCAGTATCATTTTCATCAGGGCCAAATAATAATGACCATAATTGGACTTCAAATCAGTATCATTTTCATTTAGGACCAAATAATAATGACCATAATTGGACTTCAAATCAGTATCATTTTCATTCAGGGCGAAATAATAATGACCATAATTGGACTTCAAATCAGTATCATTTTCATTCAGGGCCAAATAATAATGACCATAATGGACTTCGAATCAGTATCATTTTCATTCAGGGCCAAATTATAATGACCATAATGGACTTCAAATCAGTATCATTTTCATTCAGGGCCAAATTATAATGACCATAATGGACTTCATATCAGTATCATTTTCATTTAGGGCCAAATTATAATGACCATAATGGACTTCAGATCAGTATCATTTTCAATTAGGGCCAAATAACAATGACCATAATGGACTTCAAATCAGTATCATTTTTATTTAGGGCCAAATTATAATGACCATAATGGACTTCAAATCAGTATCATTTTCATTTAGGGCCAAATTATAATGACCATAATGGACTTCAAATCAGTATCATTTTCATTTAGGGCCAAATTATAATGACCATAATGGACTTCAAATCAGTATCATTTTCATTTAGGGCCAAATTATTATGACCATAATGGACTTCAAATCAGTATCATTTTCAATTAGGGCCAAATTATAATGACCATAATGGACTTCAAATCAGCATCATTTTCATTTAGGGCCAAATTATAATGACCATAATGGACTTCAAATCAGTATCATTTTCATTTAGGGCCAAATTATAATGACCATAATGGACTTCAAATCAGTATCATTTTTATTCAGGGCCAAATTATAATGACCATAATGGACTTCAAATCAGTATCATTTTCATTCAGGGCCAAATTATAATGACCATAATGGACTTCAAATCAGTATCATTTTCATTTAGGGCCAAATTATAATGACCATAATGGACTTCAAATCAGTATCATTTTATATTTAGGGCCAAATTATAATGACCATAATAGACTTCAAATCAGTATCATTTTCATTTAGGGCCAAATTATAATGACCATAATTGGACCTCAAATCAGTATCATTTTCATTTAGGGCCAAATTATAATGACCATAATTGGACTTCAAATCAGTATCATTTTCATTTAGGACCAAATGAAAATGACCATAATTGGACTTCAAATCAGTATCATTTTCATTTTGGGCCAAATTATAATGACCATAATGGACTTCAAATCAGTATCATTTTCAATTAGGGCCAAATAATAATGACCATAATGGACTTCAGATCAGTATCATTTTCATTTAGGGCCAAATTATAATGACCATAATGGACTTCAAATCAGTATCATTTTCATTCAGGGCCAAATAATAATGATCATAATGGACTTCAAATCAGAATCATTTTTATTTAGGGCCAAATTATAATGACCATAATGGACTTCAAATCAGTATCATTTTCAATTAGGGCCAAATAATAATGACCATAATGGACTTCAAATCAGTATCATTCTCATTTAGGGCCAAATTATAATGACCATAATAGACTTCAAATCAGTATCATTTTCATTTAGGGTCAAATTATAATGACCATAATGGACTTCAAATCAGTATCATTTTTATTCAGGGCCAAATAATAATGAGGATAGTTGGACTTCAAATCAGTATCATTTTCAATTAGGGCCAAATAATAATGACCATAATGGACTTCAAATCAGTATCATTTTCATTCAGGGCCAAATAATAATGACCATAATGGACTTCAAATCAGTATCATTTTCATTTAGGGCCAAATTATAATGACCTTAATTGGACTTCAGATCAGTATCATTTTCAATTAGGGCCAAATAATAATGACCATAATGGACTTCAAATCAGTATCATTTTCATTTAGGGCCAAATTATAATGACCATAATGGACTTCATATCAGTATCATTTTCATTTAGGGCCAAATAATAATGACCATAATTGGACTTTAAATCAGTATCATTTTCATTTAGGGCCAAATAATAATGACCATAATTGGACTTCAAATCAGTATCATTTTCATTCAGTGCCTAATAATAATGACCATAATTGGACTTCAAATTAGTATCATTTTCATTTAGGGCCAAATTATAATGACCATAATGGACTTCAAATCAGTATCATTTTTATTCAGGGGCAAATAATAATGAGGATAGTTGGTCTTCAAATCAGTATCATTTTCATTTAGGGCCAAATAATAATGACCATAATGGACTTCAAATCAGTATCATTTTCATTTAGGGCCAAATAATAATGACGATAATTGGACTTCAAATCAGTAGCATTTTTATTCAGGGCCAAATAATAATGACCATAATTGGACTTCAAATCAGGATCATTTTTATTTAGGGCCAAATTATAATGACCATAATGGACTTCAAATCAGTATCATTTTCATTCAGAGCCAAATAATAATGACCATAATGGACTTCAAATCAGTATCATTTTCATTCAGGGCCAAATTATAATGACCATAATGGACTTCATATCAGTATAATTTTCATTCAGGGCCAAATTATAATGACCATTATGGACTTCAAATCAGTATCATTTTCATTTAGGGCCAAATTATAATGACCATAATGGACTTCAAATCAATATCATTTTCATTTAGGGCCAAATTATAATGACCATAATGGACTTCAAATCAGTATCATTTTCATTTAGGGCCAAATTATAATGACCATAATTGGACTTCAAATCAGTATCATTTTCATTTAGGGCCAAATTATAATGACCATAATGGACTTAAAATCAGTATCATTTTCATTTAGGGACAAATTATAATGACCATAATGGAATTGTATCAGTATCATTTTCATTCGGAAATATAAATTGCAAACTACCTACATAAAATGCAATTTGGTCACCAGTATTCATTTTCATGATATGACCACATCGCATTGATAATTACCCAGGTAAAATGACGAGATCCCAGGTACCAGTTTACATTATTCAATGTTTCTAATAGTGTATATGGCCTATAAACCCTTGGCTTGTAAAGGCAGCACTCTCTTTTTTCAAGTCAACAATCATTTTGATAGAGCAGCAAATATAATATGAGTTCTATACCAGTGTCAATTAAATTTCTGCTTCTTCATCTAATGTTTGGCCTAAATCTCTTAGCTTGTAACTAATACAACAAAGCAGTCAGTTTGCACACATTTAAATCAATTTCTCTTGGATTAGATGCCTTGGTAACAAATACATGACAACAAAGCAGTCAGGTGTGTGCACTTTTAATACAACTTCCCTTTGACCAGATGCCTGGGTAACAAATACAGTACAACAAAGCAGTCAGGTGTGTGCACTTTTAATACAATTTCCCTTTGACCAGATGCCTGGGTAACAAATACAGTACAACAAAACAGTCAGATGTTTGCACATTTAATTCAATTTCTCTTTGACCAGATGCCTGGGTAACAAATACAGTACAACAAAGCAGTCAGGTTTATGCACATTTAATTCAATTTCTCTTGGATCAGATGCCTGGGTAACAAATACAGTACAACAAAGCAGTCAGGTTTATGCACATTTAATTCAATTTCTCTTGGATCAGATGCCTGGGTAACAAATACAGTACAACAAAGCAGTCAGGTTTGTACACATTTAATTCAATTTTTCTTGGATCAGATGCCTGGGTAACAAATACAGTACAACAAAGCAGTCAGGTTTATGCACATTTAATTCAATTTCTCTTGGATCAGATGCCTGGGTAACTAATATAACAGATATCCAAACAGCACCATTTTCATTACGGACCACCTAGACCATCAGATGAATGTGTTTTTAAATTTTCTCTAATTGGTTCAGGAATACTGTGCAGATGCAATGTGGGCGAGTTTAATTATCAGGGGAAGTAACTCCACAAACAGATGATGCCAAATACTGGATATATATTTATTTAAAATCCAATAAAGGAAATGACTCTATCACATAGTTTTAACATCACTAAATGTTTAAGATGCTGAGAAGAGGAAATTAGCCAAGGTTTCATCAGTATCCTACAAAATTTGTTTAAAGTCCAATAAAGAAGTCTTTATGATGAAAAAAAAGTAAGTGCTTCCTTGAATCTACTAAATGATGATGCTGACAATTATACTCAGTCAAAGCCTCATCTTTATCAAGCTGAGGATACAATTTGGTTAATATTCAATCAAGAGAGCTTTGCATAAAATGAAAGTGGCTTTCTGACAATCAGGAGTAATAACACTGTAAAAACTGACAATCAGACTCATTCTCCCTTGCAACAAACCCTCTGGGTCCTAACTAGAAATATATACGAATGTAAGAAATGGACAATTAAACTCATTCACCCTTGAACCAAACCCTCTGGGTCCTAACTAGAAATATATAAGAATATAAGAAACTGACAATTAACAGTGAATAACTTTTTTATTAATCGCTATTCTGATGCTGAAAAATATTTAATATTGACATATAAATCTAAGAGCCATATCACAATATGTTTGTTAATGTAATTTTGCATAATCCCAAGTTATATCTGAGATATTTCATTGTTTTAGTTGTAATTATTGGCTATTGGGTTACTAATAAGCAAACTGAAAAGACTATTGAAATGAAAATGTGCCAGCTAAAAAATAGATGATGATTTTATTTGTGCATGGCTTCTTTTTCAAGTCTTCTTGGTTTAAACTACTTACACGTAGTGTCAATGTTCTAAGGTGGCGAATCCAGTTTCAGAATTCCATTTTAAGGTTTGAGCAACTGCAATAAGTGTCACATCATTGAATCCTTCTTTTTTTGTTTTCTCTTTGTCTCGTCTGTGTTTTGTATTTGTCTTTGAAAAGACTCTTGAACAGTCAAAAGTACTTTAAGGCTAGTTAGATACTAGTTTTGCAATGGTCGTTATCAGTTTATTGCATTTATCTTAATCAATCCCTGACACACTTGATCCCTTGCTGGATCTAGTGCACTTGAATGGACTGTTATTTGCCATCTGATTTGTATTCTTTACACACACACACACACACTGAAAATAAAACAAAGTCAAAATGGTTTTCCACTTTGTTGAGTTCTTTGTCAGGGATGCAACAGCTTGCTTACACAAAACAAACACTAACCACAAAATCATAGGAAAATGTTGGGCTCCTACATGCTTGAATTTCTAAGGGTAATTTACAACACAAGATAAAAATAAAAAGTTTGTGTGTGTATATATATATATATATATATATATATATATATATATATATATATATATATATATATATATATATTGGAACCCCACTATAATGTGCCCTTCGATAACACAAATTCAGATATAACATGATTGTGGTGTGGCTCCTGAAATTTTGTATATTCATTCGCACATGATTTTTTCTTCTTCAAAGTACGTGAAATAGTGTATTAAGAATTTATTATCATTTTGGAGAAGAGATTGCTTATGGAGAAATGATCTCCAATGAATTCAAATAGAATACGATCATAATGCGCTTCCTGACATTTTAAATATTTGTACATGTATTTTTCTCATACCAGGATTGTTTAAAAAAATTTAAGTATGAGAAATAGGCTGCAAAGTGTTTATTATCATTTTGGAGAATAATTCGCATATGAAATTTAATATAATACAATTGTGGTATAGCTTCTTAACTTTAACAATTTCACCAGGTTCTTGAAGTGTTATGAGATAAAATGTAACTTAATTACCTCAAAAACAAATTTCCTTTCCACAAGTAGTAAAATCCTTGTAACTTGCGTCAGTGTGTATCTCACTGTACCAGACAACAAAAAGTCTCTGTAATGAGATAAAAATGATCGGTCAGTCATTGTATAATGTATAGGGTTTAACTCACATCAGCACAATCCTTGATAGATAATGCCAATTGAAGGTCTATTTCTAAAAGTGAAAAGGTAAAAAGTGGGTACATACCTTTCCAAATAAAAATAAACAATGTACTTTTATGACAGAGAAGATAACAGGTACAGATGGATTAATTTCGTATGGTGGGTTAATTAGAAATGTATTCATATTAGGTAATATGATGCAACTAAATGACAAGGTTCTAAGTCTATTAAAACAAACTCAGGACAGGTTTTGATGGAAGATAGTAAAAATTTAACATAACCTAGGTCTTCATCAAGTACAGTCACATACCAATTTAGCTTTCAATCCAATTAGTCTTTCAAATGTTACTGAACAGAAAATTAAATAAGTTCTAAGTAAAACTAAGAAAAGCTGCATAATTTGTAAAAGTCTGCTATACAATGTTGAAAATCAGACTTGACTGTGGTTTTATAAATTCCACCCTAATTCCAAATTTGTCTTCAACTCATGAAGTTCTTAAAAATATGACTGAGTGGAAATTGCTGTGAAAAGCTAATGGTTAACAAGGGACAATAACTCCATAAAATCTTTGCACAAAACTGAATACATGTTTTCGTTTGAGGGATTTTAACAGCACATTCAATAACAATATTGATTGCATCATGCTGTGGAAATAAAACTAACTACCTTTTTCCAAGGACACCTCAAGGCAGCCAATACAAGCAGGAATGGGTGGGTATTGAACCCATGTCTCTTGCATTAATTGTCTGGTGCTGTACCAACTGAGCTAAAATGCCTCATGGAAAGCAATGAAAATCAAACTTAGTCAAGATCGTCTTAATGAAAAGTTATGCACTCTACACACTCATATTAAATTTTAAGGTAAGTGTGCATGTCATGAAAGAATACTTTCTAACATATTTTGAAATCTAGACATATCTGCAGACAAAACAATGCACAGCCAGATGGAGATCTGAACCCATACTTAGTGGGTCCAATTGGTTCTCTATAAACTGAAAATATCAAAACATAAAATGAATAAAACAAAAACATACATGAAGAAATAGAATTACTCACATATTCAAATAAATTTGTATAGCCATGACTGCATTTCCATCCATACAGTTTCCAAACACATTGATATTTGAACAATTAGAGCTGACACAGAGATCAGGGAAGGTACCATTGCCTGTTATGTCCTTAAATTTCTGCATTATATTTGTCTTGAGTGAGGACACATAAAAATCAGAACACTGTAATTTGCTGAATCGATACTTCATCTGTATATCAATCTGGTATTTATTTGGTGATTTACCTGGAAGAAGAAAAGAAACAAAAGATATCAAGTGTAACCTTAATTGTTGATCTTATGAAATAAAATCTCCTAAATTTATCAGGTATCGCTATTGAAAATTTTGTTACTTACATTCAACAGCAATAGTTCAAGAAATAGCAGGGAATTAAAAGAAATAGCAGGGAATTAAAAGAAATAGCAGGGAATTAAAAGCTAGTAATTAAAACACATGTGCCTTACTACAGATAAGTATAAATAGAATTTGTTTAAGAACATTTGGAAAAGTCAGAAATTTGCTTTCATGATATGAAAATGTGATAACGTCATCAACATATGCATATGTAAAATAATACCCAATGCTTAGGTAATCAATATAAATGCATGCATACATACAATCACACCCAATGAAATTTGTCTAACTTAATCTGTTTATCTTTTACCATGCTAATACAGTTTTTGCATTTTAAAAAACGTGAACTCACAAATGTTTACAGATATGTATTAAAAATGAGAGCTGTAATGGTGTACAAATTTAAGCGAAGTTGTCAACATATAAATACAAATATGCTTAGAAACTTTCATTTACCTACCTCAAATTAAAAAATATGTTAGAAATTGAACAACAGTACCAGTAAGTATACATTATATTCCTTGCACGCCAAGTTATATTGTAGAAACAATTCTTTTTCTTTCTGTCTTGGCAACTTTGACCTATGACTTCTTTATGAAAACAATTATTGATAGCTGAATTCTTGCCTGAAATGCAAGCACAATGTCTGGTCATCCACATCTTTTTTAAACAGGACTCAAATAATTTATTGAAATTTGTTTTCCTCTGAGTTCATCTAAACTTTATCTTTATGCTATCATCCCTCATATCAAATAGTGTCTCAAATGAAAGTCATTTTCAATTTAATCCAGGCATGTGCTACAAAACTTGTGTGATTTTATGGATCTGTTTTCCTTCTCTCGATCCCAGTGACCTTGACTTTAACTTTTCAACAGAAAAATGAGGAGATTTTGTCTTCCTTATCTCAAATGGAAGCATCCACAATATTTGGTCAAATTAGATGACAAATTTCAACATATTATGTGGAAACCATTTTTCTTTATCAAGTCACTGCAACTGTGACCGTTTACCTTTTGATCCCAAACTCTTCAGCTCTGTCTTATTTCAAATGCAAGAAGCATTGTAAAGTTGAATCAGTATATTAATCAGGTTACTGTGTTGAAACAGTATTCCTTCTTTCAATCCCCATGATCATGACCTTGAAGTAAATAGTTTCTCTTTGCCCAAATGCAAGCTACTTACAAACTTTCACAGATTGTATACATTGAAGTTATTGCCTGTAAATCAAATAGGGAAAAATGGATGGATGTAAGGAAAGTTCATAGACAGTAGAAATTTATGTTAATGCCTGTATACAAAATAGGGAAAATAATGGATGGATGTAAGGATAGTTCATCGACTGCAGTAATTGAAGTTGTTGCCCACAAACAAAAAAGGGAAAATAATGGATGGATGTAAGGATAGTTCATAGACTGCAGAAATTGAAGTTGTTGCCCACATACAAAAAAGGGAAAATAATGGATGGATGTAAGGATAGTTCTTAGACTGCAGAAATTGAAGTTGTTGCCCATATACAAAATAGGGAAAATAATGGATGGATGTAAGGATAGTTCATAGGCTGCAGAAATTGAAGTTGTTGCCCACATACAAAAAAGGGAAAAAAATGGATGGATGTAAGGATAGTTAATAGGCTGCAGAAATTGAAGTTGTTGCCCATATACAAAATAGGGAAAATAATGGATGGATGTAAGCATAGTTCATAGACTGCAGAAATTGAAGTTGTTGCCCACATACGAAAAAGGGAAAATAATGGATGGATGTAAGGATAGTTCATAGACTGCAGAAATTGAAGCTGTTGCCCACATACAAAATAGGGAAAATAATGGATGGATGTAAGGATAGTTCATAGGCTGCAGAAATTGAAGTTGTTGCCCACATACAAAAAAGGGAAAATAATGGATTGATGTAAGGATGGACAACATAATATATGCCACCATAAATGTTTTGTGCTGTAATGGCTTGAAAATCTTATCAGACCACAAAACTCAAATTGAGTTATGAATCAAATTCAAAATTACATTTGTCATCCATATTTTATTTTGTTAATTTGCTACAAAATATATTATAAACATCTAACAGACATCTAAATGTACTGCAATATGGATATGTCATGTATTAGAATTAATTTTTTTTTATAACATCAAAATTTTAATTTGTGCATGAACTCAAGGGAGGGATTGGTATACATAGTGGCCAGGTCATCTAAGCATGAATACATGTACAAACAAAACAGCAAAATAATGTCTATAGTGGCCAGGTCATCTAAGCATGAATACAAACAAAACAGCAAAATAATGTATATAGTGGTCAGGTCATCTAAGCATGAATACAAACAAAACAGCAAAATAATGTCTATAGTGGCCAGGTCATCTAAGCATGAATACAAACAAAACAGCAAAATAATGTCTATAGTGGCCAGGTCATCTATGCATGGATACACAAACAACAGCAAAGTACTGTTGTCTATGTTGTGCTGTCATGCTAACAAGACTCTTGCAAGGGATGGACAGATGAATGGACATGATCAAATCAAAATGATCTGCCAAATTAGAAAAAACTGCTTAAACGCTATAATTTTAACTGACATAGAACCATTCCTCCAATTTGACCAAGCAGTTTCCAAGTACTAAGAAACATAATTTTAAAATGTCCATTGAAGTGTGAAGATGTCTAGTGTTTAATTTGCAACCAGATTTGGATTATTGACAATTTCAGATAGAAATGACAAAATTATGAATCAAAACTTAATTTTTCACTCAATTCAAAAGGTAAAACTGTCCTTCAGGTTTTAGGTAAAAATTACAACCAGATTCAGTTTCACCATATGAAAAAGTAAAGTTCAGGATAAAGATTTAGCAATCACTGTATGCATCTTTATTGTTCTTGACTCTTCTGAATCTGGGAAATAATAAAGTACAGTGGATATATTAAAACATGGAAGTCTGTATTGGTCGTATGACTGACAAGTCCATATATTTTCAATTACACAAATCCCCTGAAAAAGTATCAAAATATTGGATATTTTTAATCACTTGATCATATCTTAAACTTCCAAATGATATTTTTAATCACTTGATCAGATCTTAAACTTCCAAATGATATTTTTAATCACTTGATCAGATCTTAAACTTCCAAATGATATTTTTAATCACTTGATCAGATCTTAAACTTCCAAATGATATTTTTAATCACTTGATCAGATCTTAAACTTCCAAATGATATTTTTAATCACTTGATCAGATCTTAAACTTCCAAATGATATTTTTAATCACTTGATCAGATCTTTAACTTCCAAATGATATTTTTAATCACTTGATCAGATCTTAAACTTCCAAATGATATTTTTAATCACTTGATCAGATCTTAAACTTCCAAATGATATTTTTAATCACTTGATCAGATCTTAAACTTCCAAATGATATTTTTAATCACTTGATCAGATCTTAAACATCCAAATGATATTTTTAATCACTTGATCAGATCTTAAACTTCCAAATGATATTTTTAATCACTTGATCAGATCTTTAACTTCCAAATGATATTTTTAATCACTTGATCAGATCTTAAACTTCCAAATGATATTTTTAATCACTTGATCAGATCTTAAACTTCCAAATGATATTTTTAATCACTTGATCAGATCTTAAACATCCAAATGATATTTTTAATCACTTGATCAGATCTTAAACTTCCAAATGATATTTTTAATCACTTGATCAGATCTTAAACTTCCAAATGATATTTTTAATCACTTGATCAGATCTTAAACTTCCAAATGATATTTTTAATCACTTGATCAGATCTTAAACTTCCAAATGATATTTTTAATCACTTGATCAGATCTTAAACTTCCAAATGATATTTTTAATCCCTTGATGCTAAATTTGAAATTCAGATAGATGAAAGTATTAAAGTTGCACAATTGTGAAAATCAAATACTAACGTCCACAAGAGGGCAGGACTTTGTTCTGGTAGGGATTCTTAGAGTCATAAACACCCAGTACGCCACATGGAATATACTTTGGTAGGGCTGCTGTTGGTCCATCATTAGTACCACTGCAAGATACCATAGAAATGCTGTCCACAGTCTTCTCTTTGTATTTGTACTTGGTTAATCCTGCATCTGTTTTTGGTAATGTACAGTTGTTAAAGTCTGGAAAGAAAGTTCATAATTCATTCTTTTAAGAGTGGGAATAAAAATGCAAATTAGAATTACCACAAATTTCAACATATAAATGAACATCCTTATATTACAAATGTAAATGTTACTGAGGATAAGTCCAATAAAGTATCTTTCTTGCAGTCAGTTAAAAAAACAAAGCTTCTTATTGTAAGAAATGTTTTGTTTGCTACATATCAGAAGCATTGTTCCCGTCTGCTAGATGTCGAATGCTATCTCACAGATGACTAGGTCATTAACTAAAATGCTTTTAAAGTTTGGACATTCAAAATTTCCTTTGTCAGATATTAGACTATGACAAAAAACATTATTATTTCTTTAACTAAGCATAACTTACACTTGACATAAATTGGAAATCGGCAATCCTGATAATTTCCACTTTCATCTTTGGCCACAAAGATGGCATCATATTGTCCAAGTGGATATGTTTCATCTGAAAGGTACATGGAAGCTAGATAAAGTTTTTCATCTACTTGAGTTTCAATTTACTAAACACCATAAAAATAGGAAGTCTTAGAGACAATTTTATTCTAGCAGTTAATAAATATAGTCAGTTTATTCTAGCTGTTAATAAATATAGTCAGTTTATTCCAGCAGTTAATAAATATAGTCAGTTTATTCTAGCAGTTAATAAATATAGTCAGTTTATTCTAGCAGTTAATAAATATAGTCAGTTTATTCTAGCAGTTAATAAATATAGTCAGTTTATTCTAGCAGTTAATAAATATAGTCAGTTTATTCTAGCAGTTAATAAATATAGTCAGTTTATTCTAGCAGTTAATAAATATAGTCAGTTTATTCCAGCAGTTAATAAATATAGTCAGTTTATTCTAGCAGTTAATAAATATAGTCAGCTAAGTCCCATCCATTAAGAATCTTACCCCACTTCTCTCTCTGAAAGTATTTACTGGACATTATAAGCCTGGCTGAGACATATTTAGTCCCTCTAAGCTTTGCAATTACAAACCATAACAAATTCTTAAACACAAGACTTTGTAGTTTGGAAAAATAAATTTGTCAACAGTAAGTGCAATGTTAAAGCCATACTAGTTTTAGCAGATGAAGCAGACTGTACATGATAAGCTTAAGGGTTGTGGTGTGGATGCTTGTGCAGGTTTAAAAAAAGTACATCTATATGTATACATCCATGTAAGATACCCACCACTTAAATGGCTACTATTAAAATCAAGTGATACATAAATACAAAATTCTCTAGATAATTAATATGTAATTTAATTACATTATAGATTTTAACAATCCTTTTTATTATATGCTAAATATTTCTCAAAAACTGCAGCATCAATAAATGTCTTAACCCAAGAATAATATCTGAAAAGCATCTCAGTAATCAATTAACAAATAAAAACAATTATGTAGACTTTATTATCATTATCATTATTATCACTATAATAATAATAATAATAATAATAATAATAATAATAATAATAATAACAATGATGATGATGATGATGATGATGATGACGATGATGATGATGATGATGATGATATCTTTGTATAGCACCTAATCTCTAGAGGTTCTAAGCACTTTATATCATTAAAAAACAACTCTAATAATAATAATGAGGCCTTTGTATCGCACCTAATCTTTAGAAGTTATAAGTGCTTTACAACATCTATAATGATATCACTATAAAATAAAACAATAAATAAAAAATCACCATGAAATTGGAAAACCCAAAAAAAATGATGAAAATATTAAGGTAGGAAACATTTTTATTGTTTTCATAGTTGGAATAATGAGTATACAATTGTCAGAAGAAGAGCGTAAGTATCTTGCTGGTGTGTACACATGGGTGAGGCTAGATTGGTATGCTGGACTGGAGTTCATCATAGAAACATAGCACTGAGAACAAATTTTGTGTTCGATTCTGGATAGAACGGATGGTCAGTGTAGGGTACAGAGCATCAGGGAGGTGTGCTTTGATTGTGGTACTCTAAAGATGAGCATCTGTGTCTTTTCTTTTTAAAGTTTCTGGAGTAGATATTGAGAAAAACCAGGCAGAACTGAGTTACAATAGTCCAGTCTTGAAAGTACTAATGAACACACAAGTAGAGATGATGCATCTGAGCTCAAGATATGCAGCCTTGCATATGTTCATGACATGTTGGTGCAAAGTAAGAGTACTGTCAAGAGTAACACCTAGGTTTTGTACTGACTGTGTGAAATTAATGTTGGTGTTGCTGCTATTTATTGTTTGAGGTAAAGGGTGTGAATGAAAAAGTCTTTGTGTTGGGATCAGGATGGCCTCAGTTTTATCATCATTCATCAGCAGTTTGTTTCATGTCATCCATGATTTCAAATCAAAATTGCACCTCTCTACACCTTGGATGTTATCAGATACATTACTAGATTTGTATATTTGGGTGTCATTACCTTGTCCTCAGATAATGTTATGACACTTTTGGTTATAGAGTTATGCTTTGAAACAAACGTGAATGGATGAACTGAAGGTTGAATGGACAGGTAGAAATCATTAATGTATTCCTGTCAAGCCTGATGGGCAGGTGATAAATGAAGCTCATATCAATCTTTTCATGATCTGTTTTCTAAATGTTTTAATAGGTGACAAACCTTGAGGTAGAGTACTTGTCACATTGTCACTATATCTTGTATATATCCCATTGTATCCAACAAAGGTAGCTTTGCTTCTGAGCTTCTGATATTCCACTGTGACAAACCTGTCAGTGCTGGAGGATCTTGTGATTTCATAAGGGTCTCTGTTACACTCTCCCTGAGGGGGTGTCTTGTCCACTGAAATCAAACAAATAATTGTCATACCTTATGATCTTGCATTTTTATATTACTTTTCTACCTTTGAAACAAAAAACTGAACTTTGTTATTTCAATATGCAGTTTCAGAAACAACAATAGCTTACAGTGATTTTCAAGGTAGATTGAAAGCTATCATAAATGTCAGAGAAACATGATTTTTAAAAGATAAAGAAAAACCAAACAATATAAGAATTCCTGGTGAAGCTCCTTATGAAAAAACACCATCCATTTTGAAGGAGTAACAATAATATAATTTGCAAAGTGGAGACAACTGGAACCATTTTAATTAAACCAACTAGATATCATAAAGAGTCCTCTGATACAAGTCCCATGTAGATACAAGTCCAACGTAGATACAAGTCCCATGTAGATATAACTTTTCAATGACTGAGAAACAGTATCAATATGATTTACAAGATGGCCACAGTGGTGGCTATACTGGAAGTCAGATCATTACCATCATTTAGCTATACTGGAAGTCAGATAATTACCATCATTAAGCTATACTGGAAGTCAGATAATTACCATTATTTAGCTATAATGGAAGTCAGATAATTACCATCATTTAGCTATACTGGAAAGCAGATCATCATCATCATTTAGCTATACTGGAAGTCAGTTATCTATACAGGAAGTAAGATAATTACCATCATTTAGCTATGTCTCTCTCTCTCTCTCTCTCTCTCTCTCTCTCTCTCTCTCTCTCTCTCTCTATCTATATATATATATATATATATATATTTATATATATACTGAAAGTCAGATCATTACCATCATTGAGCTATACTGGAAGTCAGATAATTACCATCATTAAGCTATACTGGTAGTCCAATCATTACCATCATTTAGCTATACTGGAAGTCAGATCATTACGATCATTTAGCTATACTGGTAGTCAGATCATTACCATCATTTAGCTATACTGGTAGTCAGATCATTACGATCATTTAGCTATACTGGTAGTCATATCATTACCATCATTATCTATACTAGAAGTCAGATCATTACCATCATTTAACATTGTAAGAAGTCTTTTGGGGAAAACATTTTCACAGTCACATTCTTAAATGTATAAATTGAAGGCATGACCTTTGACAATTCATCTGAATTGATGGATACTTGATCATGGATCACATGCAAAATTGTTTTTTTTAAAACCCAATTTAACAGAAATAGCAAAAATTAACAAGATTTTCATGATAGCCACAAGGGCAACCATGTTAAAAATTAGATGCATGATTTTTATATCTCTGATCCAATTTAAATCAAAATTAATTAATTACCACCATGCTAACAGTTTGTAAGTGATGTCTATTACATGATTGTTATATCTGTGATCCAATTTAAACAGAAATAAATTAATGACCACCCTCCTAGCTGTTTGTAAATGATGGCTATTTCATGATTTTTATATCAGTGATCCAATTTCAACAGAAAAAAATCAATGACCACCCTCCAAGCAGTTTGTGAGTGATGGCTATTACATGATTTTTATATTTCTGATCCAATTTGAATCAACATTAATCAATGACCACCCTCCTAGCAGTTTGTGAGTGAGGGCTATTACATGGTTGTTATATCACTAATCCAATTTAAATAGAAATTAATTAATGACCAACCTCCTAGCAGTTTGTGAGTGATGGCTATTACATGATTTTGAGCTGACTACAATAGTGCTGAAAATAGTGCCACTGCTAATTTATCTTTAAAAAAAATGTCAACTTTCACAATTGGACAAATGATTTTTAAATAATAGTAATGACAACAATTTCACATAATGGCTACAAGTCAAAATAAGGTATTTGTTTTCATTTAGGCAAAATTAGACCTCTTAAGAATTGATTGCTAAGAAAAAAAAAATGTAGAAAAGAACCACTGAAAATGTTCTACTGCCACTTCTCTAGGATATGAGGAGATGGACATGTATACCAAACTGCTATCTTTAGCATCCAACAATAAATTTATACAACTTTCCACTAAATGACCATACATATGGACACATGACTGTCACAGAATTAAGCGAAAATTGAATTTATTTCTTCTTGAATTACAAACCAATTACACCATTTTTTGTTTCATCGTACATTTGTTACCTGGGGTGAATAAGTGTTTTTCAAGGTAAGCGACGTGTAGCGATTTGCATGTGCCTGACTACAAATCACTTGAAGTCAGAAACATTATAATCACAGGGTGCACGGGAATTTTGCCGTGAATTCTGCTCACCTATTTGGGGACATATAAGGCAGAATATTTCTAAAAAAGATTACGAGTCAAAAGTATCTTGTCAAAGGAGAGATAGCTCATCATTCTTTCTCCAGCCAAAGGGGTGAGTGTTAAATTTATGTTTCATTTTATTTACAGTGAATTTTATTCAGTTTATCATTTTATGTAATGATGCCTTTATTACAATGCAGATTTAAACTGCTGAATATTTGGAATTACTAGTCACTATTAAACTTTAAATGCAATAGTGTAATCTAAGTTTTAGATTGTTTTAGAAACTAACTATTATTAGTTTGGTTTCTTTATTGTAGCTGAATGTCTCTGAATGTGATTGATTGTGCCGTGATTGTGCTGTTTAATTGCGCCATTTGATTGTGCGATCAAATTGAGGTGTCTGACTGTCTGTCAGACTGTCTGTCCATCTACATTTGTAACTGGCGTAAACAGGAGGTCATGATGTCCGAGGATATCTGTCGTGATGTGTAAATATCCAGAAATCTAGAAGTCTAAATGTCCGAGTGTCGGAGCTGTCTAGAGGTGTAAACGTCCGGGGTAGCATCTAGCTGTTTGGGACCGGTGGTTATAGTAGGTGCTGTATGCTGTCTGTACGTATAACTGTTGTAGATCCGTGAAGGGCAAGCGGCCGATAAAAGTATTGGGACAACCCTAGGTATTCGGATAAGCTGTGCGGCGATTCAACAGTTGGTGAATCGCACGGTTGTACAGGGTCGAGATGCATGTGTGTGTTTCAATTGTGGTTACAATTGAATACATTGTTATATTTACACGTAGTTATTTTGAATCACAGTAGTATTCCAAGGGATTACATGAATCTCAATAACAGTTAGTAACTTGATTAAATACATGTAGATGTTTGTACTTGTTGTCGCAATCCATACGTGTGATAATATAGTTTGATGTTTGTATTTGTTATCGCAATTTATACGTGCGATAATACAACTTTTGTAAAGGTTCCATTTTATTTGAAACATTTGTGTAGTCCAGGAAGTTCCTTGGATCTGTGTTTAGTCCAGGAGATTCCTTGGGTCTGTGTTTATTTTGTATTAATATTTAATTTATTTTTAAATTGTGAATGGTTGTGAAGTGTGATTGTGGGTTGAACGCATGAGTTATTGTGTTGATACATCATTATTTTTCATTAATAATTTATTTCATAAATTTACATCATCTTTCACATATTGTGTTTGTGTTGTTCATTTAATCCACTAACCACTAGGTAACAATTCTGTTACAATGGTGTCAGAAGTGGGATTGCTGGATTAAGTGAACTGTCAATCATATTGTTTGTGAAAGTATTCATTTAATGTTTATATTTGAGCGTGAGCTTCTTGACAAGATAATCCTCAAGCAGGGGTTTATTTTTGTTTAGTTTATCTAGGTCCGTGGGTCCAGTATAAACATATTTAAAGCATTGGTTTGGTTACCTTCATCAGGAAGATAAGGTCAGTCTGTTCTATATATATTTATATTTATATTACAATTGTCATGTCATCCCTTAAGGACTTGGTTACCTTAGGCAAAGAATTTGGGTATGAAGGTGAAAGTTTAAGGAAATTTATTCAGGAAGAACAAGCCCGGGAAAGGGAAGAAAGGGTAAGGGCAAGGGAATTAGAAAGGGAATTAGAAAAGGAAAAGAGGGAAGCTGAAGAAAGGAAATGGGCCTTTGAGAGGGAAAAGATAGATTTAGAGAAGCAGGCCAAAAAGGAAAAGATAGAATTAGAGAAGGAAAAGATAGAATTAGAGAAGCAGGTTGAAAAGGACAGGATAGAATGGGAAAGGGAATCGGGGGAAAGGCGAACAGAGTTAGAAAAACGAGCAAAAGTAGAAATGTCAGAGTTAGAAGAAAAAGCAAAGCAACGGGATCATGAGCGTAAGGTAGAATTAGCAACAGCTGGAAAGGAGAACATGATTCTGCCTCTAGCAAGTTAAGGGGCCCCAAACTACCTCCCTTTGACAATGAAAAAGATAACATGGATAGCTATCTTCATCGGTTTGAGCGGTATGCCGAAAACCAGAAGTGGAGTCAAAATGACTGGGCACTGCATCGTAGTACTCTATTAAAAGGTAAAGCACTGGATGTATACTCACGACTTCCAAGAGACGATGTGTTTAAGTACGAAGTCCTAAAGGAAGCACTTCTTAAAAAGTACGAGCTCACTGAACAAGGTTTTCATAAAAAAGTTCAGGTATAGCAAGCCCGATAAGGGAGAAACCTTTGGTCAGTTCATCATTAGAATTGCAAACTATTTTGAGTGGCGGATTGAATGCGGCAAAGCGGTGAAAACGTTTGAAGGGTTGACTGATTTCTTGCTCAGAGATCAATTGTTTAACACAGTTGGGCAAGAACTAGGTCAATTTCTGAAAGAGAAAGTCTTCACAAATGTAAAAGATATGGCTAAGCAAGCCGATCTCTTCGCCGAAGCTCATGGGGGAACCCAGAACGTGGTTTCAAAAGATTTTAAGTCTGGAAACCAGTCTGCAAGACCGATGCCTAGGGAGCTTGTGAAATCAGCTGAGGCAAATAGGTCAGTTAGGATTCCAGGTAGTCAGCGTGTGCAGTGTTACTTGCGTAATGTATGGGGTCATGTTCAAAAAGACTGTCCTAAAAGAAAGGGACTTGTACATAAGGTAGCAGTGGCTATACAAAGTAAAGGTATATTTGATAATATTGTACAGGTAGAACCATGTATTCATTCACTTGGCACGTGTCTATTTCCCAAAGCGCGAGTACCAACCATGAGAGGGTTAGTCAACGGTACAGAAGTCGTAGTATTACGTGACACTGGTTGCACGGGCGTAGTGATCAAACGTAGTCTCGTGCAGAAAAACCAAATGCTCGGGTGGGAGTCCCCATGTATGCTACTTGATCAGACGATCGGTCGCATTCCTGTAGCAAGGATCACTGTAAAAACACCTTTCCTAACTGGAACTGTGGATGCCCTTTGTATGGAAAACCCTATTTACTATCTGACGATCGGTAATGTTGAAGGTTCCCGTCTTCCAACCATGGCAGATTTTAAGATGCCTTTGGCCCAGGCAATTGAAACGCGAGCGCAAACACGACGAGAGAAAACCGCGTTTCATAAATTAATAGTCCCTGAATCGATCTCAGGAATTTTGCGTGATGAGTTCAAACGAGAGCAAGAACGTGATGAATCCATCAAAACAATTGTTGAGAAAATCGTGTCTGGCGTGATTAAACACTGCAAGGGTGGGGGTAGCTCAAGATTCGTACGGAAGAACGAATTAATTCATAGGGATTTTAGCGCTCCTGAGGGTAAGAAGTATAGGCAAGTGGTCGTACCCTAGAGATATAGATCTCAAGTACTTAGGGTGGCAAATGAGTCAAGCATGGCGGGACACCTAGGTAAGGCTAAGACCACTAGCAGAGTAGTCACTGAATTCTACTGGCCCGGTGTTAATGGCGATGTCACACATTTCTGTAGGTCGTGCTACGTATGTCAGAAAACCGTATTTAAGGGAAGGGTCACAAGGGTGCCCTTAGGACAAATGCCATTAATAGATACACTGTTTAAAAGAGTGGCAGTAGATATTGTAGGACCAATACACCCAGTTACCGAAAGAAAGAATAGGTATATTCTTACTCTTGTTGACTACGCGACCAGATACCCCGAAGCAGTAGCATTACCAACTATTGAAACGGAAAGGGTAGCTGAAGCATTAGTAGATATCTTCAGTAGGGTAGGGGTGCCAGAAGAAATCCTTACAGATTGTGGTGCCCAATTCACCTCTGACCTCATGGGTGTAATTAGTAGGCTGTTATCCTTTAAAGAGCTAAACACTACCCCATACCATCCAATGTGCAATGGACTGGTAGAGAAATTTAATGGTACCCTGAAAAACATGCTACGAAAGATGTGCGCAGAACATCCGCAAGACTGGGACCGTTATTTGAACGCTGTTCTGTTCACGTACCGTGAAGTACCACAGGAAAGTTTAGGGTTTTCACTCTTCCAACTGTTGTACGGTAGAACAGTTCGAGGCCCGATGTGGATACTACGCAAACTATGGACGGGTGATGTCGCGAACGAGGAAATTAAAACTACTTACCAGTACGTGTTAGATCTGTGAGATAAACTAGATAGTACATGCCAGATGGCACGTGAGGAGTTAATGAAATCGGGGTGCAGATATGCCAAATATTATAACCGCAAAGAGCGAAATAGGAAATTTTTTGTAGGAGATCAGGTTCTATTGCTTCTTCCAACTAGCTTTAATAAGTTATTAGTCCAGTGGAAATGTCCCTATGAAGTTAAAGAGGTCCAAGGTGACATGGACTATAAAATTGACATAGACGGTAATTTAAAGACATTCCATGCTAACATGCTTAAGTTGTACATCAAGAGACAGAGTGACAATGTTGAAAAGGGGGTCTTAAATGTCGTTTGTATGGCAGTTGTCGATGATGATGTAGCAGATTTGGATATCGAGGTTTCCCTTGAATGTCCCTTGGGAGTTGCGGGGGAAGGGATAGACAAACTCAATGTGAGTGCGGAGTTGACAAAAGACCAGCGTCAACAAATTAATGCGCTCTTGGCTAAACACTCTAATGTATTCACTGACAGACCAGGTTGTACTACTTTGTTAGACCTCAAAATTAAACTGAATACGTTGGACCCTTTTCGAATCAAGGGCTATCCGGTGCCATACAATGCACGTGAAGCTGTGGACGAAGAGGTGGGTAAAATGTTGGATCTGGGGGTGATTGAACCCTCCAACTCGCCATATTCTTCTCCAGTAGTGCTAGTCAGGAAAAAGGACAGGATGAACCGATTCTGTATCGACTTTCAGCAGATAAATAAAATCACTGTGTTTGATGCAGAACCAATGCCAGATATGGAGGGTCTATTTGTGAAGTTGTCGGGAAACCGATGGATTTCCAAATTGGATCTGTCCAAGGGATATTGGCAGGTTCCCATTGTCCTGGAACCCCGTACATTGACAGCATTTGTGATGCAGAAAGGATTGTATCAATTCAAAGTAATACCATTTGGGTTAGTTAGGGTCAGCACCACCTGTTGTCGTTTGATGCGAAAGTTGCTTAAAAGTTTAGCAAACGTTGATAGCTTTGTAGACGACATATTCATGTACATGAATACTTGGAGTGAGCACGTGTCCGTCTTGGGCGAACTCTTCAATAGACTCCGCAGAGCGAACCTCACAGTGAGACCCACTAAATGCAGTATTGGTTATACAGATTTAGATTGTTTGGGTCATAGGGTCAGTGGTATGGGTCAGTTAAAACCTCACACCAAGCAAGTTGAAGCAATTAGAGGTGCACCAAAGCCAAGCAACAAAACGCAAGTACGATCATTTCTAGGACTAGTAGGGTTTTATAGAAAGTTAATACCGAACTTTGCAGCCATTGCTAGCCCACTGTCTGATTTGACCAAGAAGGGGCAACCAAACAAAGTTGAATGGGGACTGCCACAAGATAAAGCATTTTGTGCTCTGAAAGAGAAACTTGTTAGTGCACCTATATTAAAATTGCCAGATGTTAGCAAACCATTTATTTTAAGAACAGATGCTTCTGAAACTGGGTTGGGGGCAGTTTTACTGCAAGAGCAAGACGGCAGTAAGTTACCCGTAGCTTACTCAAGTAGGAAATTGCTACCCAGGGAGAAAAATTATTCTGCTATAGAAAAGGAATGTATGGCCGTAGTATGGGGAATTGGGAAGTGTCACATGTATCTGTTTGGGAGAGATTTTGTTCTAGAGACTGATCACCAACCCCTATTGTATTTAAACAAGGCCAAGGTCGCTAACGCTCGGTTGATGCATTGGGAGCTGACACTACAACCTTATCGCTTCCGTGTAGAAGCAATAAGGGGAGTTGAAAATATAGGGGCAGACTACATGAGTAGGGCATGATTGGAAATTTGTATAAGTTTTAAAAATGTGTACATTTTTATTCTTAGGGGGGGAGGTATTGTCACAGAATTAGGCGAAAATTGAATTTATTTCTTCTTTAATTACAAACCAATTTCACCCTTTTTTTGTTTCATCGTACATACGTTACCTGGGGTGAATAAGTGTTTTACAAGGTAAGCGACGTGTAGCGATTTGCATGTGCCTGACTACAAATCACTTGAAGTCAGGAACATTATAATCACGGGGTGCACGGGAATTTTGCTGTGAATTCTGCTCACCTATTTGGGGACATATAAGGCAGAATATTTCTGAAAAAGATTACGAGTCAAAAGTATCTTGTCAAAGGAAAGATAACTCATCATTCTTTCTCCAGCCAAAGGGGTGAGTGTTAAATTTATGTTTAGTTTTATTTACAGTGAATTTTATTCAGTTTATCATTTCATTATTACATTGCAGATTTAAACCGCTGAATATTTGGAAGTACTAGTCACTATTAGACTTTAAATGCAATAGCGTAATCTAAATTTTAGATTGTTTTAGAAACTAACTATTATTAGTTTGGTTTCTTTATTGTAGCTGAAAGTCTCTGAATGTGATTGATTGTGCTGTGATTGTACTGTTTAATTGTGCCATTTGATTGTGCGATCAAATTGAGGTGTCTGACTATCTGTCAGACTGTCTGTCCATCTACATTTGTAACTGGCGTAAACAGGAGGTCATGATGTCCGAGGATATCTGTCGTGATGTGTAAATATCCAGAAATCTAGAAGTCTAAATGTCCGAGTGTCGGAGCTGTCTAGAGGTGTAAACGTCCGGGGTAGCATCTAGGTGTTTGGGACCGGTGGTTCTAGTAGGTGCTGTATGCTGTCTGTACGTATAACTGTAGTGGATCCGTGAAGGGCAAGCAGCTGATAAAAGTATTGGGTCAACCCTAGGTATTCGAAGAAGCTGTGCGGCAATTCAACAGTTGGTGAATCTTACGGTTGTACAGGGTCAAGACGCATGTGTGTGTTTCAATTTTGGTGACAATTGAATACATTGTTATATTTACATGTAGTTACTTTGAATCACAGTAGTATTCCAAGGGATTACATGAATCTCAATAACAGTTAGTAACTTGATTAAATACATGTAGATGTTTGTACTTGTTGTCGCAATCCATACGTGCGATAATATAGTTTGATGTTTGTATTTGTTATCACAATTTATACGTGCGATAATACAACTTTTGTAAAGATTCCATTTCATTTGAAACATTTGTGTAGTCCATGAAGTTCCTTGGATCTGTGTTTAGTCCAGGAGATTCCTTGGATCTGTGTTTATTTTGTATTAATATTTAATTTATTTTTAAATTGTGAATGGTTGTGAAGTGTGATTGTGGGTTGAACGCATGAGTTATTGTGTTGATACATCATTATTTTTCATTAATAATTTATTTCATAAATTTACATCATCTTTCACATATTGTGTTTGTGTTGTTCATTTAATCCACCAACCACTCGGTAACAATTCTGTTACAATGACCTTCATCCACAAGGATTAGCTAGCATCTCATTAATTCTTTTCCTTACTCTGTTTTGCACATGACAACTTCCTCTATTCTATAATATATTACAGAATTTTTGGTATACATATCACTGAGATGAAACGATGTTTGTGCTTTTTAAAGTTTAAAAAAAAGATATTTTAGTTTCTTCAACACGGCTAGACTACTAATTTCTATGACAGCATCTGATGCCAATTATCATACAGAGAACCACAGGGAAGTATTACAAATATTTTCATGCACAAAGCAAACAGATCTGTCAAAAATAATTCATGGGATAGAAAAACCATTCATAATGGATTGTGTAACTCATTAATAAACCACTCAGCATTTTTGAATGACTCATTTAACTCATTCAAATACAATTTAGCATTCCTGAATGGCTTCTGTATTTCATTAATAATACAACTTAACACTCTTAAATATCTCAAGTAACTAATTAAGAATGCAGGTTCCAGTAGAATGTACCTGGAACACAGGGAAGATTTTTTCAATGCAAGAATGTTACCCAGAGAAGTAGTTTAGAGTTTTGAGTGATCTTTAAATGAATACTTTGAGTGATACTTTAATGAATACATTAATGAATACTTTAATGAATACTTTAATGAATACATTAATGAATACTTTAATGAATACTTTAATGAATACATTAATGAATACTTTAATGAATACTTTAATGAATACATGTTTAATAAGAGTACCCTGACATATATTTTAAAAAACCTACCTTCCATGGATAACACATGTTTAAATAGAACAGCCATTAACTTATGTAACTTACTAATGATACAACTTTTCATTCTTGAATGACTCATGTAACTTGAATATAGCACAACTTTGCATTCTTGAATGACCCATGTGACTTGAAAATAGCACAACTTTGTATTCTTGAATGACTCGTGTAACTTGAATATAGTACAACTTTGCATTCTTGAATGACTCATGTAACTTGAAAATATCACAACTCTGCATTCTTGAATGACTCATGTAACTTGAAAATGGTACAATAATAGTACAACTTTGCATTCTTTACACTCTCAAATGGCTTATGTAACTCGACAATTTAGCATTCTTTAATGAACTCTTTCTTTACCTTGTCCTGGCTGACAGCTATCTTTCTCACACAATCGCTGGTTTAGTTTACTGAGATACTGGCGTGACACTCCGGGGTGTAATACATAACTCCACCATCCCTGTGCCAATGTCCCCTTTGGAACAAAGCTGATATTACGAAAGGAATCGATGATGTCATCGACAGACAGCAATGAATTCCATACTGTAACTTGGGACATTTCTCCTGTGTACATCAGTCCAATATATGTCTGGGCACTGAAACAGTTTACAGTATATAAAACAAAAACAGAAATATTTTGCATTGTATAATTCCATTTACTATCCTGCCATTTTTTATATGATTATTTTTTTATATGATAGTTATGTGAACACAATGAACTGAACAGGAATGTGTATGATTAAAATATAGGTCAAAAAAGATCTAATTAAAAACAATCTAGGCTTTTCTCTATAAAAAATCTAGTGGTTTTTTTTCTGATAAAAAATGTAGGGTTTTTTTCTGAGAAAAATGTAGGAGTTTACTTCTGATAAAACATCTAGGTTTTTTTTTTATAATAAAAATTGAGGAGATTTTTTTTTCTGATAAAAAATCTAGGGTTTTTTTCTGATAAAAAAATCTAGTTGTTTTTCCTGATAAATCTAGGATTTTTCTTCTGATAAAAGATCTGAAGTTTTACTGCTGATAACAAATCTTGGTGTTTTTCTTCTCATAAAAGATCTTAATTTCAGAAAAAATAAATACTGATTTAAGCAAACATCGAATTGTGGTACATCAAAATGGGAACTCCTGCTTCTAGTTGTTGAACCAGGCAATAAAATTGATATTAAACATAAAATGCTGTCATTATGGATCAAATAGAAAGGTATTAGTATATATCACTGGGTCTGATGTTCGAATTTCAGCTAAAATACTTCCTTAAAAATTTATGACACATATGTTAAAAAAAGTAAAATATTAATTGCTATTTTGTAAGTGAAATATAATTTAGTTCATGTATTAAATATTGTCCACTAGCTTGCAAGCTAATTAGAATGTCAAACATCTGATTCAGAAACACCAATTATAACTTTGATAAATGTGAATTTATGCAGACAATTGAAGAAATTGACAGATAGAATGACTGATGGATGGGTAGCATGATTCATAGCATATGTGACAGCATGATGGAAAGCATTACTGAGAGCATGATGGATAGCATGATGGACAGCATGATGGATCACATGATGCATAGCATGATGAACAGCATGACTGACAACATGATGGATAGCATGACTGATTGCATATTGGATACCATGATAGATAGCATGATTGATAGCATGATGGATCACATGACTGATAGCATGGTGGAAAGCATATCTGATAGTATGATGAATACCATGATTGATAGCATGATGAATACCATGATTGATAGCATGATGAATACCATGACTGATAGCATGATGAATACCATGACTAATAGCATGATGAATACCATGACTGATAGCATGATGGATACCATGACTGATAGCATGATGAATACCATGACTGATAGCATGATGAATACCATGACTGATAGCATGATGAATACCATGACTGATAGCATGATGAATACCATGACTGATAGCATGATGAATACCATGACTGATAGCATGATGAATACCATGACTGATAGCATGATGGATACCATGACTGATAGCATGATGGATACCATGACTGAAAGCATGATGAATACCATGACTGATAGCATGATGAATACCATGACTGATAGCATGATGAATACCATGACTGATAGCATGATGGATACATAACGCATAACTGACAGCATGATGTATAGCATGACTGAGATCATGATAGAAAGCACGACTGATAGCATGGTGGATACCATGATGAATAGCATTACTGAGATCATGATAGAAAGTATGACTGATAGCATGATAAATAGCATAATGGATTGCATAATGGATCACATGACTCATAGTATGAAGGATAGAAGGACTGATAGCATGAAGGATAGTATTATGTGTAGCATTACGGATAGCATAATGGATACCATGACTGAGATCATGATGGAAAGCATGACTGATAGCATGGTGGATACAATGATGAATGGCATGGTGGATACAATGATGAATAGCATGGTGGATACCATGATGAATGGCATAGTGGATACCATGATTGATAGCATGGTGGAAAGCATGACTGAAAACATGGTGGATACCATGACTAATAGCATGATGGATATCATGACTGAGATCATGATGGAAAGCATGACTGATAGCATGGTGGATACCATGATGAATGGCATGATGGATAGCATGATGAATAGGATAATGGATTGCATGATTGATATTATGATTTATCACATGACTCAAAGCATGAAGGATAGAAGGACCGATATCATGAAGGACAGCATGATGTATAGCATTACTGATAGCATAATGGATACCATGACTGAGATCATGATGGAAAGCATGACTGATAGCATGGTGGATACCATGACTGATAACATGACTGAAAGCATTGTGGATACCATGATGAATAGCATGATGGATACCATGACTGATAGCATGATGGATATCATGACTGATAGTATAATGGAAAGCATGGCTGATAGTATGGTGGATACCATGATGAATGGCATCATGGACAGCATGACTGATAGCATAATGGATACCATGACTATGATCATGATGGAAAGCATGACTGATAGTATGGTGAACCATGCTGAATAGCATGACTGATTTCATGGTGGATACCATGATGGATAGAATGACTGATACCATGACTTAGATCATGATGGAAAGCATGACTGATAGTATGGTGAACCATGCTGAATAGCATGACTGATTGCATGGTGGATACCATGATGGATAGAATGAGTGATACCATGACTTAGATCATGATGAATACCATAATGAATGGCATGATGGATAGCATGACTGATAGCATAATGGATACCATGACTGATGGCATGAATGATAGAAGGACTGATAGTATGGTGGATACCATGATGAATGGCATGATGGATAGCATGACAGATAGTATAATGGATCCCATGAATGATAGCATGAAGGATAGAAGGACTGATAGACTAATACCATGACTGATAACATGAGGGATGTCATGACAGATAGCATTATTCATAGCATAATTATAGCATGATTCATATCATGACTGATATCTTAGCTGATAGCATGATGTATAATTTGACAGATAGCATGATGAATAGCAAGATTGATAGCATGGTGGATACCATGATGAATAGCATAATGGATTGCATGACAGATAGTATAATGGATCCCATGAATGGTAGCATGATGGATAGAATGACTGATAGACTAATACCATGACTGATAACATAATGGATAGCATGACTGATAACATGAAGGATAGAAGAACTATTTGACTGATAACATGGTTTATAGCATGACATAGAGCATGATTCATAGCAGGACATATATCATGATTCAAAGCATGACTGATATCATGATTCATAGCATGACTGATGGCATGATTCATAGCATGGTGGATAGCATGATTCATAGCATGACAGATAGCATGATTCATAGCATGACTGATAGCATGATTCATATCATAACTGATAGCATGATATATAGTTTGACAGATAACATGATTCATAACATGATATAGCATGATTCATACCATGACATATATCATGATTCATAGTATGACATATAACATGATTCATAGCATGACTGATAGTATTCTTCATATCATGCCTGATATCATAGCTGATGGCATGATGTTTAATTTGACAGATAGCATGATTCATAGCATGACTGATAGTATTCTTCATATCATGACTGATATCATAGCTGATGGCATGATGTTTAATTTGACAGATAGCATGATTCATAGCATGACTGATAGTATTCTTCATATCATGACTGATATCATAGCTGATGGCATGATGTTTAATTTGACAGATAGCATGATTCATAGTATGACATATAACATGATTCATAGCATGACTGATAGTATTCTTCATATCATGCCTGATATCATAGCTGATGGCATGATGTTTAATTTGACAGATAGCATGATTCATAGCATGACTGATAGCATGTTTGATAGGCATGAAATTCTAACTTTTTAAGTCCCTTGGCAGTAACTCAAAGCATGGACTCTAATGACTAAAAAGGTAGCAATTACTTTAAAAACCTAGGTATACTTAAACAAAAGATGACCTGAGTATATTAAACATCCACCTTGGTATACTCAGTTCTTAAGGTTTTATTTGAAGATGGTTCTTCATTAAAAGAAAATACTTATAAATTTATCTGATATCAAAACTGCCTAAGAGATATCTGTTTACTTTGTCAGAATGTGGAAGGCCTAAAGTATACATTATTGAAATTAGTCAATTGATCCTACACTATCCTCAACATTTTGGTAGGCTGACAAAACTAAACTAATGGTACTAATACAAGGAAGAATGATTACTGTGAATTATGGGTCTAGTATGTAATTGGCTTGCTCATATAAACACATTCTATATCAAGATGACACAAGCCAATTTACTAAATTAGATAAAAGTACGGTCTGCAACAGAGCTGACAATCAAAATGCAAACTGACATTTGTATGCATGTGTAAAGTTAAATCAGTACTCTATCAAGGATGTGCAAAGTTCAATCAGTACTCTATGGAGGATGTGCAAAGTTAAATCAGTACTCTATGGAGGATGTGGTAAAGTTAAATCAGTACTCTATGGAGGATGTGCAAAGTTAAATCAGTACTCTATCAAGGATGTGGCAAAGTTACATCAGGGATATAAGGAGGGTGAGGCAAAGCTAAATCAGGGCTCTTTGGTGGATGTAGCAACACAAAATCAGGACTCAATGGAGGATTGTGGAAAAGCTAAATCAGGACTGATGTGGCAAACTTAAAGCTCACTGGCCACCTCTATTGTACAAATGTGTGATATTATTGCAGTTATAAAAAAAACACATTTGTTATACAAGCACACTATAAAAATGTTTAAACTTAAAATCCACTTTTATAAATGAAACATTAGTCAGCAATCTCCATATATCTTACAATTGTGCTTTTCTACAGCAAAATATGGTGCAAGTTGTGTTGCATATGGCTGTAACAATAAGAGTGATGACGAGATGAAAGGGTTCCCTTTTTTAATAGAAAGACCCTGTTTACCCACCACCCCAATCCACCACAAAAAGTGGATTGAAGCTGTGAAATCGAATAGGATGAAGGCTGGGAATGTCATCATAAATCTCATAGAAACCTCGATCTAAGGTGCAAATGAGAAGAGGGATAGAAAGAGCATAAGTAAAATATATCAAATAAAGGATTACAGTAATGTTACTGCAGATGTTCAATATTAATGTTCAAATAATAATATATATATATCTTGGGACATGCTGTCCCAGAACTAATGGTGAAACTTTTTCATCAAGGTATAAGTCAAAAGACTTAATAAATTAAATAATTTTGCGTTGAATTTGTGCTCACGTTGCTGCACAGTACAATCTAATAGATAAACAAAATTCTTATTTGAAAAGGTGAGGTTATTGTTATCAATTAGTCTTTCATTTTTAATCATGTGAAGTTTATAAAAGAAAAAAATAAATCCACAAACTCCAGATATGGATCAGATCCCAAGGGTATATGCATCATTACTTAAGTGTGACTCACTCATGTCAGATAACAAAACCACAAACGAGACCAGAATATTGCCTGTTTGCTTGAATACACTTGCCATGCATGCATGATACATTATAAGGTGCAAAATGATCAAGATTGTACTGTGTCCAGATTAACTATATGACAGTATCTAGTAAAAGATAACCATTATTTGAAAATAAATGTACACTGTGAGTACAAATAATACTTTTTCACTAGAATGGGTTACAAAAGTATTATTAAAGTAAGTTATTGCTGTTTATACTATTTACCCTACAAACATCAGTTCTGATTACATATGGCAAACAAATAGAAGCTTGAGTGCTGAATAAATTACAACTGGCAGCAAGCAATAAACTCATTGCTTAAACTTACTGACAGGATATCAGATACAAAGGTTATTTTATTTCAAAGCAAGCCAGCCCCTGAAACTGACTTGGGATTCTTTTAAGTGCTGATTATTTCTTTTTTTATGAAGTTGCCTGACATAAGGAAGCTAACTTTAGTTCCTTTGGATTATTTTAAGTGTGCTGATTTTTTTTTTTTTTACAAAGTCGACCAACACAGGGAAGCCAGCATTCATTCCTTTTTACCTGTAATAATAGGAATCTGGAAAAAGAACTGAAACAATGGTACAGTTTTGAAAGCGATACAATCTTGTGCATCATGTACATAATTATGTTGATATAAGGCTGAACAGTAAATCAATTTTCAGTAGTTTCATCTAAATGTTCCCTATCCATAGATTATAGTGTTTTCTTTTGTTGACAACAAGAAGCATGCAGTTTGTCTTCTGGGATTAAATGTACATGTATGTCATTTCTGGTTGGCATCCTCTATAGGTGGGAAACCATAGCTAATGGGGAGTAACAGCATTTTATACTTCTATTTTGAGTAAATAAATTATTATTTCTTCTTTGCACTTGACAATTTTTAAAATTCTTTTTGGGGCTAGTTCAACAACTTATTTAACTACATGTAATGCAAATATGATGCCAAAAGAAATGTTAACAATTTAACTCAAACTCATACCCTAACAGTATGGCTGGTGACCTTTAGATCAGGGTTGCATGGTGAATGTAGCAAAGCTTGGATGATGAACTTATTCATGAAGTCCACTGCTACTGAGGATTTATGTACCAGTACATTGTCATGGAGTAGAGGGAAGCCTTGGAGAGCAGTGCATTGACAGATAGTTTGGCAGTGCATTGTCATGAAGTAGAGGAAAGCCAAGAAGAGCAGTGCATCGACAGATGATTTGGTAGTGTTCCACAACTTTTGGTAATTCTTTGCAGGCATAAAAATGTCCAGTGACACTAGCAGAGTCAAGCAAATGTACATGGCTGAGCACAGAAAAATAATGAGCATAAAATTCTCTTGAAATTCTGACAATGTTTAGTGATTTATGATTTCTGCTTATTTCTCTAATCCAAACTTTATTATTGTTAATTAGTTGGATTGAACAAGTTAAAATAATCTTTGAACATATTCAACAATGATTCTGATTCAAATGTGTCTGGAAATTCTTTTAATATTTGCTGAAGAACCTGTTTGGCAATTTTAACCTCTATTTCAGTAATTTGGCTTTAAATATAATGATATGATATAATTCTATCATACTGTTTTCATGATTGATGATTAAACTCAAATTTATTATTTTAGAAAGACATAAGCATTCTACATGTGTATTATGTTGGCAATATTGTCTAAATTATCTTACTTGAAAGCGAAATCCAGGGGAAATTGTCCTATCACAGTTGTTTTTATTCCATCCACTACTATGGTGGCATTCTTTCCACTGATGGTGAATGCAAAATGATGCCAATGCCCATCTGTCAGATAACTTGCTGAAGTTTCTTTTGGTAACATAAGTGTTCTGTTTGATAAGTCATGTCCCACTGTCACACCATTAACTGTTACAATCACATAGAAACCATCAATACTTGGGCCTCTGTATCTAACTGCACGTCTATTTCTGAAAAGATACAAATATCAAATTTATTCCACTGTCACACCATTAAATGTTAAAATCACATAGAAACCATCAATACTAGGGCCTCTTTATGTAACTACATGTCTATTTCTGAAAAGATACACATCAATTATTCCAGAGAAGATAGATGAAGGAGTAAAACTCCAAAATGTATAATCTACTTTAGATGAAAAATTTAAATTAAAAATGCAATAAGATCATGTGTCTTAAATCAAAGTGACTGATGTCTGACATTCAAATCTGACAGTAATGTGTCCCCTGTAAAGAAATAAAACATGCTGTAAACAACTAGGAAGATTTCTTATTCCTAACAAAATAAATTGAAAGAATTATGTTTATACCATCAAAATTCTGAAAACAATTTTAAACTGCTTTACATAAAAAATGCAATTTTATCAATGGTTCCTCTTCCCAATATAGCAAAGAGTACAATATTTTGCATTAAGTTCTTTACTTTATTTACCTTTTCAGAAATGTTTTATTAATACAGTAAACATTTTTTAAAAATCCATAGTTTCAAGGTTTTCAGTGTTGAATTAAAAATCTTATCTTATCATAATTTTTTTAATAATGAAAACTATTGTTGTCAATGAACAGGAGACAAGAAGAAACCTCCACAAGAGACCCATGAAAGGTCTCATGCTTTAGTGAATTTTCCAAGAATCCAAATAAAGATGTTTTTCCACTTTTGAATTGCTGAGTGTTGTAACCATCTTTAATATTCTTGAGTAATGACAATATTTTTGGAAGATGGCCAGCCTTGGTAACCATAATCGATAGAATGTCAGCACCATGTTTATTTAGGACCAACTAGACACCCTAGAAACTCTTTTGGTGAAATCCCATGACCATTGATTCTTCTGGAAATCTGATACTAAGATTTTTAAAATTACATTCATAGTGGCCATATTAGATTATAGTTATTAATAGATTATAGTTATTTATTGTGTTACGGCTATTGGATTTAATTTATTTATTTTTAATTGTTAAATCCAAATTTATCATTTAGGGTTTAATATCCATCAATTGGGAAATTGTTCTAGAAAGTTTAGACTGACCATCCTTTAATTGTAAACAGGTTAGACCTTGGTTTGTTGACCCAATTCCTGACCTTGCTTTGGACATTGTCAACAAGTTTCTAAAACTATTGGTTAATTTCAAGGGCAACTTTTTATTTTTAGTAATTCGTGGCTTATTTTCTTCTGGATCATTTTATTATTACATGACTAGGTGAAGGTAGACTCTTCCTCTGACCTTCTATCAATTTCTAGAAAAGCGCGAGATCACTTGTTTACTTCAGAAGAACAGTTATATATAGCTGAATTTTGGAAGCTAACATTAGTAGAATCTTTGGGCTGTAAGTTATTAGTTGTGTATTTCATGTTTGAGTGTTAATTTTGTTCTGGACTTTGTGTCAATTCGTTGGAAAAGAAGAATTATTTTATTTATTTGCAAACAGGACATACATTTCATAATTTCATCTGGATGATATTAAATCAAGAACTGCATCACGTGACATTGTCAGCCATTTTGGATTACATTGTCAAGATTCGAACCGGGAAATATTAGAACTTTTTTTATCAGGACTCTTACAATTCCATTAGTGGATTATTTTTGTGAATTCTATATTGGATTAATGTTGGATTTGATTCTCTAAAACTGTAAGTTTATTTATTTTATGAAAATAATTGTACTTAATAAAATCATTGTTAAAGTTATACAAGCTTGTTAGTTTTCACTCTTTCTGTGTTGCTGCTTATTCGAGCCTAAGCACGTAACAATTGATTATAGTTCTTTATAGATTATAGTTCTTTATAGATTATAGTTATTTATAGATTATAGTTCTTTATAGATTATAGTTCTTTATAGATTATAGTTATTTAAGGATTATAGTTATTTATAGATTATAGTTATTTATAGATTATAGTTCTTTATAGATTATAGTTGCTTATAGATTACAATTCTTTATAGATTATAGTTATTTATGACCTTTTTAGTGAAAACCCCATGGTTATATGGTTATTCATTTCAGGATTTGTAGCAATTGCAAGATTTCCAAGATGGCTACTACTGGTGAAGTGCATTCTTTTCAAGATGAACCGTCATATTACATTTGTTGAGAAGGTACTGAAATTATATTCCTTATAGCTGAAAACCATTATCAGTTTCTAAAACTCTATTTATACAAGGTTAGGCCTTATTAACTGATACGTCACTCAAAATCTATCCAGTAACTTAATGATATTTAAAGCAAATATGATCATAATCAGTAATATAGCCTTTAGAGTGCCAGCACACTCAGGCACTCACATGTAATTTTATAGGGATAAGTAGGTGGATTTATCCTAACATCTTAAACTGTTTTGGTCAACAATATTGATGGCATTCTAAACAACAACAAATAAGAAATCAATGCTCGACAAAACTGATAGATGAAGTCAATGTGCATGCAAAGTAATGCCAATCTATATATGGCTAAAATTGATAGATAAAGTCAATGTGCATGCAAAGTAATGCCAATCTATATATGGCTAAGCTAATTAAAAAAATTGACAGTTTAAATGAATACAAACAAAAATAAGAAAATTATGACAAATCAGACACCATACTTAATGCAGAAGAAATCAATTATTACCCTATGATGTATAAAAGGGTAGCATTAGCAGACATCTTTCCCTCTACAGAATGAAACCTGAACCACATCATCACTGACATCTGATTTCCCTCCATTCTGTAAGCCATCTCTGGCATGGTACCCATTGCTAATCGTTCATCAAACACTATGTCATAACTGGAAGAGACATCTATGAAGAAATAAACATCTTTGATCAAACTATAAAAGAACAATACATCTAGAATCAGCTAAATAATATATATATATATTCATATCTGAGGCAACAACCAATCAACATTCTAAACATATGTAAATAACAGCTGCAGTGGGTTAATGATTCTTCATATTAGTAATGGATCTTGTGAATGGATTAATGGGTCAACAACTCTATTTGATCACATAATAGCTGGAAAAAAGTGTGTGTGTCTGTGCATGTGTGTGTCTGATATTGGAAGCAAGGCTGCAGAATAACCCTCTGATATATTCCCAATCTGTCACAGTTTGTGCCATGGCTATTATTGGAATTGATATATGCTCTATTGGAATAAAACATTTTCCAGGAATCCAAGAGAGGAACATAATGTTATTATTAACCACTGAGTGCTGAAACAATCTTCTAAAAAAAATCCAACATACCACCTAACTGGTTCACAAAACAGCTGTAAGTTCAGGACAGAATTCTGTAATGGCCATTGACCATGAATCTGTTAATGTGGATAGAAAAACATCTAACTTATCTCAATGTCAAGTCATATCAATGTACTAAGTATAAATTAAGTTAATGTTTTTTCATATAACATTTAAATGTCACAATACAAGGTTTACATCACATGCACAAACAAAGTGTATTTGTTATCAGGCTCACACCATCAACTTGCTAAATCTGGTCAAAATTCATTCCTAAGCTCAGTACTATAATGCTACAGTGATCTTTGACTTCAAGGTCAATTAGGCCCAGTATCAAAACCCCTTCACAAAAATGTTGATATGATGGTGTCTTGCTTTGAATAACTTGTATTCATTACCAATTAAATAGTGCAAGAAGTCTTTTATTGAAAAAAGCCATGTCATTTCCATCATTCCAGAATAGTGACAAGAACTCTAAAGTTATGATGGTGGCCAGATGAATTCCAAACCAGCTACATGCTGCTCTTATGATCTAGGGCAAAACCATCCTATCTGAAGTAGCCATAAAAAGATTTTCAGGATGCCTATCAATATAGCCATTTTTGAAATTGGATCAGCTTTATTGTAATGCAGGAATAACTATATGTTTTCTATTTACAAGATGTTACATCACTTTGGCATTGAGAATTATCTGTACAGAAATCCATTTTGTTTCAGGATTAGCCATATGTAGTTTTTTAGAGGTGGTGAGTTTCAATCATGCAATACTTGTGTGTTGTTTTTGCATAGACAGATGGAAAAACCTCAACTGTATTATATAAATTCATGAACCAGAAGAAGATTCAAGAACAGTTTACCACCACTTGTCCACTCCACCGATTCCTTGCCCATGTGTAATGTCCTTCATTCATTTTTAGGATGCAGCCTAAACTAGTGGGATATCAGTATGGACGTTAAGTAGAACATTTTTACAATTAGTTTTATCCCTTAAAAAAAACTCCATTTTAACTTCAGCCTTAGAAGCGTGTTTGCTACTTTGTAGCTGAACTGGTTTGGTTGGAGGCTGATGATTCCACAACTGGCAAAAGTAAAACAAACACTACTCACCATCATTGCAGAGTAGGTTACTTCTGGATGGTATATGGATGGGCAACTTACCATGTAGGCCACTATTTGAGCTAAGACAATCAGACCCAAGGAAGATATGCCTTCACTTTGGTGAGCCAAAAAGCAAGAGGAGAAGGTGAAGTGAGATCATTAAAACATGACTTCATCTCATCCTCCAAGGAGAAATGAGTTACAGAGGCTCATGAGATAGGCTCACTGGCTTTAATTGGCATAAATGACAGGTCCTTATCTGTAAGGTACTGATATATTCTCTTAGTAACTATTGTAATCCACCTAGAAATGAAATATCAATGCAACAGTTGATCTGGAGGTAAATATTTAAAGCCTGAATTGGACATACAGGTCTTGTTCATCATTAGCACATTAACAACTGAGACTGGAGATCTCAATCAGGAGTAGAAAAAAAAATAGAATCTGTTTTTTTTGGCAAACATATCTAGTTGGCAAAGGAGAGAAACCAATTCTTAACGTCCGCTGAGACTTGTACAACCTTGCTATACAGATTTGGCTTGTTTTTTATCTTGTAGAATCTAAAGACAGCAAGAAAACTATCTCAAAGGTAAGACTTTCAAAGTTAGCTTCACACAAAGATTCATTGAGGAGAATTATTTAGAGAACACAAGACACAAGAAAGATTCCATTTAGGCATTAATGAGCAATACACTGGCATTTGCATCTTAAAATGCCTGATGCTAAGTTAAAGTCTATCCCAATGGCTAGGTCTTTAAAAAATGTAAAAGTGTTGGATTTGGCTGTCCTATAATCATTGAAGGTAGAAACTGAGCATTGGTTCTCTTCAAAAAGGAAGAGAGGAAAATCAGCTATTGTACTGACAGAGGGACAGTTAGAACTGCACCAGTCATAAATGAATCTTACAGGGACAATATAAAATGGAAGAATGTAGTTTAGTACTGAAGTATACATGTCCACCTGTGGAATCCCATAAACTAGAACAGAAAGTCACACAACAAATTGGTATAAGGACCATTCTGTGAGCACTATCTCACCTTTCCTTGACAGCCTGTCTGCCACAACATTCTTTTTGCAGGGATTGTGGTAAATTTGGATGGTAATTCCTTAGTGATTACCATGCAAAGGAAGGTTCAACCCTCCATGCAAAGAGAAGATGCAGGTGTTCGTCTTGTCTCCTGAGGTATGCTACCACTTAATTGTTGTCAGAGAAGACCATCATGCAGTGACCTATTATTTTGTTGACACCCCCCTGAAGGACTAAGAACACTGCCCTCATTTCTGAACTGTTGATGTGGACGATAGATTCTTCCCAGGACCATGAACCATGAAGCCATCCTTGTGGCTCAAGATGCAAGGGGACTGTGCCCAAACACTTATCATGATTTGTTCACCAAATCAGATGATGGTGGAAATCCTGACAAAGAGAAATGTGAGCAGTCAGATTGTTCCTGTGTAGTTTCCAGATCAACAAAACAGAGAAACTGCAGAAGACACAAGTGAAGTCTGTCCTAAGGAGCCAGGTCTGCTGCAGAGTTCAGAATCCACAGCAGAGAAAGAAAAAGAAAAATGATAATGCATTCTTTGATGTCAGTGCCTCCAACTCTATCCATGAACTAACTGTCTGTGAGGATATTCATCCCCATGTAGACAAAAATCTTTATATGGAGTATGTTCTGATTTCTCTACTTTTGATAAAAGAAACAGTTTGGTCAATATGAACCAAAAGAGTGACAGATCTAGCCTAAGAATCTATACTGCCATTGTGGAAAAAAAAGAATATTTCACATATTGGATTGGAATACTTAACAGCCTTAAAGTCATATGTCTACTTCCATGAACCTGGTAAACATTCTGGGTGTTGATACTCACTGAATGGCAAAGCTCAAATCTGGAAGACATCCCCATCCATGCAAAGTCAAAGGTACTTCCTGTGTGGAGGAAAAATGCATCCTTAAAATCATTGGATACTGTCCAGTCACCTGGAATCATAACATTCCCAAATGAGGATGTTCTCTCCATCCTGACATGGTCCACCTGCAGAAATCTGTTAGGGAGGAACGATCAATAATTATATGTAACTATCTGGGAGCCAGACAAATTTGGGAGCATAAGATTGGTCATTGAAAACCCTCTCATCTGCACCCTTCTTAAGTCCTGAGTGAACCTCTTTTGATCACAACAAAACTGGTGGAAGTACATGGGGGTGGAGTTGGGGTGAAAGGGAGAAACTGAAACTGAAAAGTCAGTAATCACAGGTTATGATTGAAAGGACCCAGCCATTGAGTGTTACACCAGACCAGGGCTCTGGATACCAGAACATATAGATGAGAGCCATTATGAAAAAAATGAAGCAAGTTCCAGGAGCTGTAGACCCACTTCTATGGCAATTGGGAGTGACCAACAACTTCCCATGTTGTATTTCATTTAATGGCCCGACTGCCAAGAAGGTGCTCTGAAATGGGGTTGTTGCTCTGACTGAGATTGCGCAGCCTTAAAGAATTCAGTTGATATACACCAATTCTGATAAACGATCATTTAGCTACTTGGGTGGTTTAAAAGGATCAGGAGCAGATGCAAGTGACCGGTTTTGATGGTCTCTTAAATCCGGAGAAGACATGGAGACAATGAGCTCCCTGAATAGAGTCTCTTTCTACAGAGGAGCAACCCTCAGAAGTTCTTACTGTGATCTGGTAAGACCTTGGACATGTCCTGAGCAACATTCCTTTTACAAATGGAGATACTCTGCTGACAATGCCATGAACAAGGATAAGGTACACCCAGACGTTTTTGCTACTGCTTCCAAAAGATGATGAAGGGCAATTGACAACACAGATTCCTACTTCAGCAGGTTGAAACAGACTCAGCAGGTGAGTGAGAGTGACTTGCTACTCTCCCATGTTATTTAGGTGAGAAATGTCCATTTCCCTCTATTCTGATCTAACCTTGTAAGAAGATTTAGATCCACGGCTGACATGACATTGACCTCTATACCATGTAACCAAGGTTCAGTACAAGACAGCATGCAAGGAAAGGGCCAACCACATCCCTCCATTGGAAGGCCTCACATCTCATCAGAATTTTGAGGGATTATAAGAAAGTGGGGATGCTGATCTGATCACTTTTTTCTAATGTGGCATGTGAAGTGAATTCCTAATACCACTGGGAAATCACAGTCTGGAGGTGTGTCTTGACTCAGTCCCTATTCTTGTACTGAAGGGCTCCAATCATCAGTGACTAGTACTCAAAGAATGATGACTGGTCTGGCATTTTAGACCATATGGAGACTATTCTCCAGATCTCAGATAATTTAATCTGGGTGGCTCATCTTCATACACAATTATGGCCCCTGGGGTAGCTCTCCGCCCATTTATACCCTCCCATGGGGGCATGTGAAGTGTACAAAAGATGCTTAAGTCAACTAGGCTGGGGATGACTTAATTAGCCAAAAAACAGTTGATCAGATTGCTGACAAAAAAGAACAATACTGATAAAAACTATACAATATTAATTCTGAGAACTTGTCTGATAACCAAATACACAATATAATTGGTAACCAAATACACAATATAATTGGAAAAACTGTGTCTGATAACCAAATACACAATATAATTGGAAAAATTGTGTCTGATAAACAAATACACAATATAATTGGTAACCAAGTACACAATATAACTGGAAAAACTGGTGTGCACTCTGCCTTTCTTAGTTATAAAATTAGCACAATTTGCAATTATGAAATGTGAGTTACCATGAATCATTAATTGTAATGAACAATTAAATGAATATAAATGAGTCTATACCCAATTAAAAAATACTGTGGGATATTTTAACTAATTGTCTACACTAACTGTAAAAAATTCTCAGCAAAACTAGTATTCACACTTATGGAGTGTGATAATAAAATTCAAGGTAGTTCCCATAAATTTACAATATTTATTGCATTTCATTTACATCTACCAAACCAAATTGCAAATAACTATAAAAAAAAGTTCACTTTGAAATTCTTGATCAAGGGTAAATCCACACAACAAAGACGTTGCACATAAGGAATAAGTGAAATTGCTATATAAATACAAAGGCAGTTCATTTTAGTGTAAAAAATGCAGCCAATAATGTTTGCATCCAAATCTAAAAACGAGAATACAGGACAATGTCCATGGGTTGACCAGAAGAGACCTAGTTTACTAAAATCTTCTGGCTTATCCAATGCTAGAATGACTACTTACAATAATGTCGCAAGATTTTCCATCACAAAAAAGAGCCAGCTATGCAACAGGTTTGCATCTAGAAACACACCCTTGCTGTCTACTTAAGAATAATATTTATTAAGATGGCTGCCCTGGCAGACATACTGAACATTAGATTACCATCATTTTCATTCATGACCAACTAGACATCTTGAAAAGTGTGTGTGTGATTAGGACTTTTAACATAGCTTTAACAACATTTCAGTCATATCACTAAAATGTCTGCAGTGTGACAGTTTATGGTGATGTCTAGCACTGGGGCATCATGTTGCAGACATGTAACATCACTGGTTTTAGTCAAAGCCGTAGTGACAGTATGTGATGTTAGGCATGTAAAAAGTTTCTATTTTGTTCTAGAAGGCTGACCATGTGACCCTCATCTTGAAAATCTGTTTTGTGGCTTAAATTAGTGCATAACTGTTTTCTAAAGAAAATTTGGGCATTCAGGCTGTTTAAAGGTGTTTTGTTGTGACCAGTGTGAGTTGGAATTCTATTTTATGGAATACAAGTGATTCTCTTCCCTGGAAATATATATATGCTCGTACTGAATTCTTGGACAAGGACAGTTTTTGAAAATTACATAAAATTCAGACATTGTAATATTATTTTCAGTGATTCAACAAAGAAATGTTAACACATCACTATGATGCTGACCACCGCATAGATCATCACCTTCCAGTTTGGATTTCATCAGGATCCAAATTCAGTTTCATTAGGGCATTTTTATTACTAGGACTTCCATTTCTAATTTTTTTATTATTTTCAATTTGATTCATATAACTGAAAAATACATTTCACATTTTTACCTTTTTTTGTTTTGTTTTCAAGGGAAATAAATTATTTGTTAAATTGAATAAAGCTTGTTGTCTTCACTCTTTTCTTGTTATGGCTTGGAAGAGCCTAAATATAATAATATATAAGAGCCTATATATATATATATATATATATATATATATATATATATATATGAAGAGAGAGAGAGTTCATTTTTGGAGGCAATGCTGGTCAATTGTGATGATACTACTGCATTGTTCTTACCTTTACAACTATTTTCAACATAAGGTTTCCCTTGTGGACACTGACAGATGTAATCTGTGATAGTTGACCTACACATGCTGCCACCTTTACAGGGGTTGCTGTCACATGGATTAGCAACAATCTCACAGTTCTTTCCACTGTATCCTGAATAACAATACAAAAAAGGTTACTGTTTAAAGTGATGGAATACTGTGAATTCAATACTATTGTTAAGTTCCAATTGGATACTGGTCATAATGACTTAATACTATGAATTCAATATTATTGTTAAGTTCCATTCAGACACTGGTTATAATGACATAATATTGTGAATTCAATACTATTGTTAAGTTCCAATTGAATATTAGTCATAATGATTTAATACTGTGAATTCAATACTATTGTTAAGTTCCAATTGAATACTAGTCATAATGACTTAATACTGTGATTTCAATACTATTGTTAAGTTCCAATTGAATATTAGTCATAATGACTTAATACTGTGAATTCAATACTATTGTTAAGTTCCAATAGGACACTGGTCATAATGACTTAATACTCTGAATTCAATACTATTGTTAAGTTCCAATTGGATACTAGTCATAATGACTTAATACTGTGATTTCAATACTATTGTTAAGTTCCAATTGAATATTAGTCATAATGACTTAATACTGTGAATTCAATACTATTGTTAAGTTCCAATTGGATACTGGTCATAATGACTTAATACTGTGAATTCAATATTATTGTTAAGTTCCAATTGGATACTAGTCATAATGACTTAATACTGTGATTTCAATACTATTGTTAAGTTCCAATTGGATACTGGTCAAAATGACATAATATTGTGAATTCAATACTATTGTTAAGTTCCAATTGGATACTGGTCATAATGACTTAATACTGTGAATTCAATATTATTGTTAAGTTCCAATTGGATACTAGTCATAATGACTTAATACTGTGAATTCAATACTATTGTTAAATTCCAATTGAATATTAGTCATATTGATTTAATACTATGAATTCAATCCTATTGTTAAGTTCCAATTGGATACTGGTCATAATGACATAATATTGTGAATTCAATACTATTGTTAAGTTCCAATTGGATACTGGTCATAATGACTTAATACTGTGAATTCAATACTATTGTTAAGTTCCAATTGGATACTGGTCATAATGACTTAATACTATGAATTCAATACTATTGTTAAGTTCCAATTGGATACTGGTCATAATGACTTAATACTGTGAATTCAATACTATTGTTAAGTTCCAATTGGATACTGGTCATAATGACTTAATACTATGAATTCAATACTATTGTTAAGTTCCAATTGGATACTGGTCATAATGACTTAATATTGTGAATTCAATACTATTGTTAAGTTCCAATTGGATACTGGTCATAATGACTTAATACTGTGAATTCAATACTATTGTTAAGTTCCAATTGGATACTGGTCATAATGACTTAATACTATGAATTCAATACTATTGTTAAGTTCCATTCAGACACTAGTTATAATGACTTAATACTGTGAATTCAATACTATTGTTAAGTTCCAATTGAATACTAGTCATAATGATTTAATACTGTGAATTCAATACTATTGTTAAGTTCCAATTGGATACTGGTCATAATGACTTAATACTGTGAATTCAATACTATTGTTAAGTTCCAATTGGATACTGGTCATAATGACTTAATACTATGAATTCAATACTATTGTTAAGTTCCAATTGGATACTGGTCATAATGACTTAATATTGTGAATTCAATACTAATGTTAAGTTCCAATTGGATACTGGTCATAATGACTTAATACTGTGAATTCAATACTATTGTTAAGTTCCAATTGGATACTGGTCATAATGACTTAATACTATGAATTCAATACTATTGTTAAGTTCCATTCAGACACTAGTTATAATGACTTAATACTGTGAATTCAATACTATTGTTAAGTTCCAATTGAATACTAGTCATAATGATTTAATACTGTGAATTCAATCCTATTGTTAAGTTCCATTCAGACACTGATCATAATGATTTAATACTGTGAATTCAATACTATGTTCCAATTGGATACTAGTCACAATGATTTAATACTGTGAATTCAATACTATTGTTAAGTTCCAATTGGACACTGGTCATAATGACTTAATACTGTGAATTCAATACTATTGTTAAGTTCCAATTGGACACTGGTCATAAAGACTTAATACTGTGAATTCAATACTATTGTTAAGTTCCAATTGGACACTGGTCATAAAGACTTAATACTGTGAATTAAATATTATTGTTATGTTCAACTTGGACACTGGTCATAATGACTTAATGCAGTAAATTCAATACTATTGTTAAGTTCCAACTGGACACTGGTTGTAATGACTTAATACTGTGAATTCAATACTATTGTTAACTTCCAATTGGACACTGGTTATAAAGACCTAATATGGTGAATTCAATACTATTGTTAAGTTCCCACTGGACACTGGTCACAATGACTTGATACTGTGAATCCAATTTAAATAACACACAATATATACTTTTGTGTACATATAAAATAATTTTTGGCATAATGGAGGCAAGTTCTGTCACAGCACACTGCACCAGCCCAGCTCTTAATTTTGTTGTTGCATAGGAATGCCTCAGGAAGCGAGACTCTGGAGAGTTTGTAGGGTTGTGAAGTGTGTACTTAACTAATATGCCTATATATACTTAATACCCGCTTTCTACAGTTCATGTATGGAGTTTTGGCTGATGTTTGTTGTCATAGCAATCCTCAGGATTGAGCTTAATGATTTTTGGTTATTAGTGTCCCTTTATACCTTCATATCAGCCACTTGTGTCTCCACATACAGGTGTCACACACTTGACAACCCTAAAAACTCCCAAGTCTCTCTTCCTAGGGTATTCTTATGGAAACAATTCAGAACTCAACTAATGCAGTGTGCTGTAACATGAGTTTTTTTCCTACATTGCCCTTGCTGTGTGGTTTTAATTCAAGACTCATAGTTTTAGAATTGGGGTAGCAACAGAGGGTGCCAATCAGAGTTTTTTGAGAAATACATCTACCTGAGAAAAAGAATTTATGTAATTCAGAGCTAACTTTGATATTTCATGAAGTCATAGTTACCTGTTATACATTGGCATTTGTATCCAAGGGGCTCAAGTGACATACATTCACCTCCATTCTTACAGACAAATGTACCATTCTCCAACTTACACCAGTCCTTCACCAGTTCACATGCTTTCCCAGTTTGATCTGAAAACAAGATCACAACATATATGGAAAGTAGTACAATACAAGATACAGGATTCTGACAATGTCCAATTTCTAACTTTCAGAATGCAGTGTCTACTGTACTCATCAAGTCAATGTGTGTACTCAAATAGCCCATTTGTGGACCATATATGCCCATGTGTGGAGTTAATAAGCCCATAATAAGTCAGTAAGTCGATGTGTGGACTCAAGAAGCCCATGTGTGGAGTTAATAAGCCCATGTGTGGAGTTTATAAGCCCATGTGTGGAGTTAATAAGCCCATATGTGGAGTCAGTAAGTCAATGTGTGAACTCAAGAAGCCCATGTGTGGACCATATAAGCCCTTGTGTGGAGCCAGCAAGTCCATGTGTTGACTCAAAAATACCCTGGTGTTGACTCACAAAACCAACATGTGGACCACTGTGATTAGCAATAATATCTGATGACATGAAAATATACTGTAACAATACAGAGCCCATGACAACAAATAAACTATGACATGACAATATATTGATGGAGCATACAGTGAAATGTTTTATAAATTTTAATGATGCAGTCATTAATTAGTTTTCAGTACTTGTACTTCTTAGAAAAGACACACAGCTGGTTAATAGCTTGTTTTATGTACAACTACGGAGTTACAGATTGACAGATTTGTTGAAAATTAATTACTCTTACATCATCAAATTCACATTATCATGGCTATGAACATATTTTTAGTCTCAGCATAATAGGTAAACACAGAATAATATTAATTTGGCTTTTCCAATTAAGACTAATGTGGTGTGCAACATTATCTTGACAGAAATAATCATGTCATGTTTTACTATAAAACTAATGAGGTGTGCAACATTATCTTGACAGAAATAATCATGTCGTTTTTTACTATAAAACTAATGAGGTGTGCAACATTATCTTGACAGAAATAATCATGTCATGTTTTACTATAAAACTAATGAGCTATGCAACATTATCTTGACAGAAATAATCATGTCATGTTTTACTATAAAACTAATGAGCTATGCAACATTATCTTGACAGAAATAATCATGTCATGTTTTACAATAAAATTAATGAGGTATGCAACATTATCTTGACAGAAATAATCATGTCATGTTTTACATTAAAACTAATGAGGTATGCAACATTATCTTGACAGAAATAATCATGTCATGTTTTACATTAAAATTAATGAGGTATGCAACATTATCTTGACAGAAATAATCATGTCATGTTTTACTATAAATGGCTGAAAACTGTCTTCGAATATACTAATGCAAACATCACTGTATATTTTGTAGCATTGAAAGTTACTGTCTTATCCAAAACTAGTATTTTACTGAAGAAATTCACTATGCTATATATTTTCTAGTTTTAGTGTAAATGTTCTGCACACCATATTTTTCAAACTCTGAGGTTTACCTTACTGACTACCAACTTGTTCTTTAATTGCATGTTTATAAATTTTTTTCAAATATACCTCTGAGGTTTACATTACAGACTACCAACTCCTTTAATTGTATGTTTGTAAATTGTACAAATATAACCTCTGAGGTTTACACTACTGACTAACAACTCCTTGCTATATTGCATGTTTGTAATTTGTACAAATATAACCTCTGAGGTACCTTACTGACTAGCAACTCCTTAAATTGCATGTTTGTAATTTGTACAAATATAACCTCTGTACATTCCTAGTAGATACTTTGTCATATATTATTAAATATAACTTCCCTGTTAAGTCAGTGTCTTTTAATTTTCTTACAGTCTGCATCAACTCTGCTGTCAATCTTTGATGGTCTCCAAACATCTGGTTTATTTTCAAGTATTCTCCAATACACAGTAGTAACTATTATAGTTTTCCAATACGCAGTAGTAACTATTATATTTTTCCAATACACAATAGTAACTATTATAGTTTTCCAATACACAGTAGTAACTATTATAGTTTTCCAATACACAGTAATAACTATTATAGTTTTCCAATGCACAGTAGTAACTATTATAGTTTTCCAATACACAGTAGTAGCTATTATAGTTTTCCAATACACAGTAGTAACTATTATAGTTTTCCAATACACAGTAGTAACTATTATAGTTTTCCAATACACAGTAGTAACTATTATAGTTTTCCAATACACAGTAGTAACTATTATAGTTTTCCAATACACAGTAGTAACTATTATACTTTTCTAATGCACAGTAGTAACTATTATAGTTTTCCAATACACAGTTGTAACTATTATAGCTTTCCAATACACAGTAGTAACTATTATAGTTTTCCAATACACAGTAGTAATTATTATAGTTTTCTAATACACAGTAGTAACTATTATAGTTTTCCAATACACAGTAGTAACTATTATAGTTTTCCAATACACAATAGTAACTATTATAGTTTTCCAATACACAGTAGTAATTATTATAGTTTTCTAATACACAGTAGTAACTATTATAGTTTTCCAATGTACAGTTGTAACTATTATAGTTTTACAATACACAGTAGTAATTATTATAGTTTTCTAACACACAGTAGTAACTATTATAGTTTATAAAATTGAACATGAAGATGATCAACATCTACCCTGTATATCATAACATATTCAATAACTGAAAGTCAAAGCTGGAACATCTACTAGCATTCTTAGCTTCTTGCCTACTAAGCATTGTTGTGCATTGTTCATAAGAGAATTCAATGAAGGATACTTACATGATGGACACTGTTTGATATGTATCGTTGAATCATTAGAAGGAGTCAATATGAAAGTCCTTTCTCTATAATGAACACATTGTCCAGTAGTAATCAGAAATGCAGCTGCTCCACAAGTTACATTCTGCAGACAAAGATCAACACATCTGGTTGAGTTGACCAAAGGTACAACGATATAGTTCTCACCACCAAAGGTATTTGTTCTCATGTCCATCAGGCAGTATCCATCCTGAACTATAAATAAAGAAGTTTTTAAAAATCATTATCAATGATGCTAACAAAATTCTGAATAGCTCCAACATGTACAAATTACTTTCTAAATAAATGCCATAAATAAAGAAAACATCTGAATCAATATAGATGGTCCTATGAAAGTGAGTCTGAATAGCATCAATAATATATATATATATATATATATATATATATATATATATATATATATATATACATTAGATGACTGTTGCTATTTCATATTCTGCTTAATTACATCATGCCCAACAATTACATTTATGTTCAATGTGTCTATAAGTAAAGTAACATTTCTGGATGTAGAAGTCATGAAAAATTAAAGTAATAATACCACTAATACAGTACATGTTAAAACCATGAATGTTCATCACTATGTTGAATATTCTTCATGTCATACCAAACCATGTAAAGATGGAATACCATATAGTCAAGTAAGAAGATACAGAAGAGTTATTTCAGATGATACTGTCTTTAAAATATCTTTGACAGATTTTCATCAACACATTTGAAAAAGAAATTATCCAACTGACATCATTAATACTGCTATTCTAAAAGTATCTTCTCTTACACAACTTGACTCACTACAATGTAAAATCAAAGACATGGATTAAGGTATCAATTCCTTTGTTATTGAATATAATCCAAGTTTACTTCATAGAAGTAAGATTATCAATCAATATTGGGATTTATTACAATTATCAAATCAAAACTGGTAAGTAGGTTTGATAGATCTTTATCACAACCAATATCTCTTCTGCCATGATTCCTATTATTATCTACCAAGGTTAAAACTTATTTATTGTTCTACAAATAATAAACCTCTTTGTAGATGATCAATATTGATTGTGCATGCTAAATGATCCATACATTGTGTGCTCTTTTAATGAAATCCATATGGCTGCCTATTGTTTACAAACACACGTTAAAGAACTCCCACAAATTATATTATTAACTATTATCACCTAGACAACATGAAATCTTTGACATGCATCAAAACTATCTTTGAGTTGTACCGTCATTTCTACTCTTGATACTAAAATGTTTCTGTCATAAATATTTTAATTATTATAATTCCAAAATCATTTATTTTCTTTAGTTTGTATTAATATCTTAATTACACAGAAATAAAGATTGCATGCGCTGTAATGTAGATTTCAATTATCACTGATTAGCATAAAGCTAATCAAGATTGCAAGTCTACCAATATGGCAGCTTTATATATATATATATATATATATATATATATATATATATATAGATATATATATAGATATATATATAGATATATATATATATAGAGAGAGAGAGAGAGAGAGAGAAAGAGAGAGAGAGACACACACACACACAGACAGAGTGAGAGACAAAGAGAGACAGATAGAGAGATATAAAAGCAAACGTGATTTTGTGAAGACATTTAAATACCTAGTTGACAGGAGCAGTTGACTAAGCCTTCCTTTTCTTGGCAGAACCCATTGTTTGTACATGGATTGCTGACAACATTACACACAGGAAGTCCAGTCTCACATGTCGCACCTTTAGTGTTGCCTGGACATCTGGAGCATGATAAAATAAAAAATGTCATTGGATGAGACAATTCATTTATCAGATTATTTTTTTAGCAAAAATTAGCAGATATCAGTGTCATTAGTTCTGTAATGGAGAATGCCTTAAAAACTGTAGCAAATAATACTTTTAATTACTTTTCAATACCAATTTTAATTAAAGCAGTTACTGTAGCTTTCCAGCTCAGAACTATGTAACATTTTTGTCTGACCATCAAAATCCACTCCTTCATGTGATACTACAGTCTTTATGTGTGTTCTATATGGATGACATGCTAGTATTTAGCTTTGCAGTTTAAAACTATTTAAAATTGTCTTGACATTAAAATACACTCAGACTGACCAGATGTGATATGGCCTGCCTTGATGTGTATGACCAAAAGCATTGCCCACACTGAGTAACTAAACTCTACCCTTACTGACTGACCAAACTCAATCCAAACTGACCAATCAGAATTGTTGAACTCATGCTGTTAAAGAGGTAATATATTTCCCATATTATGATTCCAAGCATTCAAGGACAGAACAGAAACACACATACAGCTGAGTGGAATCTACACAGATAATAAATCCAGGTCCAGCAGAATTGAATAGAATCAACATTTAAAAAAAAGATGCATGCCACACCAACTTGAAACACTGTTGCAATGCACATTAATTCACAATATGACTCTAAATTTCATTTTAAGCAGACCAAAAGTGACAATTCTTTGTTAAATTGATGTCAGTCAAGTGCATGACTAAGTTCAAATTTCAATGGGTATAGTTATGTGCATATTAATGTTGTTGTGTATTGATGAATCTGTACTTGTGTATTTCCTTTGAAATAAATTTAATTACTTTGTTTCTTGTAGTGTATTGTTTTACATAATTAATATGTTGGTAGAATAAGACAATGAGATATTAATAAACAGGATACTGCATCTGTAAGAGAAAATATTTCATAATTCATTTTGTTGGATAGATACTGCACTAGGATGCAAGACAACACGGGCAAAAAAACTCTACAGAAACTGATTCAGCATAGTGATTTGTCTCTGATGTTTATTGTATATCTATATTATGTGTATTATTATCCATGATCACAGTAAAGGTCATTTAGTTAATAATATTTTAAATATTAATTTTCCCCAATGACAATGAGTTTTGCACTTTATGATGAATAATTATTGTAATAGTGCATTTCCATTTATAATTTCCATGGATGAATCCAGAAAAATATTATATGCTGTGAATGGATATGCTTTATGCAAAGGATAAGTGAACTAATTCTGGATTTGCTAGGGTAACCTAGATTCCCTTCTCACCAGTTCAGAATGCAATGTAATGAGTGATTGAAAAATCTTCATGTTTTTAGTTGCTACATCTTAGCATTCCATTTTGGAGAATTATTGAATAGAATTAAGCATTCTTAGTAGCACCACAGGTGTTGGAAGTTATTCAGTTTTGAGAGGACTGATTCATTTTTCTAATTTAATCATCCATTGGAATTACAGTGCATGAAATAATCAATCAAGTATTTAATCCTTTATCTCATGCAAGTGTCTTTGGACACCTCTAATCCATTTTCATTTAAGCACCATTGGAACCTCTACTCAATTTGGATGCCTCTACACTATTCTCATGGAAGTGCCTTTTGATGCCTGCTGTATACATCAGTCATTTTGAGCAGGTTTTTGTAGGACCACCTTTGGGGAAAAACCCTTTTAGATACTTCATTCTTTGGTGTGAATGACCATTATGTCTGATCAGGTGGTTGCTGTTTATGCTCTGGTCAAAACCTACTATTATAAAGTGACTGAGTTGTGTCTCCACTGTCCAAAATGGAGGTTGTAGATTTCATTCAGAACTTACTTGAGCTTTTACAACTTACTTGAGCTTTTACAATAAGAATCATGAAAGCTTAGGTAAATGATCTGATATTGATGTAGGCTGCAATTAGTTTTAATAAATTCTGATGATTAAGTGATGCAGAGACAGGCAAAAAACTTGTAAATTTGTAAATTTGGAGAATGAGACATGGCAGTAATTACGGTTGGTCACATGGCTTCACTGACTTGGTGAATGGGTTCTCTCAAGATGTTAAAGCACATAAAAAAATTCTTCTGTGAAAATTAATTATAAAGCTATAACAATCAGATTTTACTCTTAAATCTTCCCATACATAATATGTGTGTATCAAAAGTCTAAAATGGTTAAACTGCTGTTAAATGTGACATACACTACATTGCTTAACAGTTAACAGGCAGGGCTATGTGTATGGAGATGAATAGGTACCACGTCATTCTATTTATAGCACAATGCACTGGGTAACTTTGCTACATGTATATCAAAAGGCTAAAAAGCCATACACTCTATTTTCAGAGGTTTTGTTCATATTCCATCAAAATATGTGAGATTATTTCATTAATGAGATTGTGTCATATACAGCAGTAAAGATGCATGACAAAAAGGGCAATAACTCTAAAGGAAATGTTGAAACAAAGTGACGTTCATAGGCAATCTTCAGGTAATGACTGAACAGTGGTACCTTGACTTATGAGTTTAATTCGTTCTGTGAAGGAGCTCGTAACTCAAATTACTCTTATGTCAAATCAATTTTCCCCATTGAAATGAATTGAGATTCCATTAATCCATTCCGGACCCCGAAGAAACACCCTTTGTAGCACCCTGCCAGGCCATATCGATAATTCTGAGGCATATCACGATGTTGTAGCCGCTTGCATTGGCACACAGTGTGAGGGTTTGCCTATCCTTCATGGGTTTGTGGCCTGGCATACTCTTCTCCTCTGCTGTTATACAAGTCCTCCTTGGCATCTTCTTACAGAAATGTCCTGTCTCATCACAGTTGAAGAGTTGCTGGGGGATGTATCCTTCTGCTTCTATAATTCCAGCAAAAGTTTTGAGGTGATCTTCAGCTGCCTTTATATCCATGCTCACTGCCTCACCATGCCTGAGAACTGAGTGAATTTTGGTCCTCTTTTTAAAATTCTCGATCCAGCCTCCCAATGCCTCATCTGTTGAAGTGCCTGGTGTCTGCTGCAGCAAATCAGCATAAATAGCCTTCTCGCAGATTATAGCCTCCGTCACGGTATCTTCTGTGAGCTGCTTCTCCATCAACCACACCATCAGCAGCTTCTCCATATTTTCATTGATGTTTAGAAATTATTTTAACACCCTTTGCTGGCATTATAGCCTTTATTGACTTATCTGCTTCAGTATGATGCAGATCGTAGAAGTGCTACGCTCGTACTGCTTCGCCAAGTTGACTACATGCACACCTTTGGTCATGTTTTTTGATAATTTCTTTCTTTAATGCAATGCACATCTTCTTGTTCTCAGCACTGTCCTTCACACTCACTTTCTTTGCATCCATTGTCGGAAAAACAAAGTTTTGCAAAATAACTGCAAGCACAAATGCAAGCACAACACTGATGCTTCCACTGAGAGCTAACCGCTTAAAGTGAATGAGTGAGACATGGGATGCTGGACGGATGTTGTAACATTCACTGTGGCTTTTGCTGTGCCAAATAGCGGTGGAGAATCTGAAGCTGGCTCGTAATTCGAATTTTAGCTCTCAACTCAAAGCGAAAAATCGGCAGAGAGGCAGCTCGTATCTCGAAAAACTCATTAGTTGGGACACTTGTAAGTCAAGGAACCACTGTAATATGTACCGAATTTCATCCCTGTGCATGTGTTCCAGGCTTGATACTTTGAAATTTAAAATTCCTTAAATATTTAGTGTCAAGCCAGACTATTCACATCATGTTGTATGTATTGTATTTATTGTACATAACAGATAGAAGGCCTCAAGGTAGATTAGTTCTGTAACTAACTGAGTTACCTTCTCTAAATAAAGTCTTTATTATTATTATTATTATTATTATTATTATTATTATTATTATTTTTATATAGACTGATGGACATATGTATTACTCAAATATTTACTCCTGTCCAAAATATTAAAGTTCAACTGCATTTTTTCTGCATTCTACTGGACACAGTTTACAATAGCAGCCTCTGACTGCAGACAAACAATAAAAAGTGAAATAAATGAATATTTGAAAATATAATGTAATTCAACTATTTATTCTGACCAATATTATATCTATCATATATATTTACTGTTGAGTCCAACTACAACAGTTGTAAGCTTTAGACTCCACCTGCAAACTGGAAAAATGCATTGTTAGATTTGGGCCATTGCAGTCTATTAGGAGAAATCAGTAGAACAAACAAAACAGACCTTGATCTGCAGGTGCATTATGGTACAGCAGATTAGGATCTTTGTTATTTTCTGTTTGACTTGACTTATAAGTGATCCGACAGCCACTGATAGTGACTTCTGTCCATTTTTTAAAATTCCCAGACCACTTCATTTTCGGCACATATTTATAAACTTTGCATCTTGTATTAGGGAGTAACTGATAGAAAATGTACACTCTGAATAAAGATTTTTGCTTCCATAAATATGAATGCTGTAATTTTATTGGCGATTCAAAAAGTCAGCAAAAGATGACCTCACATCAGTTTCTATCAAATCTCAGGTACATTGAAGGTCTTGAGTTTAGATTGCTCTATTATAAAAATGATATGTAGCAAACCTAATTTTGATATGGTTGAGATTCTCTAACATGCATCCACATAAACATTTGGATGAGCCCCAGGTACACAATACTAAGGGTCAAACCACAAAAAAACACAAAAAAAATTTGAAAATAGACATGTTGTGGCTGATAAACTGCTTCTGAAAAATTTATTTGTGTCTAGCTTTAACGTATGTATTGAAAACAAGTCTGAAAATTACAATGCCATTAAGCATAAAATGTTGGTCACAGTGACATACATTTTATATGGCTTATTCATGCTTCCTGAGATGCTTTCCACTTTTGATGTACTGAGATTATATATCTCATCTTACAATAAGCATAGTTAAAATGAGTTGACTATATTTTCTATTAACATCCAATAATACAAGTGTCATTCAAATGTGAAAAACATGATGACCTACATTTGGTAAGGCCCAATTAATCTTTCTTTGAAGCATCCACATGGAATTTTGATGAACCGACATATAATATTGCTTCTTATGATAAGCATAGTTGGAAAATGTTCCAAGATATGGATGATGTCATAATGATAAGCATAGTTGGAAAAGAATCCAAGATACAGATGATGTCATGACAATAAGCATATTTGGAAAAGAGTCCAAGATATGGATGATGATATGAATTAAGAATAGTAAATATAAGGGTTACAGCATATATCCAAAAATAAGGTACATTAGCAACCTGTAATTAGATGTTAATCTTTCTATAATGCTACTCATTTCTGTATGTAGTGATACTAAGGGTCATGATTTAGGTGATGTTGCAAAGCATATAAAATATCAATGAATGAACAAATAACCAATGAAAGGATAAAATACTATATCTCATTGTTCTCATTGGAAAGGAGAAATTTACTTAAACAAATCTCGGCCACACACCTAAGTCTCAAGACCTAAGTCAACTGCTCCTCATCAGTGAAGCCTATCAAAAGACAACTTTCTGAAAGCAAACTATAATGTATATACAGACGCACACGTTCTATTTCAATGCAAATTTACCTGCAAAAGAATGTATCCTCCACACTGTAGCAAGGTGCATTATTTTTACATGGCAAGATGCTACACTGATTAGTTGGCTGACTACAATTTTTCCCTTCCCAGCCCACAGTGTCACTGCAGTTACACTGGTAATCATTGACAAGGTCCGTACAGACTCCACCGTGTTTACAAGGGTAGCTGGCACAGTCATTTATATTCACCTAAAGAAACAATAAAAATACCAGAAATTGTCAAGTTCTGCAGGTACTTTGGTGATCATTGAGAAGGTCTGCAAAATGCTCCACTACACTTAAATGGAACACTGATAGAGTGAAATTAATAATCACCTTCAGAAATCAGGAACAAGAAATTTTTTACGTACAGTGTGTCAGATGACACTTATACTAGTTACAATGTCATTCACCTTAAAGGATGCACACACTAAGCTGATAGGAATATAATCTACTGAAACAATAAATTATTTCAGCAATCATGCTTTTTTGTTCTAACAAGAATAATGGTTTTATTATAGGTACATTTTTGCATCTGAACAAATCTGACAGCTGAATATTGACAATGCCCTTGTTATAAGCATACTGTTCCTATTTGCCATATACATTTGACACAACTGAAGTTTTTATGCAATAAAATTATTTCCTTTGTCAATAACAGTGACCTTGATGTCTGACTTTAAGGTATAAAATAAGACAGTTACCGGTCTCTTAGTAACAAGGGCAACATATTTACATATTAGAGTGAAATTCTGTTTAAAATTAATTTGCATGCTTTGTTATAACATGGACATCAGAATGCTTAGTTATAACATGGATAACAGCATGCTTTGTTATAACATTGACATCAGCATAATTTGTTACAACATAGATATCAACATGCTTTGTTATAACATGGAAATCAACATGTTTTATTATAACATGGAAATCAACATGCTTTGTTATAACATGGATATCAACATGCTTTGTTTGTTTGTTTAATTAATTAGGATTTTTAACATAGCTGTATCAATTTTTCAGTCATATCGCTACAATGTTTGCAGTGATGCAGTTTATAGTGAAGTCTAGCACTGGGGCATCATGCCGCAGATGTGTAGCCTGATGTCCCACCCAGTCACATTATCCTGACACCAGGCCAACCAGTCCAAACACTAACCTCTTAATGCTGAGTGCCAAGTGAGGTAGCTGTTATTACCATTGTTGCAATTCTCTGTTATGACTCCGCCGAAGAAAGAACCCACAACCTCCCATTTCCATGGCAGATGCTCTAACCACTAGACCATTGGAATGATTCAAACAAGATGCTTTGGTATAACATGGACATCAATATGCTTTGTTATAACATGGACATCAAATTGCTTTGTTATAACATGGACATCAGCATGCTTTGTTATAACATGGACATCAACATGTTTTGTTATAACATGGACATCAGCATGCTTTGTTATAACATGGACATCAGCATGCTTTGTTATAACATTGTCATTCTTATCTCCTGACTGCACTGCTACTCAAAACATCAGTCATGCTGACAAAGTGACAGTATGAAATAATTCACAGAAATCAACTGATCTCAGATTATTAATAACATTTTGCTGTCAGTATTGATACAGCCATGTCAAATTGGTTATTGCTACTGGTGGTGTCATTGTACATTGAAAAGCCATTTTACAAAGTGGTGCATGTTTAAAACACAACACAGATCAAATTTCTTTTTAATAACTCAACCACATGACCATGATCTTTTGTCTCTGAAATTAGAAGGCTGGGGATTCTAGGATAAATAAGTGAAATAAACAGATTCCACATAGTAGGCAGAATAAACCAATTCTGCCCTGTAATAGATGGACTAATGTGCTTATTTAAGGCTGTATTCCACCCTGAATCCACCTAAAATTTATAATACTGGTAAGTGGAATCTAGGCTTTAAGTGAAATCCACTTGAAAAGCGTACCTTGAAAATGCTTAGAGTCAGGGCAGAGTGAGGAAATTTCTTCATTTTTGACATATAGTATTCAATCAGGTTATCTTTTGGGAATGTTTCAAGGAGTTTTTCAACAAATTTAGGGACTTTTCAAGGATAAAATAAATTTTGTTTAAAAAATCAAGGAAGTATTTCAATTACGAAATTTTTTAAAAGTTGTATGCATTATGATCTACCTTACTCCAGGTAAAAACCATACAAAATTTAAGTCACTGTCTGTCATAAAGAAATAAAGTTATTGTGCTGAATTCATTTTTCTTCCTCTGTCAGTGACCTTGACCTTTGACAGCAAAATCATAAGACTTCTTTCTGTATGGTCCAAAGCATACTCTTCATTAGGAAATTAAAGCACTTTCTGGAAATTTTCAAAGTATTTTTTAAAAGTTTTTATTATTTTTTGTTAGTCCTTATTTTAATCTCATAAAGGAAATTTAATACCATGTGATGCCTCAAATTTTTATATAGGATATGCAACTTATTATGGGTTAGGACATACACAAAATGGTGACTGAAAGTCTGACCTCGCTAGAACCACCACAAGTGAAAATTGACAAGTTGTGTTTTTCTCACCACTTCTCATTTTTTAAGCTATGATAAAATCTCTTTGGTCCTTGGAAGTCAGTATCGTTTTTGAAACCATATTATAAAAACCCAAGACTAACCAATACTTACTTCATTTTTAGACACCATGTCATGTTATAACAAGCCAAGACTAATTAATACTTCATTTTTAGACACCATATCATACAATAACAAGCCAAGACTAATTGATACTTCATGTTTAGACACCATATCATACTATAACAAGCCAAGACTAATTGATATTTCATGTTTAGACAGCATATCATGCTATAACAAGGCAAGACTAATTGATACTTCACAAGCCAAGACTAATTGATACTTAATTTTTAGACACCATATCATACTATACCAAGCCAAGACTAATTGATATTTCATGTTTAGACAGCATATCATGCTATAACAAGGCAAGACTAATTGATACTTCACAAGCCAAGACTAATTGATACTTCATGTTTAGACACCATATCATGCTATAACAGGCTAAACTAATTGATACTTCTCTTTTAGACAGAAAAGCTAAAACAAGCCAAGACTAATTGATACTTCATGCTGAGACACCATATCATACTATAACAAGCCAAGACTAATTGATACTTCATTTTAAGACACCATATCATGCTATAACAAGCCAAAACTAATTGATACTTCATCTTTAGACACCATATCATGCTATAACATGCCAAGACTAATTGAAACTTTATATTTTGACACCATATCATGCTATAACAAGCCAAGACTAATTGATACTTCATCTTTAGACACCATATCATGCAATAACAAGCCAAAAATAATTGATACTTCATTTTTAGACACCATAGTATGTTATTTAATCATTAGGGCATGGTCAGATATTCATTATAATTATTACCATTTTGTACATCCTTACCTCACAGTTTTTGCCTGAATAACCCAGTTTGATACTTCATCTTTAGACACCATATCATGCAATAACAAGTCAAAAATAATTGATACTTCATTTTTAGTATGTTATTTAATCATTAGGGCATGGTCAGATATTTATTATAATTATTACCATTTTGTACATCCTTACCTCACAGTTTTTGCCTGAATAACCCAGTTTACAGGTACAGTTGTAATCGTCCACTAGATCCACACATCTGGAAGATCCATTGATTGTGCAGTTGCCCACACAGTCATTAATGTTTATCTCACAATTTGTGCCTGTAAAAGAAATTGTGAATGCATTTTTAATTGCCAGTCTTTAATTAAAAACCTTACAAAAGATTGTGAGTGCATTTTAATTACCAGTCTGTAATTAAAATCCTTACAAGAGATTGTGAGTGCATTCTTAATTACCAGTCTTTAATTTAAAACCTTACAAGAGGTTAGTTCTTCTGTATATTCCGTTCCATCACCTAAATTGACTGGTACAAAGTTCCAAATGTAGTCATTCAGATATATAGAGGGCTTCAACTGCAATGCTCTCAGAACAAGAGTCCCTCAAAAGCAATTATGATATACTGGTTCAAAATAAAACGGTTTCTTGTTTGCAACAGTTGAGTGTTCAAACCATATCTGATATTCTTCAGCAACAACAAGATTTTTAAGATGGTCAGACTAGAGTCATGATTAGCATCATTTTGATTTAAGACCAATTTGACATCATAGGATGTCTTTTTGTGAAAATCCATGCTGATATGACCCACTTTTCAGAGCTAACAAGATTTCTAAGTGGATTTTCCATAGTCAATATATTGGTTTCTCAGATTGGCATCATTTCCATTTGGGACCAACTAGATACCATAAGATTCCCTCTGGTGAAAAACCCATGTCAATTGGACTTTCTTTTTAGAAGCAGTAGCAATAACAAGATTTTCAAAGATAGCTGTGATGGTGACCGTACTGCATGCAAGATCATTACCATTATCATTTAGGACAAACAAGACATTATAAGAAGTCATTAATTTGCTCCAATTTGGACAAACAAGACATTATAAGAAGTCATTAATTTGCTCCAATTTGGACAAACAAGACATTATAAGAAGTCATTAATTTGCTCCAATTAGGACAAACAAGACATTATAGGAAGTCATTAATTTGCTCCAATTAGGACAAACAAGACCTTATAAGAAGTCATTAATTTGCTCCAATTAGGACAAACAAGACATTGTAAGAAGTCATTAATTTGCTCCAATTTGGACAAACAAAACATTATAAGAAGTTATTAATTTGCTCCAATTAGGACAAACAAGACATTATAAGAAGTCATTAATTTGCTCCAATTAGGAAAAACAAAACATTAAAAAAAGTCATTAATTTGCTCCAATTAGTTTAGAAGGAGTATCACTAATAAATGTCTGCTGTGGTTGTAAAAATGACAGAAAATAGGCCATCCTATAAACAATACTAATAAATGATAAGTAGATGACACATGTTTCCTAATTTCGAAAGTCTGACATTTAATTTGACAGCAATCTTTGTATGCTGCTTAAAAAATAAATTAGTACATGTATGGGCACATAGACGCTGCCATGAAACAATTACAGATAAAAAATCCTGGTGAAATTTGATCTTTACATCCCATTCAGATGTAGTACAAATTTTAAAAATGTAAGAATTTACTCGAAAGGCTCAATACCATGATTCTTTGAGTCAAAGTTGAACATGTTCTATTTGGTGGTGTTTTTGATAAAACTGTAGACCTGAAAAAAATGAAATATGTACAAAAGGTGATATTTTTACAAAAAGCCACATTAACTCAGCTGGTCGAGCATCTGATTTGTAATAAATAACTGCAGGTTCAATACCTGCCCAAGCTGAACTAGGTGGCTTGCTTTATGTGTCCTTATTAAAAGCATTTAGCCAATTTCCTGGAAATGAAAATGGGGTTCAAACCAACAAAAAGTAAAACAAAACAAGACTGTCTTTACTGTTATGTATATTTGATTTAAGTCATTTTTTTATTGTTTGTTTGTCAGATTCAAATTTGACATTTTAAGTTTAAGATTCATTCATTGGGAGATATTTTTTTTAAAAAGTGGGATGACCTGTACTCTACAAATAAACACCAGATGTTGACCTCATTTCTGACCTAGCTACAGAGTTGTAAACAAGCTTTTAAAATGATTGTTTGATTCCAAGGACATTATGGAGTTTTGTTATAAACATCTTTCTATTTTTAGTTCTTGCTAAAAAAAATAACTGATTCTCATCTGGGTCATACTGTGTGCATGAGATTTTTTGAACATAAATTTGTTCTAAAGATTGTAGAAGATCATGTGACCCCTTCCTTGTTTATGTAAAAACAGGTATATAAATTATGTTTTGGAGCGAACTATTTAGTAGAAGTTGGGCTGTTAAAATATTAAGTTGTGTTGTTCTGAGTTATTTTAAATTACCTTGCTCTGGAAATTATTTCAATTCAATTGGATCAAGAGGATTTATTTTGTATTTATCTGGAAAACAATTGTGCTCATTGAATTTCATAAGACCAGAACTGACTTCATCATGTGACATCGTCTTCCATCTTGGATGCCTCACTAAGATTCAAAATGGGAATTACATGTGTATTAGGACATTTTATTACCAGGACTTTTGCAATTTCACTAGTGGATTATATTTTGAATTATATTTGAATTAATTTTGGGAATTGATTCTTAAAACCATAAGTTTATTTTTCTTTTCTGGACAATATTTGTGCTCAATAAATTGTTAAGTTTTTACAAGCTTGTTATTTTCACTCTTTCTATGTTACTGTTTATTCGAGCCTAAGCACGTAACATAGAAATTGGTGGCCTCGTCCGGGATTGGGATAAATTGGAATTTGGCTAGAATTTTTTTTCAGAAAACTTTTGTTTTAAATTTGAATTCTCGTAGTTTTTGAATTTTTTTTAAAAAAATCTTTCGTGAGATTGACAGGCTTGTATTAAAATGACATCTAAAGTAGAAATATTTCTTTCTAATCCTACTGAGAAGCAATTAGATCTTTTCAAAAAGGATGAGTTGATTCAACTTGCCAGAAAATATGATCTTTCTGAAGCCAAGGCTGCTTTAACGAAACAAGATATCAAAAAGATTTTGGTCCAGTATTTGGTAGAAATGAATGTTTTGGAAAAAAGTGCTTTGATTTCGGTCAGTAAGTCTGCATCAGACTATGACATTAAAATAAAGAAATTAGAATTAAAATTCAAGATGGAATTAAGTTTAAGAAGCTTTAATTTCAGGAAAGGGAGAAAGAAAAACAATTACAATATGACAAAGAGGAGAAAGAAAGACAATTACAATATGAAAAAGAGGAGAGAGAGAGAGAGGAAAGGGAGAAAGAAAAACAATTACAATATGACAAAGATTAGAAAGAAAGACAATTACAATATGACAAAGAGGAGAAAGAAAGACAATTTGAATTTAAAAAGAGCAAATGCACATTCGGTTACAAGAAAAACAAATTGATAAAGAGAGAGAAGGAAGAAAGGGAATATCAATGTAAAATGAAAGAAATAGAGCTGGCAACCTTCGTACTTCAAATCCAAATTTAAGTTTTGATTTAGCAAGGAATATTAGATTAGTGCCCCCTTTCAGAGAAAAAGAAGTAGACAAATACTTCATTCGTTTTGAAAAAGTTGCAGAAAATTTAAAGTGACCAAGGGCGCATTGGACACAGTTATTGCAATGTGTACTCACTGGTAAGGCTAGTGATATTTACACTTCACTGTCCGTTCACTGATGTGGTTAAAGAATGCATTTTAAGGGGTTATGAGTTAGTCCCTGAAGCTTATTGGCTTCAGAAATTACAGAAAAGAAGCTGGACAAACTCATGTCGAATTTGCTAGAGAAAAAGAGCAGTTGTTTGATAGATGGTGCTTAGCCAAGAAAAAAAGTCGAACAAGATTATCAAAATCTCAAGCAAATTATATTAATTGAAGAGTTCAAAAACTGTGTCCATAGTGACATTAAGTCTTATCTTGATGAGCATAGTATTGAAACCTTAGAGAATGCTGCTCGAGCTGCTGACGAATATTCTTTGACACATAAAGTTCCTTTTGTTAACAAGACTTCTACTCAACAGTCTTCTGGCAGAAAAGTATTTCAGCTTAATACCAGCCCTTTTAAAACTCAAACTAGCACAACTTTCAAAAATCAAACTTCAGAGAAGCTTGATTCTAGATCCTTGTCTCTTCTGATGTGTACCTATTGCAAGAAAAAAAGGACACGTTATTTCTGATTGCTACAAATTGAAAAATAGGCATCAAAATCAAGACAGACCTGTTCCAAATGCTCTTATTTCTAAGAAGTCAAAGTCGCGGTCATGTATTGAAAGCAATACATTTGTTGCATATAATAAATCCCAGTCTGATTTTATTATGGAGAATTATGAAACATTCATATCGAAGGGTTATATATCACTCTTGGGTGATTCAGCCAATCCCACCCCTATTAAAATTTTAAGGGACACAGGAGCTTCTCAGAGCCTTTTATTGTCAGGTACTTTGCCTTTTTCTGAGAAGTCTTCTTATAATGATAGTGTTCTTTTTCAGGGAGTAGAGTGCGGCTTTGTTAATGTTCCTCTCCATTATGTAAACTTTTCATCAGACTTAGTGTCAGGACCTGTGACAGGTGGAACAGTCTCGGTTTTACCCGTTGAGAGCATTCATTTATTGCTAGGCAACGACTTAGCTGGAGACAAGGTTGTGGTTAATCCACTTGTAACTGACAAGCCTGATTTGGATCAGAAAGTTGATCCAATTGAAAAAGAATTCCCTGATATATTTCAAGCTTGTGCAGTTACCAGAGCTATGGCAAAGAAAGCTTTTGAGAATGATGTTGATGAAGACAGTATTCCTTTAGCTGACATTTCTATAGGTCAGGCTTTTGATGAGGTCACTTTTACTCCTTGTTTGGATCAGTTAGAAGGTATTGATCATAGTGATCTTCTTTTAACAACTCATTCTCTTTATTCTAATCAGGGTGATAAATGACAGTCACTTGTCATCGAACAGGAAAAAGATCCTGAGATCTCCTGTTTGTTTCAAAGGGCCATAAGTGAGACTGAAGTCACTGAAGTTCCTGTCTGTTATTTCATTAAAAATGGAATTCTTATGAGAAAATGGAGACCTCCCGAGGTACCTGCTGGTGATGAGTGGTCGGTGAACTATCAAATAGTAGTTCCAAAACCTTGCAGACAGGAAATACTTAATCTGGCCCATGAAGCTCCTTTGACTGGTCATTTAGGGATTAATAAAACTTATCACAAGATCTTGACTCACTTCTATTGGCCAAAAATCAAAAGTGATGTTGCCAAATACTGTAGATCTTGTCATACTTGTCAAATGGTAGGAAAACCCAATCAGAAGATACCTATGGTAAGGCTCATCTGCAACCTATTCCTGCCTTTGACGAACCATTTAGTAGAATTATGGTAGATTTTGTAGGTCCCTTACCCAAGACCAAGTCAGGTTACCAATACCTGTTGACCATTATGTGTGCATCAACAAGGTTTCCAGAGGCAATTCCGTTGAGGAATATAAATCTAAAACAATAGTAAAAGCTTTGATAAAGTTTTTTACTCAGTATGGCCTTCCCAAATCTGTTCAGTCTGATCAAGGTTCAAACTTCATGTCTGGAATTTTCCAACAAGTTATGTATGAATTGGGCATTCAGCAATTCAAATCTTCTGCCTATCACCCTGAGAGCCAAGGGGCATTAGAAAGATTCCATCAGACTTTGAAAAATATGATCCGATCATATTGTTTTGATGCAAATAAATATTGGGATGAAGGCATTTATTTACTATTGTTTGCTGTTAGAGAATCAGTTCAAGAATCTTTAGGCTTCAGTCCCTTTGAACTGGTTTTTGGACACACTGTGCGTGGACCACTGAAGTTATTGAAAGAGAAACTTCTCTCTAATGAAGATACTGAGATCAATCTTCTTGATTATGTTTCTGATTTTAGATACAAGTTGTCAAAGGCTTGTGAGGTCACAAGAGCAAATCTGCACTCTGCTCAATCTAAAATGAAATCAAGATATGATAAAAATTGAAGGAAACGAGTTTTCAGCCTGGTGATAGAGTCCTGGCTCTCTTACCAATGCCACAAAATCCTCTTCAGGCCAAATATTATGGTCCCTACACAGTTGACAGGAAAATTAATGACTTAACTTACATCATAAATACTCCTGGGAGGCGTAAACAAAAACAACTCTGCCATATAAACATGCTAAAAGAGTATATTGAAAGAGATAGCCATGTTAAACCTCTAATTAATTTAGTTGTACCTGTCCCACTCATTGAAGGAATATCATCAGATTCTACTGATATTGAAATGACGAATCTTTGTAATTCAGAAATTATAAAAGATCTAAACCAGAAACTTTAACATTTGCAAGTGCAAGAAAGAAATGAACTGAAACAGTTATTATTTGAGTATGAGCACTTATTTCCAGATATTCCTGGAAGGACAAACAAAATTTTTCATGATGTTGAAATTGTAAATTCCAAACCTGTCAAACAACATCCATACAGGATGAATCCACTCAAACAGGAATACTTGAAAAAGGAAATTCAATATTTGCTGGAGAATGATTTTATCGAGCCCAGTGAAAGTGATAGGAGTTCACCATGCATACTTGTTCCAAAACCAGATAAAACTTTCCGTATGTGCACTGAATATAGGAAGGTGAACAGTGTGACAAAAACAGATTCATTCCCATTACCAAGAATTGACGATTGTATTGATAAAATCGGGAATGCCAAGTATTTCACCAAATTTGACCTTCTGATAGGAAAGAGCAAAGAAAATCTCGGCATTTGTGACTTTAGATGGACTTTACCAATATAAAGTAATGCCATTCGGGATGAAAGGGTCGCCAAGTACATTTCAACGTCTCATGAATATGATCACCTCTGGTCTAGAAAATTGTGATGCCTATATAGATCACGTCATCATCTACAACGACATCTGGATAGAACTTCTAGCAACAATTCGAAAATTCTTTGACAGACTCACTGATGCATGTTTGACAGTTAATTTATCTAAAAGTGAGTTCTGCCGTGCTAGTGTGACTTTCTTGGGACATATTGTGGGACATGGACAAGTTAAACCAATAGATGCTAAGGCTGAGGCTATTTCTAAATTCCCTGTGCCTGAAAATAGAATCAACTGATGTGATTTTTAGGTATGGCCAGATACTATCGGAAATTTTGTTCCAATTTTTTTAAAATTGCAGAACACCTGACTAGTTTATTGAAGAAGAAGAACAAGTTCTTTTGGACTGAAAAATGTCAGGAGGGTTTTGACAAGTTAAAAGCCATACTTGAAACAGCACCAGTTTTTGCAGTTCCAAATTTCAGTCAGTCTTTCAAATTATCTGTCGATGCTATAAATGTTGGTGTTGGAGTAGTTTTAATTCAAGAAAACAAAAATGGTATTGAACATCCAGTGTGCTATTTTTCAAAGAAATTATATAAGCACCAGAGAAATTATTCAGCTATCGAGAAGGAATGTTTGGCATTGATTTAGGCTTTGCAACATTTTGAAGTTTATCTTATGTTCAGCTCCTTCTTCAATTATAGTTTTTAGTGACCACAACCCCTTACTTTCATCGGCAAGATGAAAAATAAAAATCAAAGATTACCAAGGTGAAGTTTGTTATTGCAGGAATATAATCTTGACATCCGGCACATCAAGGGAAAAGATAATTTAATAGCGGACACTCTTTCCCATGTATAACAATATATTATATCATATACACTGTGTAATTTATACAAATTCTTTTAACCTCAGGTGTAAATTGGTTTGTAGTAAAAAGAAAGTTTTATCATATAAACCTTTCTTTTTATTTTATGGGGGAAGGTGTTATTTCTATTTTTATTGTTTGTTTGTCATATTCAAATTTGACATTTGAAGTTTAAGATTCATTCATTGGGAGATACTTTTTTTAAAAAGTGGGATGATCTGTACTCTACAAATAAACACCAGATGTTGAACTCATTTCTGACCTAGCTTCAGAGTTGTAAACAAGCTTTTAAAATGATTGGTTGATTCCAAGGACATTATGGAGCATCGTTATAAACATCTTTCTATTTTTAGTTCTTGCTAAAAAAAATAACTGATTCTCATCTGGGTCATACGGTGTGCACGAGATTTTTTGAACGCAAATTTGTTCTAAAGATTCTAGAAGATCATGTGACCCCTTCCTTGTTTGCGTAAGAAAAGATATAAATTATGTTTTGGAGTGAACTATTTAGTAGAAGTTGGGCTGTTAGAATATTAAGTTGTGTTGTATTGAGTTACTTTAAATTACCTTGTACTGGAAATTATTTCAATTCATTTGGATCAAGAGGATTTATTTTGTTATTTATCTTGAATTGCTCATTGAATTTCATAAGACCAGAAGTGACTTCATCACGTGACATTGTCTTCCATCTTGGGTGCTTCACTAAGATTCGAACTGGGAATTATTAGGACATTTTATTACCAGGACATTTGCAATTTCACTAGTGGATTATATTTTGAATTATTTTTGGATTAATTTTGGGAATTGATTCTGAAAACCGTAAGTTTATTTTTCTTTTCTGGAAAATATTTGTGCTCAATAAATTGTTTATTAAGTTTTTACAAGCTTGTTATTTTCACTCTTTCTATGTTACTGTTTATTCAAGCCTAAGCACGTAACATTACAGATGCATCCTTTCTCATAAGGGTTAGTCCAGTATTCATTAATGCTATACTGACATATCAATCTACTGTGTCCCGCAGTACATCATAAACCTAAAAAAGCTATTGCAAATGAGCAACTCTCTGTAGAAAGACATTGTGATGTAAAGAGTAAAATGCATTTCAAAATCCATCAAAATATCTGTAGCATAGTTGTTTTAGTCGAAGGCTCAGCACAGTCTTCTAGTAGTCAAACTAGTGCATAGTTTGACAACTGAAACTCTTTCTGAAAGCAGAAAGGTAATTAGATATCCTGTTGCAGGTAACTCTTTCAAGAGGTTTTGAATCTAGGTTTATATCTATACTGCAGTAAATAGCAATTCCATCTTTAAATAAAATGTGTCTAGGTAGTTCTATATCTATATTGCAGTAAATAGCAATTCCAACTCTAAATAAAATATTTCTAGGTATATATCTATACTGTAGTAAATAGCAATTCCAACTCTAAAGAAAATGTGTCTAGGTAGTTCTATGTCTATACTGTAGTAAATAGCAATTCCAACTCTAAAGAAAATGTGTCTAGGTAGTTCTATATCTATACTGTAGTAAGTAGCAATTCCAACTCTAAAGAAAATATGTCTAGGTAGTTCTATATCTATACTGTAGTAAATAGCAATTCCAACTCTAAAGAAAATGTGTCTAGGTAGTTCTATATCTATACTGTAGTAAGTAGCAATTCCAACTCTAAAGAAAATATGTCTAGGTAGTTATATATCTATACTGTAGTAAATAGCAATTCCAACTCTAAATAAAATGTGTCTAGGTAGTTCTATGTCTATACTGTAGTAAATAGCAATTCCAACTCTAAAGAAAATGTGTCTAGGTAGTTCTATATCTATACTGTAGTAAGTAGCAATTCCAACTCTAAAGAAAATGTGTCTAGGTAGTTCTATATCTATACTGTAGTAAATAGCAATTCCAACTCTAAAGAAAATGTGTCTAGGTAGTTCTATATCTATACTGTAGTAAATAACAATTCCAACTCTAAATAAAATGTGTCTAGGTAGTTCTATATCTATACTGTAGTAAGTAGCAATTCCAACTCTAAAGAAAATATGTCTAGGTAGTTCTATATCTATACTGTAGTAAATAGCAATTCCAACTCTAAATAAAATGTGTCTAGGTAGTTCTATGTCTATACTGTAGTAAATAGCGATTCCAACTCTAAAGAAAATGTGTCTAGGTAGTTCTATATCTATACTGTAGTAAGTAGCAATTCCAACTCTAAAGAAAATGTGTCTAGGTAGTTCTATATCTATACTGTAGTAAACAGCAATTCCAACTCTAAAGAAAATGTGTCTAGGTAGTTCTATATCTATACTGTAGTAAATAGCAATTCCAACTCTAAAGAAATTGTGTCTAGGTAGTTTTATATCTATACTGTAGTAAATAGCAATTCCAACTCTAAAGAAAATGTGTCTAGGTAGTTCTATATCTATACTGCAGTAAATAGCAATTCCAACTCTAAATAAAATGTGTCTAGGTCTATATCTATGCTACAGTACTTACCATTGTAGCCCTTAGCACACTGACATGTGTAGGAAAGGTAACCATCTATACAGATGCCTCCATTCTGACATGGGTTACTTAGACAGTCATCAATGCTGTGTTGACATGTAAATCCAGTGAATCCCGCTTTACAAATACAGCGACCATTAGTACATGTACCATTGTTAGCACACGCTATGTTTCTACAGCTGTCTATGAGTTGACACTGGCCAGAATCAACTAAAAAAAACAGATTATACATAGTTATTGGCCAATGTTACACAACAGGTTATACATAGGTATTGGCCAATGTTATACAACAGGTTATACATAATTATTGGCCAATGTTATACAACAGATACCAACAAACAATAGAACTAATATTTTCAAGACCAAAGAAAAATGTGTCAATTTCAGTGCTGTATTTATTAACAATGATTCGTTTTCTTCATTAAAATATAAAATTACCACACTGCATAAAATATATTCAAATACACTTTAGTTATATTTGTATGTAAAGTTTGTATACATGTAGTAATAAGCTACAAGTTTTATTTGACAAACTGTGAAAATCAGTTTTTAAGAGGCATGAGATCATTATGATTAAAAATCACAAAATTCTGCTACAAAAACTCATCATATATCAAGTTAACCATAAAAGCTTAGTTTCAATTCTATCTTGAAGGCATCAAGTTTCTATTTTAAATAAACTTTCTGATAAGAAACTGATAAAGTCTGGTGTTCTACATGGATCAGTTCTTGGATCATTACTCTTTATGCAATACATCAATGCTTTCCCACATCACATTGAGCTATCAACCAACTACATGTCTGCAGATAATACAACAGTATATAACACTTGATCAACAGGCCATGATATTAGCCCTAAATTAAAATAACTTGTGTGAATACATACGATGTAAAAAAAATGCAGCCAAATCAAAACCCCTAATCATAGGTAGTCAAGCAAGAGTAAAAGCTGAAAAAAGCATTTCAAAGAACAGAAAAAGAATCATATATCATGTCACAACTAGAATATTGTTGTTCTATCTGTGGTAACAGTGGTACAGAAAATCAGGAAAGATAACTGAAATATAAAAACAGAGCAGCTAGAGTTATTCTTCATGCTGACTTTGATACACCAACAAATGTTTTTAAAACCCTAATATAGTTTCAGCAGAAAACTCAATTTCAAAAGGGTTTACTAGTCTATACGTTCTTATACGGGGCTCCTGATTATCTTAAATATAATTTCCTTTGTTAACAATTTACATATGTCTACACTAAGATCCATCTCAAACAGCAACTTATATTTACCTAAAAGCCAATTTCAGAGTTTTATAAGAGTTTTGCTTTTTCTAGAGCTAGTCTATGGAATTCCTTACCACCTTATACAAAGTCTGCTGACTCATGCCAAGCTTATAAAAAGCTTTAGACATTTTCTACAGAAACAATTATTTGCATGTTTGTGTTTACTTCAGTACTACTGCATTTTACAACATGGTTATCATGTACTCACCTGTAATGTTTCACACATGTTAGCTACTACTATTTGTATGAATTCTGTTATGTACTCAACCTTGAAGCCTTGCATATATTTTACTATTGTAGTAGATCAATAGTTTGTTTTTAACAGTATTTGTTGTCTAAAGACACCTCACTTTGTATAAAGATTGTGCACTATATATATATATGTATATTTATATAAATGTCACTATAGAAGGCTCACAGAAGAATGAGTGAATGATGTCCAGGGCAGTGTGGTATAGAAGGATGGGAGGAATGTGGGCCTGATGTCCAGGGTAGTCTGGTAGAAGGATGGGAGGAATGTGGACATGATGTCTAGGGCAGTGTGGTAGAAGGATGGGAGGAATGTGAACATGATGTCTAGGGCAGTGTGGTAGAAGGATGGGAGGAATGTGGACATGATGTCCAGGGCAGTGTGGTAGAAGGATGTGAAGAATGAGTACATGATGTCCAGGGCAGTGTGGTAAAAGGATGGGAGGAATGTGGACATGATGTCTAGGGCAGTGTGGTAGAAGGATGGGAGGAATGTGGACATGATGTCTAGGGCAGTGTGGTAGAAGGATGTGAAGAATGAGTACATGATGTCCAGGGCAGTGTGGTAAAAGGATGGGAGGAATGTGGACATGATGTCCAGGGCATTGTGGTAGAAGGATGGGAGGAATGTGGACCTGATGTCCAGGGTAGTCTGGTAGAAGGATGTGAAGAATGAGTACATGATGTCCAGGGCAGTGTGGTAGAAGGATGGGTGGAATGTGGACATGATGTCCAGGGCAGTGTGGTAGAATGATGTAAGGAGTGTGACATCCACAGCTTGGAGCCTTAAAATAATTATCTCATTACTCTACTATAAATATTATATTATGTTATTCTTTACATTTTGTAATCCAATACTAGATAACTTCAAAGTGAACATTTTTTTGTTAGCTCAACAGATATACATATACTTAATTAACAAGACAAAACTATGTGTCCTGGACAGAAGTTAATAATTCAACAGATACACAAAAACTATGTGTCCTGGACAGAAGTCAATAATTCAACAGATACACATATACTTAATTAACAAGACAAAACTATGTATCCTGGATAGAAGTCAATAATTCAACAGATACACAAAAACCATGTATTCTGGACAGAAGTCAATAATTCAACAGATACATATATAGTTAATTAACAAGACAAAACTATGTACCCTGGACAGAAGTTAATAATTCAACAAATACACATATACTTAATTAACAAGACAAAACTATGTATCCCGGATAGAAGTCAATAATTCAACAGATACAGCAGCAGAGAGGGTGAATCGGACATCTTGAAATAGAGGCGTCCTTTTGACAAATGGAGCCTTAACAATTTTAGAGCTCTATTTGTCAAATTAGGGGTTTCTCAAAACCAAAAAGAAATGTAAGAAGAGGATAAATCGGACAAACCATTACAGGCGACTTTTTTTGGTAATCCAAAGCTTTCTTATAAATGCTTAATAGAAGCGTCTACGGGCAAACAGAATCGACGCCACAGTCGTTGTCACCACCCCCGTTGCTGCTAATGGGTTAACAAAATTAGCTATAGATACAATGATGAATTAGCGATATATTTTTTATATAAATGGCAAACGTTGGAGAAGCACAAATAACTAGATTAACTAGAGAACGGTTGGCTGCGATGAAGAAATTTCTCCCGGTGAGAGATTCTTTCAGAGATAATTTGCAAGCTCGACAACAAGCAAAATTAGATTTTACTGCCGATACTGAACAATTATTTAAGCCTATAACTGCGGCTACTGGAGAAGTTGTAACCGCGATAAAAGAATCACAACCTGCGGTTGCACAACTAGAGGTTAAACCTTCTAAAAAACCAGATAATAGAGTTCAAGAGCTACAAGATAAATTTACTGAGGAAACTTTATCGAAGATTGATAAAGATGATATAACTGATTTAGTAACGTTTGCTGCGCTGGGATATTACACTAAAGAAAATTAATTAAAATCTGGACAAAAAGGTTATATAAGAAACGTAGGTGATTTGGCTAAAGCAGTTTACAAAATTAAAAATCAACTACCACAAATTGATAATGATGATCCCATATATCAGGTATATTTAACTGCTGTTGAACGAGAATATCTCGAAAATCAGGAAAAAAGAAGTTTATTAGTATCTGAACAACAACGACTAAAAACCGAACAAAAACAACGAGAGAAAAAGGAACGAGAACGATTAAAACAAGAACGAGCAGAAGAACGAAAACGTATACAACCAAGTCCACGAGGACGAGGACGAGGGCGAGAAACACGAAGACAACAAGACCCTGTTATGGAAGATCCTCAACTAGAAAAACCTGAAGCTGATATACCTGAAAAATCTGGTAGTGGTTACCGCGGTGGTAATTTAATGCCTTGTTTAAGAAGTGTTCTCGATGATATATCACGGTTAGAAGTTCTCATTGGAGGAAAACGAGCTGGAAATAATTCTCCGGAGATAATTAACGAAGCTACTGAAATCTGTCAACGGATATTGGATTATATCGTAGTTTCATCGATGAACTTACTGATGATTATTACAGTGATTGAAATTGCAACGCAATGGAAATTCGAAGAATTTCACGATTAGATATATAGCATTTAAATAAAATGATAATACATCGTAGTATGAACAGAGCAAGACCTGTTTATGTCGTAAACTCATGATTACTGGTTTACAAACTCAGATATGGAAATGGACTCGGTGATATTGTCACTGGATTATTTACTAGAATTGCTCCAAAGTTGTTACCGGTTGGTAAAGAAATAGCTTCAAAAGCTATTGGGGTTTTTAGTGACAAAGTTGGTACAGCAGCTGGTAATAAAGCATTTGATATGTTGGGTGATGCAAAAGAAAAACTTATGTCGTTGGCGAGAGGAAGAAAACCAAAGAATTTTCAATTACAATCTACTGAGCAAATGCCACCTAAAATAGGCAGCGCAATTAATAAAATAGCAAAAGCGAGATTGAGATTAATTGCTGGATCCGGTTTGAAACGGTTAAACATTAAATTCAACTACGTTAATATAAAATGTTTAAACAAGAAGTCGATGATGCTTTTGATATAGACGCTCCTGTAGGAAAAAATGAATCTATACGCGATTATCAGTATTTTTCATATCAAGCTCAAAATGCAAATGTAAGGTCACGAATTGAACTTAGATTTGATGATACTTCTAAATACTTCTTGCCTTGTGAAGCATACATCGAAATATATGGGCAACTAAAAAAACACGATAATACTCCATTTACTGCTGCTGATAATCTCAAAATTACCCCGATCGGGTTTGTCAACAAATGTATAATGGCGTTATTTAACTGCGCTCAGTATATAATTAACTCTACTAGAATTGAATCCATCGATAACGATGTTGATGTTGCAGCCACATTAATAGGTTTAGCTAGATACTCTGATGATTTTATTAAGTCTGCGGGTCATTCAATGATGTTTGCGAAGGATACTACCAATCATGCTGATCATAATCCGTTTACGTTAAGACGACCAAAGAAGGTTTCAGCTGCTGATGATGATGCTGATCTTGAAGCTGTTGTTTTAGGTAATAATCCAGAATACAACGCAGGATTTGCAGCACGAAAAAGAAACATCGACGACAATGGTAGATTATCATGTGCGATTCCGCTGTCGCATATATTTGGATTTTGTAGAGACGTCCGAAGTGTTATCTTTGGTGCTAGTAATACTGTAGTTCTCACACGAAGATCAACTGATGATTATGCTCTTTGGCATGGTCCTGATCCTGTCCGAGATGGTATTGTAGAATTGACACATTTAGCGCTATGGATGCCAATTATGACTCCATCGCTGACCGTTGAGACTCGGCTGCTATCTTTTATGGATCAAGGAGGAAAATCATTAATGAATTGGCATGATGTTACAACAGCTACTACAACTAGCACTGGTACTGGAGGTTTTACTTGGCAACTTGCGCTGACGAAAAATGTTCCGCGCCAAGACATGTCTTTGTTGTGTTACAAAATGTTAATAGAACTCAAAAAATAGCTACGGTTGCAAATGATAGTCTACAACTGCGATCTAATATGATATTTGATTGTTGTAAAGTCAGTGAGGTATCATTGCAAATAAGTAATCAGCAAGAACCCTCAGAACAACTTATTCTCGATTATGAAAACAATCAAATAGGACGAGTTTATCATCGAATGTGGTCGTTTATGGGTCGTGATCAAAACATCGATACTGGACTCCAAATATCACAGTTGGATTTTAAGGAATTGTACCAGATTTATTACTTTTCGCTGCAACATCTTGATCTATCCAAACACTCAACCGTTGATGTAAAATTTCAAGCTCGTATCGGTGATGCACTTGGAGGATTTAGAGCAATTGCTGTTATTCTCAGCGATAAATCTATGATACTTGAAGGTGGTGGTGGAAAAATGAGAGTCATTGATGCACCCGTGGAAAATCTTTAAATGGAATTCTGAAAGAATTTTAAAGAAAAATCCGGAAGATTTTCAAGGATACGCAACAGGACAATTAAATGATAACTATCTAAATAAAATGTCGTACAATCATGTTAATGTCACACTGACACCTGGTCAGATAAAGAAACTTCAATCGAAAAATTCTACATTGTGTGGTACAACAATAACTCTTAAAAAAACTGCAATGACAGGTGGACCAAATAAGTTATCGTTGACGAAAACTCAACTTGGTCACTTCAATAACGCGTTAAAGGCAAACAACGGAATAAGATTGACTTTTTCACAAGCTGCTGTCAATGATATGATTAAAACTGGTGGTATATTCCCGCTATTACCTGCAATTCCAGGATTGATTGCATCAGCGGCTCCAGCACTTCTTGGAGCGCCAGGAACCGGAGCAGTTGGAGCAGCACTTGCTTTTAACGTTGTTAATAAAGCGTTTGGTAAGGGTCTAAAAGCAACTGGTGGTAGAATTTCGAGAAATTTAAGTAAAAAAAGGGACGTGGGTTCAGACTACCAGGAAGTCGATTCACAAGACATTACACCAGTTAAATCCAATGTCAAATTTTGATTTACTCGACGCTGTAAAAAAAAACTCCCAATAAAACATTTCAGAGGTGTATTCATGAAAGATCAATTACCAGCACAACCACAAATACCAGAAACTGGTATAATTAATCTCGATGATAACACTGGACCTGGAACTCATTGGGTTTGTTACGCAATATATCCAACATCGATTATTTATTTTGACTCATATGGATTACCACCTCCAAACGAATTTGTCAAATATGTGTCTCAGTTGTTTACAACTCAAACTAAAATCCCAATTTGGTATTCAACGTTACCCACGCAGACATTATCAGATCCTCCTATTTGTGGAAGAGAGGTTCTTAACGCGCTAACAGCTATCTCGAAGAATTTTAAATTATCTCACAAAGCCATTCACGAGTATACGATGATGAATCACTTGAAGAGAAACGTGTAATATATAACATGGCAGATATTTTTGGAAGATCAGTATCACGTCCTTCCGAAACAGTTACTATCGGACAAGTAAAAAAAATAATCAACAAAGCTATTTCATCGATAGCAAACTTAGATGAATTAAACAAATTATATGATCAAATAAATGCTATAACGGGATTACAAAAATACATCGATGACGTTAAAGTCACTGCTGGTGACTCCGCCAATGATATGAATAAACTACATGACGATTATAACGATCATATAACCAAATTTAATCAGCTCCAACAGGATATCATTGACACTATTGAAACTCCAATCAATAACTTCTTTGGTGTTCTGCGTGCATACCCTGATTTACATATCGCACAAGTAAAAGCAGCCGTAGATAATTTGCCAAAATTACGAACTGATTTTGATTCTCATGTTGATCAATTTACTAGTTTACGAAGAAATTTTAGAAAAACCGATGACGCTATCAACAAGTTCTTCGGAAAGGATGCAAAACCAGATGATATTAAAACAACTCTTGCAAATATTATTACAAAATTCGATGAAATAACCGCGATTAATTCCCGGTTAGGTGTTATTCGCGAAGAGAGATCAATTTCAGATTCAATCGCGGTTATTAAAAAATCCATCGATGATCTCAAAACGACCACCAATACCATCGTAGCAGATGCAACAAGGATGATAGCAATTGATGAAAAAACAAAAATTCCTCATGATAGAACTATCAACGTAGTGTACACGATTCAACATGGATCATTTGCGTGGACTCCCCTAAATAAGACATTAAATATCACTGCAGCCGTCAAAGGTATTTATCGATTAACGTTAGTGACTTCAATGTTGTTTAATATATCATCGTCGAGTTCATCTGGAGTCAATAACACGATATCAACAATCATCGACAAGGATACGATTGAACAATTCACGATAATATCCACTGATAATAATCTAGCTAGGGTTTCAATGTCATGGTATGTTGAATTCGTAGCGGATTTAAGTAAACAACTTAATTAAAGTGAATTTAAGTAAATATGATGACCACATCTCAATATCGATATGAATTTCAACATAAATTACAAACGTTGATTGAAGAATATACTGTAAAAAAGAAAAAATATCAACGAAGAATTTCCGCTATTGACATAGCTGTTTACTCGGTTTCTGGTATAATTGCCGGCGCTGGAATAATATCATCGGTGACATTGATAGCTCCAGTTGCTGTTCCAATTTGTATATCTGCGGCCGCAGCAATCTCAGGAGTATTCACCGGGATAACAAAAAAATATCATCATGCTCTCAACGTAAATTACATGAGTACGCGGTTAAATTTATCACCGCGTCAAATGCATATTCAGAATTGACATCATTGATTTCATCATCGATTGATGACGAAACAATAACTGATATTGAATTTTCAAAGATGGTTCGGTTGTATGATTCAACGATTTCAAAATTGGAAAACAATAATAATAATAACAATAATGTCCTCGTCACAAGAACTACTTCAACGAATAGCAACAAATACTACCACGACAAAAACAAAGTTAATCTCGCTGGTAACGAAAATTTAACCCTCCGCTGGAAGCATCTGAAATAGCGCTAACGCAATTAAGATGTTGCTACAGTTGGCCTAATGTGCGATCATCACCGTTTAATTGTAAACTTCCCAATAACAGTTTTACATTTTCGTATAGAAAAACCAAACCAGATGGAACAAAAAGCGAACCAGAAACGCATACATCTACCAATGGGTGCATATGACATCGAAGATATCAATGAAACAATCATAGAATCCATCCAAGCAATCACAGGACCAAATAAAATCGACGTCAAAGATGATGATGATAAATATCCTATTGAGATAAAAGGACATGAGCCGCTGTTGTCAACGGTCATCGAGATAAATTCACCTGATTACGCCGTAGATATATACAATAGCTCAATTAGAACCTTATTGGGGTATCCTGAATTTATTCCAGGCACCGTTGACATAAAGGATCTGCCACGCGAGCCATTGAAATCCGATTATGTATCCACGAAAGAAGATTATCACGGTTTTAATCGTGGTGATGTTGATGGTATTTCTCAATTATCACGATATAATAATTTTGAGTATTTCATAATAGATACTCATCCAATATTTGATATTCCTAGGTCTACTAAAGTAGATGCATCGGTTATTACTCAATTATTTGCAATGATAGATAGAGATTTTAATAGATTTCTAGGTTATTTAATAACAGCTATCAGTACAATCCCACCCGACCGAGATAAAGTCATCAAATACATGGAAGTGTGTAATGCAATTATCGCTGTTATGGAAAAGACAAATCAAAAAGCTATTCGGGTTACAGAACATAATCATTCAGGTATCAATGAATTTACAGCAAAGCATAAAATCCGCGAGGAAGACATTCCAACGTTTAAATTTCCAGGATATAACGTACCATGGATGCAAGGAAAACTCAGTGACACCATCGACGAATTCTTCCCACGGATTCACAAAGCATGGTTGGATATTATTCCTGCGTTTCACCCAAGATTACCAGAACCATCACGTGGAGATTTTTTCACCGATGATTTACCAGCTGTTGAAACACAGCTAGATTACTCAGATGGTGGTTTTCTTAACGTGTTAAAAACCCAAATAGGTATAATAACAAAAGGGCATCGCATGATAACAAAATGGGCGTTTTTATCACCTACTCACGGAACTTTCGTCGTAACGTATAATAATGTATCTGCGAAATTCACTAACATCAAAAAAATATATCAAACTCATTTACAGCAGTTTCGAAATCTTATTCAAGGATCTCTAGGAAATTATTTGAATTTTACAAGTGTAGTTACACGTAACGAAATTATTAATCATGTTAAGGTGTTAAAGCAAATTATCGCTGATATGAATTTACTAAATAAAACATTACTCGATGTGGTAGCATCCGATAAAGATTTTCAAAAATTGGTTTCCATGGAAAATCCAAAGGATTATAAATTCCCAGGGTATGATGTTCCAGCGATGAAAGCGTCAATGAATAAACTCATCAATGAATTCTTCCCACAGATTCACGCGCTATGGTTTAAATTGATTCCTCCAGAAGCAATTTTAACATCGACGAATTCAGTGTATAAAAATAACAAACACAGATCCCCTGGCAACGTTGATATATCATCTGTTATTGTGATACATGTTATTTGTGATGCAATCTTAAAGAGTTTTGCAGTTAACATCGAAAGATCAGATAACGCTGATCAAGGATACATCCTATATACGTTTTCCCCGAATGTTTCCCCGGGAAGTCTCATTGCGAAAGATCCACCTCATTTAACCTACTTGGAAACCACTAATAGACTCATAACAAGGAAGAATTTTAGAATAACCGATCAGGAGTTCAACTTAATTGATCTTCGTGGGGAAACATTACAGATAACGCTAGATGTAAAGTCATAGACTTTCCTCGTAAACGATTTTCACAATTGGAAAATTACATAGTAATTAGAAATCTAGCTTTAAAATTATGTAGTAATTAGAAAAGCTAGCTTTTTAATAATGTATCAACATGTTTTAGTGTCCGTTCACGAGAAAGATCTCCTCGAACACGCTATCAGAGAGATACTCAGCGGAAAAACACAAAGCGAGTTCTACGTGGATATAGTCATAGATAACCTAGGCACGGAGAAGTTTTTATTGACGGATTATCAACTGTTACAGCTTCAACAAAATGGTATAACCGCGGTACGATTAACCCGTGATCAAATAATGCAATACGCTCATTCATGCCTGTCCGTGGAAAATCTTAAAAAGATTTTATATGGAAATCCATAGGATTTTAGAGTTGAAAAAAAATTAGTAATTTCAATGGATTTCCAATGAAAAAAAAGGAAATCACTAAAAACTAACCCCACCCACTGCATAAACTATTATACTTCCGTGTAGTTAATCTACCAACAGGTATTATACATGTCATACAATTTTACTTCCTAGTCGTATATACCTGTCTTTACAAATATTTTTGTTCTAGTTGAGGAAGCGTGCTTCAACAGGTAGTATTATACATAGTGAGAATTTTTACCTTATGCGGCGTTATTTATAACTCCTCTGAGGTAACAATTGGGGTATTTTCAGATTCGCAAAAAATCATTTTAATATTTCGAATTTTTGAATTAATTTCACGCTTGATCTCATACTGAAGACCTAAATCCTTTCTAATTTTTTCCACAATAGTAAATAACGGGACAAACCTGTCTACGTCATTTTCTTTGAAAGAATCATAAATCGCCTGTTGAATCCGCTTAATAAATGAATATGATTTAGGCAATATATATCTATTTAGTCGCATATTTTCTTGTATACATTCATACTCGGAAAGAATCTGATCACAATCTAACCTTTCTGATAGTTTAATTCCCCGACTTTTCAATTTTGTTATTTCAGATATAATCTTATTAATATTTTCATGATTCATTTTTGAAAAATATATTTTTTATATATAATTATATACTTTTAATTGAAAATGTCAAAAATGAACTCTGTCCATGATAAGATGTTGGTCAACTTAGCACGTCCAGAGATATTTATGCGTTATGGACCCGTTCGTGGTAATATGTTGTATCATTTTAGTCACGCATAGGGATATTATGCGATTATATATGATGATCCCCGTATGCGCCTCAGGTATCTTCATATCGGAGACGCATAGAGGTTATAACAATACAGGTACCACTAAACATATTCTCCTATGAAGATAAACTAACTCGTGAAACAACGGGTTAGAAATCTAAGAAGGTACGCTTAGGGAATAGACGTCACAATACATGTATACCACTAAAGATAATCTCCTATGAAGATAAACTAACTCGTCAAACAACGGGTTAGAAATCTAAGAAGGTACGCTTAGGGAATGACATCACAATTACATATATACATATATACATATTTACATATATACATTAGACTGAATTTAAATGGATTATAAATACAATGAATGATGTCAATGGCGTGATTGTACAATTCCCAAATCGAGTCTTACGGCGAATTGTATTCAATGACAATGAATGATAATGGATGAATGAATGATAATGGATGGATATATACAATGACGGGGGCGGGTCTACATTCATACGTGATCATTACAACCTAGACAAAATCCTAGGTTGTATGAATACCAAAAGAGTACCCATACACCGGGATAGTGTATAGGTTGTAATAATAACATGTATGATTTTCGAACGCGAAAACCCCCAATAGTATAGGAGACGATATGGTATATAAGCTGTTTATACGTGAAAACAGCACATAGCGGTGTGGTGATTTTATTCTTTGTTGTGTTTAATAGTGATCATTGACAACGCTGAAGTAAGACAGAATACTTGAAAAAGACACTAAAAAAAACGAATCAAATACGAAGTGTTTACAAACAGTTATTTGATTTCTATAAAAAGAGAAAATTGATTATATCCTGTTGAGATTCATGATAGCGAAACCAACCAATCAGATACTACCATCGAAATTAGGTGACAGTGTTTAAGATCCGTAACTGTGTTAGGCCGTAATATACCTAAAGGAGTTATTCCCCTTAATGCTACAGTTAGACATAAGTAAACCTAATGCTGTTTTTAAAACGCTTTGACAAAGAAGATAGATAAATTCCTTCTGCGACGAATCGGACTGATGATCTACAAATACCGAAATATCTACCAGCTGCGGATATTGACTGAAATACTTCTTCTTCGTTAGTTGCCGTATTAAATGATTTTACAGGTCTAGCATTTTTCGAGTGTTTCCCAGTCCCACCTCGTTTAGTGTTTTCATTCTGAGAGATATCTTGTAGATTCGATAAAGAATTGTTCCTAGGATCAGAGTCAATATGATCAGTAACAAAACCATCCTTGATCAATCCATTAAACACCTCGAAGACGAATCGGTGATTGAGATATCTCTTTCCTCCAGCAGTAAAACTCAAATATCCCATACCATTGTCAGCACCAACTGACTTTTTTAGTCTGCGATGTCTGATAATACCGTCACGAGACGCTTCATAGTTTGCGATCACGGGATGCGGTTGAAATTCTTGGTTCGTTTATATACAAATACTTTTTTTGTCTAATTCATTATTTGGTTGAGATATATTGTTTGAAAATCTCTGAACGTAATCCTGTGGAGTTCCTATGATCCTGTCGTTGACGCTGTCAGATTCATTGATGGAATCTTTGATTCTCTTATCGTAATAGCGCTTCAACTCTCTGTATCGTTTACCACCACAACCGAGACATAACTGTGATATTCCTCTAACCCCTATCCCACATTGTATGCAAGGTAGCGGGCCATTACTTCCCCGACGAAAACTTTGCATATGATACCCACAGAACTCATTTCTGCATGATTTGTTACACGGGGTTACTGATCCAATCATGAGCCATTTGCAATGATTCATTATATAAAAAATTCTTTATTTAAATACTTGTTTTAATTATAATATGAAGAAGTTCGAGAGATTATCGAAAATTATGCCTTGGAAAAATGCTAGATTTAATCTCGATAGAATCTCTGATATACCAAAAAATCTAATAGACGATAGAACCATACTGAGTAAAATCAGCGACAGTTTTAATGAATTTAAGCGCGATGGAGCATCTCATACATGGTCGACATTTCGAATTATACATGATGATGTCAATGTACCCACAATCGATGCTACCATGAACGACGAAAGAGCAGCTGAGATAATCTCAAATCTTGGGGGAAAAAAGTATTTTTTTAGAATGAAATTCATTATCGTAGATGAAGGGAAATGGATTATCAGAGATAAATTTTAACCAATTCTCAAAGATAAAAAGCTGTCATTGTGAGTCGAGATTCCAGACCAGGAATTCTAACTGGAATTGACAAACCATACTACGAGAGATCTTATCCTGTAACAGCAGTTGTTTATGGAATATATCCGCTAAATGATAAGCCAAGTATTGAAAAACTATCACCTATGAAAACGCCGTCAGTGGCTTTGCCACTCAATTGTGTAGCAGAACGAGTAATGGAACACTTCACGAATGCATCCCGGGGAAATAAATTAACTGAACAACGACGTAAAAAAATAACCGAATGGGGATTGACAGTGAAGGAGCATGGGGCAACAATTCAAGATATAATCAAATTAGAAACGTCATTAAGATTTCCAATATCGGTAGCGACGATAACCGGAGAAGTATTACACGAATCAAACTATAAATCAAAAGGAGCTCCAATTGAAATTATTGATCATAACGAACACGCGTGGACACCTGCAGTAAATGTATTTCCACGAGATAGAACCGTAAGATATATCCCTGAGAAGTTTTGTAAGGATGTGTTCTATGAAGAGAAGTTATTCGATGCTATTCATGCGTTGTGTAAAGATGATCCTGTGTCAGTGTGGCTACTTCGCAGCGCTGAAGATTTCGAATCAGGATTTGATCAATTTGTAAGACCGAATGGAGAATTATATCGCACTGAAGCGTTACACACGAGGATGAAAAATACCGCTGTAAAATACTCATGTGAAAACTCGAATAATTTCCATGAAAAACTACTCACGGATAGTTTTACGATTCAATCAGTGGTAGCTCATTTTGCAGGAGAAAAGAACTCATGGCGTCCAACACGAAGTGATTTTTTTATTGGATGTTAAATCAAGCTATCTTGAATTCGGCCATGAAGGACTGTGGAATACAAAATACCACCGTGAGGGTATGTTTTCAATTGATATATCTGCGTGTTATCCAGGGAGTTTTCTAGGATATGGAGAATGTGCTAAATACTTTGAACGATTTGGACACCCCACACATGAAATGACTCGTGTTTCTGTTAATGGTCCATTGCTTGATTTTGATTTAACTGGATTCGCTCGTGTGGTATCATTTGAATTAGCTACAGGATTACATCCGTGTAGTTATGTTTGGATTGGTAGACATATGTCTGAAAAACACTGGATGCCAATTGTGTTATGAGATACATGATTGATTGTGGTATGCTGATATAGCTGATTATTTCCGAAGCAATTGTGTGTTATCGAGCTCAGAAAGAAGTTTGGCTACCACAACCCGATTTAGATAGTATAATTAGCGAACAACGAAAACAATTTCCTGATGGAAAATTGGAGATTTTCAATGAACAACAAATCATGGATTGGTCTAGGCAGTTATTTGAAAGTAAAAACGGGCAAGCAAAAGATTTTGGACGAAGACTAATCGGTAAATTTACTCAATGTGGAAGATATGACAATGCAAAATATTCCTCGCGGTTGATCATAGACAGCGCTGAATACGATTTTATCATAGCAGATTTAACGAAACATGGAAAACTTGTAACTCGTAAAGATGCTTTTCTATCCAATGGGACTAAGTTGGGTACAATTGTTACCTACTGAATTGAATATAGTTCCCAATATACACATTTAAAATCATCTATGCTTAGTTATTCTGCTATTAATCTATTTTTGATGATATATAGATTTCCTAATACCGCGGTTAGAGTAGCCACTGATTCGATGTATATACACAACAAATACAGATCAGCAGTGGCTGAATTCACATCCCCGGTGGAAGCGTGGGGATGTTGGAGATTTAAAAAGGAGACGCTACACTAATATTGTAAATCTGCTGATGTTACGATGGACGATAAATATTTGAAAAGCAACCAATTATCAGAATTTTCTAATGCACCACCGATATCTGATCCTGTATGTAGATATAAAACCATTTATTTGAACGGCTGTAGTGGATCAGGAAAGACAACTCGTGTGACTGATTTATTTAAAGATAAATTAAACATGATTGTGTTAACGCCAACTCATAGACTTGCAAGAGAGATGATACAGCGTTGGGTAAATGCTTGTACTTATCACAGCTTCTTTCGATGGAAAGGTGATGCGTGGACTCCTGAAAGAATGGGTGAGAAATTTATTCCTGATGTCATTATATGGGATGAAATATGCACGGTATCGTTGAAAATATTACAAATATTCCTTGAATGGTTATCAACGAAAACAACAAAAGTTATTATGTGCGGCGATCATGGTCAACCACCACCATTTGTTGGTTTATCCCCACATGATTGGTTAAAATCACACGTAGACTATTACGAAGAGATTAATACCGACCATAGATCACTTGATGAACAATTACGAGAGTTCAAACAACTAATCAGATTACAACCGGATAGAATCCAATGTGAAATAGCTCATGAAATAATTTCAGAAACTCCCATGAATGATTTTTGGGAGGTATGGAGACCAAACGATTTGATAATCGCAAGTAGAAAAATAGTCAGAGACACACTTCAGATGAAATTATTTGAATTGCATAAATGTAAATTTGCAACACTTCCAGTACCGCTCTGTTATAGACCTTCGGATACACGAAATCAGAATATCGAAGTTGATATTCCTGGACAACGTGAAAAGCAGAATTTAGTGTTAAATGATATTGTGCTGGTTGATATCAGCGTCGTCGAAGATGCATTGCGGGCTGATAAATCCCCGTGGACGTTAGGTTACGCAGCGACAATACACTCTTCACAGGGATTAACTATCACAGACACAATTGTTTGGATAGTAGATAATCGCATTGCGTGGTCAAATTTAATTTATCTTACAGTGTCCAGAGTGAGGAGAATAAATCAACTTCGAAGAGTTGTCCTGACAGAGTCAGAAGATGATAATGACACTACAATCAGCGCTGACAACGTCAAGGATATAATCAGAAAAAAACTCTCTGGTTATAAACAACAGGATAAAAAAAATAATAGAGAATTTGACATTGATGCTGAATTAATAATTACGCTGAAGCAACAACAGAATAATCACTGCGCGAGTTGCAATTGTATAATGCGTTGTTGTTGGTCGGATAAAGATCCTCGCCAATTTACCGTAGACAGAAAGAATAGCAGCATTGGTCATATCAGAGATAACGTTATGCTGACTTGTCTTGAGTGCAACAGACGAAGAGGTGCTAGTTAAGACCCCGCGGTGGTAATTGAGTATCCTCGGTTATTACCTGTAGTTGTTGTCGAGTAAATCTTCGCTGAGGAGCAATTGAATCCAGTTTATAGATTGCTGGTCTACCCGTAGATTGTGTTATACTAGATATTTTATGTACGGTGACACTCCAAATAGGATCAGTAGCTCTTTTTTTACCACCTTCGAGCTCTCCTGGTTCATATAAATACCTAACAGTGACATTACCAAAAATTAGTTCTTTGAAATCTTTTTGTGGTTGTACGGATATATACTTCTTTTTAATAGCGTTGTTAGGTTTCATGTTGATTGTTCTAGTAATCTAATTATTCAGCGTGGTAACTACACCTGGTAATCTCTTAACCCATTCACGGGATCGTTTATCCTGGATGAATTCTTTTGCGTATTGATATCCAAATAACCGCTCAGCAAGTGTCCGATTAAATCGTTCAACAATTGCCTGATCGCGATGTAGTGCAGTATGCCCTCGTCTGATGGTGACATTATGATGCTTCATTGTTGATAACACTACACCCTGAAATTCCTTACCAGGATCAACTTGTAATAGATTTGGCCAGCGCAGAGGACCCCTTCGATAAATCCTTTCAAATGCAGAAGCCACTTCAGTTGATGATTTTGTTTTTAATGGTTGTGCTTCTTTGTATCGACTCGCAATATCAACTACGGTTAACGCATATTTGTAACCGTTATCATGCAGCAGAAATAATATATCAGCTTGATGAACTTCATTAGGAACTGTAACATCAAAATGCGAGTAGTTAATTTGTTTAGGCAACGGTAGATAAATTTGCCATATCGCCTGTTTAGATAACCAATCAGCTGCAGTGGTATTTTTTACTTTTGCTGCGCTAGCGAGTTTACTGATTGCTGCCTTGCCTCTCCAGTATCCTCTTGGAGAATAATAAATAGATTACATGTTGTTATTAATTACCTGCACCTAACATCAATTTACCTTTCATGGCGGATTTTATCAACCACGAAGCTAATTTTTCTTTGAATGATTTATCAAGAATGGCATTCAACGCATGAATCAATTTCACGTCTGCGACATGACGTTGCTGTAAATCACCACTCCGGTAAGCTATATCATGTATCCAACATGCTTCATCGATAGCATTTATCGGATTTTCTCCTGGTTTGGGATTATTTACACTATCAAGTCTAATATCTAATTGCGTTCCTGGTCCACAATAACTATACCCTGGAAGGTGTTTTTCTTCTGGATACTTCGCCCACGGAGCTCCTGGAAGTTTAGCTAGCTTGGCTGTAATATCACCTCCTCTTTTTTTTTGGAATCGTTTTACGATTCATTTTCACAAATCGATATTTTTTTATACCACATATTTCGCACTTGCCGGTGGCCGCTTCTCTGTTATTTTTTGTGGCAACAGTCGTTGGGTCAATAGTTTGTGTACACTTCTTACATTTCACACAATATAGATCCATAATATATTTATGTTATATCAACAAATGGAAGTGATTGATTTCTCAGCGTTAAAGAAGCAACAACAAAAAAAACATCACGATATGTTACCAAACTCTATTAGGATGATTATCATTGGAACTTCCGGAAGTGGTAAAACTCAATTGCTGCTCACAATGATAATGAAGTATCTCACCTGGGACAAATTATACTTAGTTGCTCTGAGCGTAGATGATCAGCATTGCTATCAAGTGTTAAAAGATTACAACGAAACCGTTTCAGAAGCTTACGGCGGAAGCGTTATTGAATTTATCACAGATATTGACGAAGCGCCATCCGTGGAAGACTTGGATGTATGTGTTAACAATCTCGTTGTGTACGATGATGTAATGTTGGACCAACAAAAGAATCCAGCTAGAATATTTTCCCGAGGTAGACATAAAAACTCTGATGTGATATATTACACACAAATACCAAAAGTAATCAGAGATAACTGTAATCTATTGTGCGTATTCAACAGAGTTGATACTCATACATTACGAAATATTTGGCAAACGTGGTGCTCCGATATGGATTATAATCGATTTCAAAATTTCTTTAGTGGCGCAAGAGCTACCTCGCATGGATTTATCACGATAAGTATACACGATCCTCGGACACGATATCGCGTCTGATTAGACCGTATCTATAGCTAATTCGGTTAACCCGTTAGCAGCAACGGGGTGGTGACAACGACTATGGCGTCGATTCTGTTTGCCCGTAGACGCTTCTATTAAGCATTTATAAGAAAGCTTTGGATTACCAAAAAAAGCGCCTGTAATGGTTTGTCCGATTTATCCTCTTCTTACATTTCTTTTTGGTTTTGAGAAACCCCTAATTTGACAAATAGAAATCTAAAATCGTTAAGGCTCCATTTGGCAAAAGGACGCCTCTATTTCAAGATGTCCGATTCACCCTCTCTGCTGCTGATACACAAAAACTATGTGTCCTGGATAGAAGTCAATAATTCAACAGATACACAAAAACTATGTATCCTGGATAAAAGTCAATAAATCAACAGATACACAAAAAATATGTCCTGGACAGAAGTCAATAATTCAACAGATACACATATACTTAATTAACAAGACAAAACCATGTACCCTGGACAGAAGTTAATAATTCAACAAATACACATATACTTAATTAACAAGACAAAACTATGTACCCTGGACAGAAGTCAATAATTCAACAGATACACAAAAACTATGTGTCCTGGACAGAAGTCAATAATTCAACAGATACACATATACTTAATTAACAAGACAAAACTATGTACCCTGGACAGAAGTCAATAATTTAACAGATACACATATACTTAATTAACAAAACAAAACTATGTATCCCAGATTGAAGTCAATAATTCAACAGATACACATATACTTAATTAACAAGACAAAACTATGTACCCTCGACAGAAGTCAATAATTTAACTGGATATGTATAAAAAACACAATAAGCAGATTAATACTACCTAGTAAAGGAAGAGTAAATATTCTTACCATTTGAGCATCCTATTGTATAGTATGTTGCATTCATTCTTGATTCAAGTGGGTAGGAGTCATTGTTGTATCCAATGCATGCCAAAACATCAAGGAAATATGTAAATGCTCTACAATCGGGTCTACTAACACATGCTTTTTCACAAGCCGCAACTGTAGCATCACTTCCAAACAATATATAACCATACTGTTCCGGAACTCGTTGATTATTCATTGAAGTCGAGATTTTGCAAACGTTTAAGTACTCTGTGTAAACAATAAAATTGTAAAAGTTTATGTGTCTGCCAATTCTAACAACCCATTGACATCTTGACAACTTTTTTCAGTGATCTGAGAAATGGTTTAAACATAAATTCTACATAATTATGGAATCAGGTTTATTATAACAACCTTCTGAATCATGTTCTAAAATTGAATTCAGTATGTTAAAAGGCTAGATATCTTGATGACATTGTCAAATAGTCAAATGTGACTTTAATATGAAATTTATTTGAATAAATAACTTGGTATTTGCTTTGCATTATGTCTCCATGTGATCTCAATAAAAATCAGACATAAAACAAAGATATGGGTGTTATCTATGATGTCGGGACACTGCAAATGGAAATAAAATGAACAATACAACAGGACTGAATATTTTCAGTATATAGTAGATCACAAACTTTAAGCAAGTATAACAATTTAGTGAATTTAGCAAGTAAACCAATGTTTTTAGAAGTATTTTTGATACTAAATTTATGAATTGATGAAAATATTATATCCCAAAAGTTAGTTCTGGGTGTTTCTCATCTGGGTCATATATTAGTAGCCACCAGAAGTTTTGCCATGGATGTTAAACTGATGTGTAAGCAGAAAAACCTAAACTTCTGGTTTGGTAAATTTCATTATAGCTTGATTCAGAATACCATTGTAGATCACCCATTACCAGAATGAAATCACTGTATCTGAATGAATTGATCAACTGTATGACAACATAAAATAGCATGAAGCAAAATATTATGTCTTGTTCCCTTTTTAAATATTATTATTTGATACAAATAAAAGCATAAATACCATGAAGCCATCAAACATTTAATTAAATAGCTAAAATTATTACTATGTGCTTGACTGATATTTTGTTCTTTTCCCCTACCCACCAACCCCATAAAATAAAGATATACACAATCACTGCATTTTTTCTTACCCTACTGAATCTCAGTTTTTAATGTGCTTTGTCTAGATTCTTTATTTCAGAAGTTACAACATCCATTTAGTAGATATTTATGTTGTATGCAATTTATTTTTCTTGGTCCAAGTTTATTTATAACTTCATTAAAAATCCATACCACAAGTGCAATGTTAAAAAGTTTTCAATCTCATGGAAAAGCATTTGAGCCAAGACATAAAGAAACCATCTTTTATCAAAATGTTTCATGTCTTATCTTTGTTTCTGTGAGATGACCAACATAGGATATGACACCACCTTTTATCAAATTGTTTTATGTCTTATCTTTGTTTCTGTGAGATGACCTACAGAGGATATGACACCATCTTTTATCAAAATGTTTCATGTCTTATCTTTGTTTCTCTCTCACCAACAGAGGATATGTGAGAGTGCTTGGTTGTACACAATGTATGATAGTCATTCATGACATACACACTGGATACTGGATACTGGTCATTTTTGACATAAATAGGTATTTTGATTTCACTAACATTTTTATGTCTGTTAGTGTAGATATTGTCAGTAAGTTTAGCACTGTATATTAGGTATCCTTGTTAGTTTATCAATCATTTGGGATAAATTGTGTGTTTGGAAGAAATTTAATCATCATTGAGGAAGTTTTTCAACCGACGAATATTAAAATCACCTACAATGTTTTTTCACATTCTTCAATCAAAAAGGCCTTTTCCACTTCAATTTCTTGTTTATCAACCTAGTCAGAAGTGGAAATTGGGGATCTAGATGAAGAACAGTAAAGAATTTGTTCAGATTGAGGAAGAGATGTTTGAATTTAATTGTTTCTATGTTATCTTTCTAAATCCTGCCATTTCCTATAGCTAAATGACTGTGCAATGTATAACAGAATACCCTCTCCAAAACCTTTATTGTCTTTCCTTTCCATCTGTAATTATCTATATTCAGTACTTTTATTGTCAATTGTAGAATTTTAAAATATTTCACATAAAATACCAGAAATATAGACTGACCCTAAATTCATATGCAACATTTACTTAATTTCACCTATTGAGGTATAACATGATGAGTATTTAAATTTCTTATTTTTTCTATTTAAATGAAATGTTATATAGTTAATATAAGTAGTTTTATTCATAATCAGTTTTTAAGATAATTTTAAGATAATTTTATCTCTTAAAGATTTCACATCATTACTGCACAAATATTTCCAGTATTGCAGCTAATAACTCCAACACAACAAGAATTATACAACCTGTCAGATATCTGAGAGCCTTAAGGGAGAGATTGTCCATTGCTGTAATCATATAGTCTACTGATTGTGTAGTTTTAAATTAGTTTTAATTTTCATTTTGGAGAAATAAGAAACTATATAGGTATGTACATCAAATGAAAATATCAAACAGTTATGTTAACAGCATATTGACTTGGTAATTGAACAATATGAAACAGTCATGGTAACAGCGTATTGGCTTGGTAATTGAACAATATGAAAGTCATGGTAACAGCGTATTGACTTGGTAATTGAACAATATGAAACAGTTATGGTAACAGTGTATTGACTTGATAATTGAACAATATTAAACAGTTATTGTAGTGTGTAACAGCTTATTGACTTGGTAATTGAACAATATCAAACAGTTATTGTAGTGTGTAACAGCGAATTGACTTGGTAATTGAACAATATCAAACAGTTATTGTAGTGTGTAACAGCGAATTGACTTGGTAATTGAACAATATCAAACAGTTATGTTAGTATGTAACAGCTTACTAACTTGGTAATTGAACAATATCAAATAATTATTGTAGTGTGTAACAGTGTATTGACTTGGTAATTGAACAATATCAAACAGTTATTGTAGTGTGCAACAGCTTATTGACTTGGTAATTGAACAATATCAAACAGTTACTGTAGTGTGTAACAGCTTATTAACTTGGTAATTGAACAATATCAAAAAATTATTGTAGTGTGTAACAGTGTATTGACTTGGTAATTGAACAATATCAAACAGTTATGTTAGTATGTAACAGCTTACTAACTTGGTAATTGAACAATATCAAATAATTATTGTAGTGTGTAACAGTGTATTGACTTGGTAATCGAACAATATCAAACAGTTATTGTAGTGTGCAACAGCTTATTGACTTGGTAATTGAACAATATCAAACAGTTATTGCAGTGTGTAACAGCTTATTAACATTGTAATTGAACAATATCAAAAAATTATTGTAGTGTGTAACAGTTATTAACTTGGTAATTGAACAATGTCAAACAATTATTGTAGTGTGTAACAGCTTATTAACTTGGTAATTGAACAATATCAAACAGTCATGGAAACAGCTTATTAACTTGCGAATAGAACATTATGAAACAGTTATTGTAGTGTGTAACAGATTATTGACTTAGTATTTGAACAATATCAAACAGTCATGGTAACAGCGTATTGACTTAGAAACTGAACAATATCAAACAGTTATTGTAGTGTGTAACAGATTATTGACTTAGTAATTGAACAATATCAAACAGTTATTGTAGTGTGTAACAGCTTATTAACTTGGTAATTGAACAATATCAAACAATTATTGTAGTGTGTAACAGCTTATTAACTTGCTAATTGAACAATATCAAACAATTATTGTAGTGTGTAACAGTTATTAACTTGGTAATTGAACAATATCAAACAATTATTGTAGTGTGTAACAGCTTATTAACTTGCTAATTGAACAATATCAAACAGTCATGGTAACAGCTTATTAACTTGCTAATTGAACAATATGAAACAGTTATTGTAGTGTGTAACAGATTATTGACTTAGTAATTGAACAATATCAAACAGTCATGGTAACAGCGTATTGACTTAGTAATTAAACAATATGAAATGGTCATGGTAACAGCGTATTGACTTGGTAATTGAACAATATCAAACAGTTATTGTAGTGTGTAACAGCTTATTGACTTGGTAATTGAACAATATCAAACAGTTATTATAGTGTGTAACAGGGAATTAACTTGCTAATTGAACAAGAGAAGGTCACTGTTTGAATAACAAGTGGTGATTATCTTTTTCTCCCAATTAGACTTACAGCCATTACAAGTTGACACTTTGCTGAAACAATTATTTTTATCATCCCATACTGTTGCATGTTTTTTATACACTTATGTATTTAGTGTAAAACTCCTCTCAAAACATTTCTGAGTCATTGGAAAAGCATCATTATTTGATTTCACTAATAGGACTAAAATCAAGATTTTCAGGAATTTAATGATGCTAAAGTGTTGTGAATGAATCTTTCTGAAGAAAGTATAAAATCTGGAATAAGTTTTTCAATTTCTTCATAGTCTGGTAATAATATCCTGAACAGCTGTGATTGCTATAGGTCATGTCACATGTCATAAAAAGACTCAGATCATTATACCAAATCTTGGGATCCCTTGACAGCTCCATGAACAAGATCAATGTACTTGAACCAGTATTAAAATGGAAGCATGTGACCTTGAATGAAGTGATATAATTGCAGACAGTTCGAGCAGAACATTTAAAGTTTATTGACTACTAAATTATCACATCTTTTACATGTCTTCAAATTATTCAAAACAACTTTTCTTGATAACATGATGCACACCCATAACCTGTTTAAGCAGTAAATAGATATGATTTGCATAGCTTCACACTTAATGCTGATTGAAAACAATTATCAAATGGGTAGTTTATACACTTAGTGCTGATTGAAAACAATCACCAAATGGGTAGTTTATACACTTAGTGCTGATTGAAAACAATCGCCAAATGGGTAGTTTATACACTTAGTGCTGATTGAAAACAATCGCCAAATGGGTAGTTTATACACTTAGTGCTGATTGAAAACAATCACCAAATGGGTAGTTTATACACTTAGTACTGATTGAAAACAATCACCAAATGGGTAGTTTATACACTTAGTGCTGATTGAAAACAATCACCAAATGGGTAGTCTAAACACTTAGTGCTGATTGAAAACTATGATCAAATGAGTAGTTTATACACTTAGTGCTGATTTAAAACTATTATCAAATGAGTAGTTTATACACTTAGTGCTGATTGAAAACAATCACCAAATGGGTAGTTTATACACTTAGTGCTGATTGAAAACAATCACCAAATGGGTAGTTTATACACTTAGTGCTGATTGAAAAATATTATCAAATGGGTAGTTTATACACTTAGTGCTGATTGAAAACAATCACCAAATGGGTAGTTTATACACTTAGTGCTGATTGAAAACTATAATCAAATGGGTAGTTTATACACTTAGTGCTGATTGAAAACAATCACCAAATGGGTAGTTTATACACTTAGTGCTGACTGAAAATTATAATCAAATGGGTAGTTTATACATTGTCAGTTGTCAATGAATCCATTCAAAGGCTAAATTCACTTTGAGATGAGATAACAGCAAGCGTTTTTCAGGTTATTTTTATTTCAATGACAACTGCCAGCGTGATTTTATGCTTGCATGCTGAAGGAGCAATGGATAAGGATGTTTCTTATATGGTTTTTATTTCATTGGTTAAAATGATAGCAGTATGGAAGTATTATTCATTATCAAGGCAGATGCTGGAACACAGTTGAGATTTTGAGAAGGATGATCCATCTGTGAAGTGAAAACATGGGGAAACATAGCGGTTAGAGCATATGTCGTGGAAGCAGAAGGTCGTGGGTTTGATCCCTGGCTGAGTCAAAGACTTATAAAAATGATACTAACAGCTGCTTCACTTAGCACTCAGCATTAAGAGGTTAGTGTTAGTACTGGTTGGTCTGGTTTCGGGATAATGTGACTGGGTGGGATATTATGCTACATGTCTGTGGCATGATGCCCCAGTGCTAGAAATCACTATAAACTGCCTCACTGCAGACATCATAGTGATCAGTGACTATGGTGTCATTTACCAGATTTGAGTGAAGTTTTTATTCATCTGATCTTTGTGTGTTCCCCAAATGAATTCATTAAGACTTTCTAAATGGAGACTGTGTTGCTCCTATTGTTTTAAAGAATTGATTGTGAAATAAGATTTTTTTAAAAATCATACTTGTTATTTTATTTATAAAGTATATTGTGCACGGTTTCCCATAGCCTTGAATTGCTCTCATGTTTTCATATTATCTAGGATTTCAATAGTAAGCCAATAAGGTTGGATATCATACTTTACTTTCAGCGGTACATGCTTAGAGACTACATCCATAAATAAATCAGTCCACACCCTCAGAGCTTCATCTATGTCATCAAAATTTTGGATAATATTCCATGAAACTGTATACAGGTTATATACATGTATTTATTTCTGTTACTCTTGCTGGCTTTTTTACCTGTTGAACTAGGTATAATGATTCAGTAAATTCCATCCAGTTGTTCCTAATTTGCATATTGAGTAAGTCCTTATTTACATCACCCAGTACATATCTTTCTTTCTCCTGTGCAAGAGCATTTCCTATTTGTTTCAAAATGTTACCATTTCTAATTGCTTTGAAGGAAGGTGGCCAATAAATGACACCAACTACGAATGATTCTGCATTATTTTGAGAAATGTCCACCTATATACTCTCATTTTGACATGACTCTAAATCAGGTTATCTTTCTGCAGTTACATTTTCCCTTATGTATACAACGAGACTTGCCCCTGTTGTCTCTGTACCTGCATAATGTTTTACGGCAGCCTTAACAGTGAAGTACATTATCATTGTGGTTAGCATTTAATTTTGTTTCAGTGAGTCCTAAAACATGTACATTATTTTCCTTGGAAGAAGCCATTTTTCCTATTGTATGTTGTACATTTAAGTGACCTTTGTTAAAACTTTTTGTATTTAGTTTCATATCAATTATATATATGTCATCATTCAATGGGGCAATCAATGAGATTGTCTCCATACTACTTTATCATTTTGACATCCTTTTTCCATTTTTAAATGTTCATATATATGAGTATCTGCAAAGTCACATACAGACCCTGAAAACCCATCATAGTGTCCATTGAATAGTTAGAGTCGATTCTCTCACTAGGAACATTTAGATTTTTTTTAAATGAAGCATTGGCATTCTTCTCTTTGCCAGTTACCTACTATATATTGACAGAGCTTTTATTAATGTCTGAATTTTTGACATCTCAATCTGTTTTCCATGATGGCATACCTGTGTTACATTTCCAGTTTCTCCACAGTAGAGACAGTAATCTTCATTATAGTGCCTGAAAATGGGGGCATCCATTTTAATATTTCTCAGTAGTTGATAAATAAAGATCAAGGTCTGTGCAGTTTTCAGTTGGACCCATCTTTTGAACAAGTACACAAGGTAACCCTGATACCAGGCAAAGATTTTTCAATCATTTTACCCATGGAAGACATTACAGATCACAGAATGTTAGGTAGACTGGTTCATTTTCTATTTATACACTGTGTCCTCAAAGTTGTGGATCAACTCATGTATATAATGGCACTAAGATGGTGGTAAGAAACATGCTGGGGTCAAATCACGAGATTCTTATATGTTGTGTTTAGTAAACTCACTTGTCTCATATGGGTCGGAACAGCTACATCTGGCAGTGAAATTATTGAAATCATTGTAACAGAGGTTCACATTGGGGCATGATCCAGGACAGTAGTTGGGACTCAAGCTACAGTGGTCTCCACTAAATCCGTTCATGCAGGAGCAGTTGTACTTGTTGTCCCCGTCATTACACATTCCACCATACAGGCAACCATCTGGATTCTCTTTACAGTCATCTGAAATGAAAATTATTAACCAATATGAACTTTCATATTTTCTTAGTTTTATAGTTTATCATATTTGTTTTAAAAATAATATTAAACGAAGCTGATATAAGCATCTCTTCATTTCACCTTGGATGATCAAGCAATTATGAATTCAAAACAAGAGGACTAAGTGGCTGACATGTGCCTACTAAATTATGTATAGTGAAGCTGGCCAAGCAAATTACTGCTAGTAGGAAGCTTACTATAGAAAATTTTCTTCCATGCTGTCAATTGCAAATGTACTGAAAGACAGCTGCATGATTCTCTCAAAGTTGGTGGAAATTTGTTGGGAGGTTTGAAAATATATTTCCTTCATAAGTTTTTCTATTTTTAGTAATAAAAGCCCTATTTTATGCATACATGTCACCTCCACCTCTCAACCACCAAGCTATAAGCATAATTATTTCTATTACAATGTATCAAAAATCACAATTTGGGTGAAAAGTGTATAATCTATATATTACATGCCAGAGCGTATGAAAAAATACGCATTTATTTTAGCTACTATAATTCTAGTTCATCCTGCAGCTTGTCAAATTCTTGTCCCAAAGAGCAAACTCCATAAGGATTTGAACCAGAATATTCTCATATTCATATGCGGTTGAAATTAAGAAATGATAATTGTGTGATAAAAACAACTTTTTATTGCTTTATTTTTGTTTTATTTGGTAATGTATACAAAAAAAGAGTAATCCATTAATATGCATGTGTAAGACATTATTTGATGAATAAAAATGTAATGATTATGCCAAAAGTGTAATGATTATGCCAAAAATATAATGACTATGCCAAAAGTGTAATGATTATGCCAAAAGTGTAATGATTATGCCAAAAGTATAATCATTATACCAAAAATGTAATGATAATGCCAAAAGCCTGAATGCTTGGCATGTATGTTGATGGTGCATTGGCTTTATATAATAAAATAACTTTATCCCATGATGCTGTGTTGATTGTATGAATAATTTAAAGCTTGTTCTATTATTAAGAATGATAAAATTATCTGATTGTGTTAGCATCACAAAAGTGGAAACCTTTTGACTAGACGATTTATGTCAAATTGGTCCAATTATGTTCATCAAAACTACTGACAAATCATTGAAAGGTTTTTCTGTTTTTAGTAACAGCAACCATATCTGACAGAAGATCAGCATCAACGAAAAATGTAAAGGCTTTAATGCCATGATTCACTGTTAAAATTTGTCAAATTCTCTTCAGCAGTTTTTAAATATAAAAAAAAATTATCTTTGTAACTGCACCATATCTAAATGTAGGCTCATATCAATTTATATAAATTCAGAAGCTCTCCATGTTAATAAAATTTCTTCACATTTTTTGGTAAATATTCTGCTGTGCGTTTTATCAAAAGTCATTTAAACGTTTCTCTAATTATAGAAAGAGTAGTCATATTTAATCAATGATAGGCATCATTAATACATTCCATCAAATCAATTCCACTTGGTGGTGTTTGAAAAGTAATTTATAGATTTTTCTATTTTTTTAATAATCACCAGAAAGGATTACAACTGTAAAATCTTAAATTGTAAACTATTTAAAGTCCTTACACCAGGATGCTTCTGTAAACCTTGGTCAGATATTTTTAAGGAGTTTTTTTTTAGAAAATGTTGGTATTTTTCTAGGTGTTTCTGTGGCCATGTTTGATAGTAAATCAGTATCATCTATATACATGTGAATGCCATTCATGCTAACATAGTGTTTTGTTCAGTTAGAATGGATTATGTTGCTGTTCAAAAGAAAACATTTAAACATTTGTCTAATTTAAATAAAGATGGCCGTATTTTATTGGATAAGCAGCAATAGTCAACTTGAAAACCCTTCATTTGTGTAAACTTGTATAAACTTGAAAGTATATCAAGCCAAGATGTTTTCTGTCAAAGTTTGTCAAATATGGTTCAGTGGTTTTTGAGAAGTTTAAAATAGCAATTGTTAACAAACACTATGACACATCATTGTCACCCTGGACTTATCTTTTAGAAAAGAATCTGAAAATTGTGTTTCCATTTTGAATACTATGAAAACACACCACTGCTACGAGAGTCATTCAGAACTAGATTGTATCTAGAACATGTTCCAAAAAACATTTTGATCAAGTTTGATTCAAATCTTCCCAGCTGTTTCTGTGTACATGTAGTTGAGAATAGCAATGTTGCTGGACAATAGATTAAAAATACCTGGAATGCTGACCATACCACAAGCCAAAGCAAGTATGATAAAGAGCCATGCAAAATTCAATGCTTACATTTTTAGCACACATAATTAAGAAAAATGGAAACATTAGGGAACCCGTTTGTAGTAAGGTTAATTAGTCAACTTTACTTTCCAGATGTGCTCAAGCAAATATTCAGGAAAAATGGTGACTATTTTGAACTGTCATCAATCATGACCTCTTCATCATTGAAAATAGATAGATTCAATGATAATTTATCATATAATACTTCTGTTACCTCGTAACTTACCAAAATTAGTCTCACAGTTCTGTCCAGTGAAGCCAGGCCTACATGTACATTCATAACGCACAGTGTCAAACTCCTGACATGTTCCCCCATTTTGACAGGGTCTGGAACTACAGATATTTGATGATCTCTCACATCTGCAAAACAGGCAAAGACATTTTTGAGGGATCCTGTGTCTAGTTGTATTTTAATTATGGCCCAATATGAATTTGACAAGAATTTAAGGTCTGCATGTCTATCTTTTTCTGTATCTATGTTAGTTCTCCAATTTAATGCATCTGAGCAAAGGTTTTGATGGCTGCACAGCTGTCTTAGGAGATTATTGACCAATGGCCTAAACCCTTGCTCAGGACATGTGACCTTGAAACAAACTTTATTCACAGCAATCACTATCTTCTTATTAGATGTACCATTATTACGACTCTATGCTCTTAAAAAAAAAGTGAAAAGCAGCAAGCGTTTAAATTCAACAAATAATATATTTCCCTTCAATACAAAGTAAATATGGATAAAAGGGAACTTTGGTCTTGTGAATTAAATCCCAAAATATTATAAAATTACAGATACAAGTCATATTAATTAAAATTCAAATAAACTTTAGTCAAAATCCAAATTAAATCTAGCACTGCAGGTGTTGATGTGCCTGTGGTAGCCTGTGTCATGGTTTTAAAACACAGTAAAACAATTCTGGTTTGGTTTCATTATAAATTCCACTTATTGTCTCATGCCAAGAATTGATTTTGTGAGCACTCTGAATTTCTTGAGAAGAATCACTTGAATTAAATAATCTGAAGAAATAAATTCCAGCCAAAATGAAAGACTGAGAACAACATTGTACAATTAATTATGTCAAGATTTTAAAGCACAAAAAATAGGTTTTCATAAGAAGACAAAAACATCAGATATATGAATATGATGCAAAACAAAATTGCAGATGAGCATGAAATGTTCATTATTCCTTTAGGAATTAGAAAGTTTTTACCATAAGACGTGAAGAAATCATGAAGTCCAAGTATAACAATATTTTTTGATTCAGCTTAAGATAATGATCTTCATTCAGAGAATAAATGTTGTTTTATATATATCATGAAATTTAAAAAAAATTAACCCCCCAATAATACTCTAACTACAGAAAAGTCCTAATAATAAAAGTTCTGATAAAACTTTGCTCTAAATCTGAATTAAAACCAATGATGAAAGGTGTTCATGTGCCTGTGGAGGCCTGCATCACATTGTTGTACCAAAAGCCTTTTGATGAAACACAATAATACAATTCCAGGTTTAAATTCAGTGAATGTCCCTGTCCAAGAATATTACCATTTTAGAAGTACTCTGTATCTCCAGAGAAAAAAGAAAAAATGCTCAAATTAACTTTTGAACACAGCAATAATTACAAAATTGTTCATTTTATAATTGAGAGGAATTCTATCTAAATTGATTGCTGACACCTGTGCTAGATCTTAAGGCATCAATAAATAATGGATAATCTTTCCAGTGACATGATTATATAGTCCTCTACTTGACTTCAGATCAATGAATAATGAATAATCTTTCCAGTGACATGATTATATAGTCCTCTACTTGACTTCAGATCAATGAATAATGAATAATCTTTTCAGTGACATGATTATATAGTCCTCTACTTGACTTCAGGTCAATAATAATGAATAATCTGTCCAGTGACATGATTATATAGTCCTCTACTTGACTTCAGATCAATGAATAATGAATAATCTTTTCAGTGACATGATTATATAGTCCTCTACTTGACTTCAGATCAATGAATAATGAATAATCTTTTCAGTGACATGATTATACAGTCCTCAACTTGACTTCAGATCAATGAATAATGAATAATCTTTTCAGTGACATGATTATATAGTCCTCTACTTGACTTCAGATCAATGAATAATGAATAATCTTTTCAGTGACATGATTATATAGTCCTCTACTTGACTTCAGGTCAATAATAATGAATAATCTGTCCAGTGGCATGATTATATAGTCCTCTACTTGACTTCAGGTCAATAATAATGAATAATCTTTCCAGTGACATGATTATATAGTCCTCTACTTGACTTCAGATCAATGAATAATGAATAATCTTTTCAGTGACATGATTATATAGTCCTCTACTTGACTTCAGATCAATGAATAATGAATTATCTTTTCAGTGACATGATTATATAGTCCTCTACTTGACTTCAGGTCAATAATAATGAATAATCTGTCCAGTGACATGATTATATAGTCCTCTACTTGACTTCAGATCAATGAATAATGAATAATCTTTTCAGTGACATGATTATATAGTCCTCTACTTGACTTCAGATCAATGAATAATGAATAATCTTTTCAGTGACATGATTATATAGTCATCTACTTGACTTCAGGTCAATAATAATGAATAATCTGTCCAGTGACATGATTATATAGTCCTCTACTTGACTTCAGATCAATGAATAATGAATAATCTTTTCAGTGACATGATTATATAGTCCTCTACTTGACTTCAGATCAATGAATAATGAATAATCTTTTCAGTGACATGATTATATAGTCATCTACTTGACTTCAGGTCAATAATAATGAATAATCTGTCCAGTGACATGATTATATAGTCCTCTACTTGACTTCAGATCAATGAATAATGAATAATCTTTTCAGTGACATGATTATATAGTCCTCTACTTGACTTCAGATCAATGAATAATGAATAATCTTTTCAGTGACATGATTATATAGTCCTCTACTTGACTTCAGGTCAATAATAATGAATAATCTTTTCAGTGACATGATTATATAGTCCTCTACTTGACTTCAGATCAATGAATAATGAATAATCTTTCCAGTGACATGATTATATAGTCCTCTACTTGACTTCAGGTCACAATTAACGCCTTTTTTTTAAATTATTGCCTAGTGGAAAATAAACTTCTAGAACATTCTTAATGTTTGCACAATAAAATGTCACGCATTATTAGAGAGTTAGTTACTAAAATTATAATATATAACACAACTAAACATTTTCACTTGTATTAATAATGATCCAAATATTAAATACATACACAGAGAGAATATTTTTGTGATTTTGTACAAGTAAGTTTAGGTCTAACATGCAATATTACATTACATACATTACAATAGCATATCATTAAATTAAAAAATATATATAAAGCACCTAAGAAACAAGGCAAATTACATATACACCACTCACTCTCTCTCTCTCTCTCTCTCTCTCTCTCTCTCTCTCTCTCTCTCTCTCTCTCTATATATATATATATATATATATATATATATATATATATATATATATATATATATATATATATATATATATATATTTGCTTCATTAGCTTAGGATTTAGCTATCTGCACAGTCTGTTCAAGAAACTGAGTCTAGAACAAAAGGTATTCTGCAAAATCTTTTTTTCTTTAAATTGTATTAACTAATTGACCTTTGACATTTTGACCCTAAACTCAATAGGGCTTCCAAAATTTAAGTGCAAACCCTTCACAAAGTTTAAAAAATATTTATGGCCCAGAACAATAGATATTATGCAAAACAAAGTCTTTCAGTTAAAGTAACTTTTATCATTGACATATTTTACCCTTGACATATTTTACCCTTGGCATATTTTACCCTTGACTTATTTTACCATTGACATATTTTACCCTTGACATATTTTACCATTGACATATTTTACCCTTGGCCTATTTTACCCTTGACATATTTTACCATTGACATATTTTACCCTTGACATATTTTACCCTTGACATATTTTACCCTTGACATATTTTACCATTGACATATTTTACCCTTGACATATTTTACCATTGAAATATTTTACCCTTGGCATCTTTTTAACCATATGTGTCAGTTTTCCACACAGTTTGAAAGTATATGGTTGAAACCTGAAAATTTTTTTCTAAGAAACTATGTTGTACTTTTTTAATCACAGTCACTTTACAATAGACCGTTTTATCCCAAATTTGGTTCCTTACCACAATTACAAGCTATCCACAAAGTTTGGTACAAATATGCAATATGGTACTAACGTTTAAAAAAAACTGTGTCTCTTTCAGTCATCTGCACTGTTAAGATTTTTATTACCAAACTGATAGGTTTCTTTTTCATCTAAAGTGCAAGGCACCTACCAAGTTTGGTAACTGTAGATGACAGAGATTTGGCATTTTAATTTGCAGAAACTAACCTAAAAATCATAAGGCAAGCATATAACAAACCCAGATAATATGAACTTAACATAGATCAATATTGCCATACTAATCAATTAATCAGGATCAAAATGATTGAGCAACACATTTATTTCATGGATGAAAGTCCAATGTGATTAAACTATACACATCACCAATTACTGCAAACACGTTGTTTCCAGGGTACTATAGAAGGCTAATTCAAATTAAAAAGTCTGATACCCTACTGTCTGAAACAAATTTCTAGGAAGCAAAGAGACCATAGTCTTCATTTCAGCTGCAGAGTGCTGAAACCATCTCTAATATTCTTGAACTTAAGTATTTTTAACTTAGCTACTGTACTGTGTACTATATGGGATAATGGATCAGTACCATTTTCATTTTCAAACAAACTAGACACCATTAGACATTTGGTGAAAAACCCTATTCTATTAAGACTAGTTTGGGAGCACAGATTACGATTTTCATGACAGCTGATGTGGTGGCCATATTGGCATCAGATCAACACATTTTTATTTAGGACCAAGCTGGCATTATAAAAAGTCTTGTACTGAAAATCCCATGCTGATATGACTATCCTATCAGGATAAAAGCCAAATATTTTCAATATGACAATTGTCACATAAAAACGTCTGAGCCATTTTCATGTCAATCCAGCTAGACATAATAAGAAGTTTACGATTGAACCTCAAGTCAGAAGTGCATGTAGCTCATATTATGTATATTTAATATGTATTGTTTGCTGTTTTCCAATAATGATTATATAATATGTTATATCTATATTTTATAAATGACCATCTCCAAAACAAGTTAATATTCTACCTCAATAGTGACATTTATTTTGTAACCAACATAATACAATAACTAATATTTCTCTATTATTATAGATTAGATATTCAGACCATTATTAAAGGGGGTAAACAAGTCAATTTGAATTTTAGTCCAGTAAATTAGTTTTTCACTTTGATATTCTGAAACTTGTTGACAACTTAAAATCTTTAAAATAATAAAAAACTAGACTACATCCTGGCTCTATTATTGTGTCTTAATGCTTTTTATATCAATGCTGTTTACATGAAAAATTACTCATTCCAAAAAAATATTTAAAGCTGGAATCAGTCTTATTGAAGCATTGTCTTTTAAATTTGGGTGAATAGGTCTATTTAATTATTCAATGGAATTATGAAGTGGTCATTGACTTCTTGAACTAAATCCTTATTTGGGAATTATTGTGAATATATTCAAGGAGGATTATATTATTGTGATACATCAAAAGAGTATTAGACATCACTACATTCCAGGCCATGGGCAAAATAGTGCATTCAAGACTACGGCCTTTCATTATTGGAATTCAGATCACCATTATAATTCATTTGGAACACTATACACCTGGACATGAGATAGAACTTCTAAGATTATTTGGAATTTAATTCACAATACTGTACATTCTTTTTAAATTTCACTTTGTATTCTAGGGACAAAAAATAATTTGTTAAATTTAAAAAAAGACTTGATGGGTTTTGCTAATTTCTGTTTCCTAGTTTAATATGATAGAATCATAACAATACATAGTCAGATGTATGTTTTCCAAAACAGTACCATTTTGGCTCTGTCAATGGTGATTTTGATTTACTTATGAAATGGGCATCACTTAGTCTGCAGGTCAGCTAGATTATTCTATTTTAAACATTTGCGTCCAATATATACTCTATCAAGAGTCCCTCTGATTCTCGAAGCTCTGACACAAGGTATCCCATGAATCCTTAGTTAGAACTATCTCAACTGATAGGATTCCAAAGCAACTGGTAGTTGCCAGGCATTATACTTAAAGCTGTTGGAACACATATTCAGAGCATATTTCCTCAGCTTGTTGCATTTGATTAATTCCATTCTTTTGTTATTCATTAAATCCATTAATTCCATTCTTTTGTTATTCATTAATTTAGTTATTGTGTTATTCATTATTTCAGTTATTGTGTTATTTTCATTAATTCAGTTATTGTGTTATTCATTAATTCAGTTTTTGTGTTATTCATTAATTCAGTTATTGTGTTATTCATTAATTCAGTTATTGTGTTATTTTCATTAATTCTGTTATTGTGTTATTCATTAATTCAGTTATTGTGTTATTCATTAATTCAGTTATTGTGTTATTCATTAATTCAGTTATTGTGTTATTCAATAATTCAGTTGTTGTGTTCTTCAATAATTCAGTTATTGTGTTATTCATTATTTCAGTTATTGTGTTATTCATTAATTTAGTTATTGTGTTATTCATTAATTCAGTTATTGTGTTATTCAATAATTCAGTTATTGTGCTATTCATTAATTCAGTTATTGTGTTATTCAATAATTCAGTTATTGTGTTATTCGATAATTCAGTTGTTGTGTTATTCATTAATTCAGTTATTGTTTTATTCATTAATTCAGTTATTGTGTTATTCAATAATTCAGTTATTGTGTTATTCAATAATTCAGTTATTGTGTTATTCATTAATTCAGTTATTGTATTATTCAATAATTCAGTTGTTGTGTTATTCATTAATTCAGTTATTGTGTTATTCAATAATTCAGTTGTTGTGTTATTCATTAATTCAGTTATTGTGTTATTCAATAATTCAGTTATTGTGTTATTCAATAATTCAGTTATTGTGTTATTCAATAATTCAGTTATTGTGTTATTCATTAATTCAGTTATTGTGTTATTCAATAATTCAGTTGTTGTGTTATTCATTAAGTCAGTTATTGTGTTATTCATTAATTCAGTTATTGTGTTATTCAATAATTCAGTTATTGTGTTATTCATTAATTCAGTTATTGTGTTATTCAATAATTCAGTTATTGTGTTATTCATTAATTCAGTTATTGTGTTATTCATTAATTCAGTTATTGTGTTATTCAATAATTCAGTTGTTGTGTTATTCAATAATTCAGTTGTTGTGTTATTTACTATTTCAGCTCTTGTGCTATTCATTAATTCCATTTTTGTGTTATTCATTAATTCAGTTCTTATGTTGATAATAATAATAATAATAATAATAATAATAATAATAATAATAATAATAATAATAAAGACTTTATTTACAGAAGGTAACTCAATTAGTTACAGAACAATCTACCTTGAGGCCTTCTGTCTGTTACGTACAAAATATATACAATACATACAACATGATGTGAAGAGTCTGGCTCAATGCTAAATAATTAAGGAATTTTAAATTTCAAAGTATCAAGCCTGGAACACATGCACAGGCATCTGTAAAAAACATAAACATATAAGAAACATAAAATATCATTCTGCGTTGAAACATTCAGCTTTGAAAATGATGCAAAATTACAGACAGTATTTTGTTTGGTTACTAGCACTGTTCAATTTTCTAAAGATCTCATCCATTTAAGACATTGATTATGAAACAAAGAAATGCTAGGAGCCTGCCTTATGTCACTGGGAATGTTGTTCCATACTACTGGACCAGTATATTGAAAACTTTTTCTAAATAATTCCAACTTTGGCCTTGGTATAATGTAATTTTTTCTTCTTATGGACCTTAAATTTGGAGTACCATCAGAATCTCTTTGGTAAAAGATATAGCTTAGAAAGACAGGAATGGATTTTCTGGATACCTTACATCATTATTTCCATTAATTCTGCTCTTGTATTATTCATTGATTCAGTTCTTGTGCTATTCATTAATTCCATTAATTCAGTTCTTGTGCTATTCATTAATTCCATTAATTCAGTTCTTGTGCTATTCATTAATTCAGTTCTTGTGTTATTCATTAATTCCATTAATTCAGTTCTTGTGCTATTCATTAATTCCATTAATTCAGTTCCTGTGTTATTCATTAATTCAGTTCTTGTGTTAGTCATTAATTCCATCCTTGTCTTATACATGATTTTGTTTTTGTGTTATTCATAATTTCCATCCATGCATTATTCATTAATTTAGTTCATGTGTTATTCATTATTTATGTTTTTGTGTTACTCATTAATTCCATAGTTCTGTTATTCATTAATTCTGTTCTTGTGTTAGTCATTAATTCCATCCTTGTCTTATACATGATTTTGTTTTTGTGTTATTCATAATTTCCATCCATGCATTATTCATTAATTTAGTTCATGTGTTATTCATTATTTATGTTTTTGTGTTACTCATTAATTCCATAGTTCTGTTATTCATTAATTCTGTTCTTGTGTTAGTCATTAATTCCATCCTTGTCTTATACATGATTTTGTTTTTGTGTTATTCATAATTTCCATCCATGCATTATTCATTACTTTAGTTCATGTGTTATTCATTATTTCTGTTTTTGTGTTACTCATTAATTCCATACTTCTGTTATTCATTATTTCTTTTCTTGTGTTAGTCATTAATTCCATACATGTGTTATTTATTAATTTGTTTAAGCATCATTCATTTAGTTCATGTGTTGGTCATTAATTAAGTTCATGTGTTATTCATTAATTCCATCCTTGCATTACTCATTAATTCAGTTCTTGTGTTAGTCATTAAACCCATATCTGTGTTATTCATTATGTCTTTGTGTTAGACATAAATTCTTTTTTTAATTCAGTTCTCGCTTATTCATTAAATGTTTATGTATTAATTCAGTTCTCATCTTATTCATTAATTTAGTTCTCATCTTATTCATTAATTCTTTTCTTGTGTTATTCATTAATTCCATTAATTCTTTTCTTGTGTTATTCATTAATTCTGTCCTTGCATTTTTCATTAATTAATTTCTTGTCTTATTCCATTAATTCCATTAATTCAAATATAGAAGTTTGTTTGTAATAACTGTGAGAAGATCAATACTTGCAGGACTAGTTTAATTAAATAATTAGTTTAATTAAATAAAAGAAAATTTACTAGATTTATTTCCCATCTTTATTATAACACCATGTATAACTGGGGGTTAAATTATAAATTTGGGGTCTATGATGCAAAGATGAAGGTAAATGGAAACATTTGTTTACAAGACATGTGACAACTGAGTTTTACCTGGGAAGCTGATAGTTGCCATAAATTGGACACAGACACTTAGAGCCATTCACCAGGTTCTGACACATTCCATACTGTGAACAGGGGTTGGAGACACATTCATTGATGTAGTCTATTTCACATCTACTCCCATTAAATACTGAAAATACACAATATGAATTTAGTGACTGACCTGTAAAAATAAAGCAAACATTGATTAGCCAAATAATAATAATAATAATAATATTAATAATAATAATTTATTTATTTACAGAGGGCAACTCGTTTAGTTATACTTTATTCTCCCTAGAGACTCTCTAAAGTAAAATTTAACAAATACTAAATTATATTACAATCTATTAGTAATACATACATGCTAATGATATATCTTCTCAAATTTCCTGCAACATGCAGTGGAAAATTGTTCCATGGAAAATACTGAAAATACACTGATACACTTCAATGTAGACATTTATATAAACTAACTGTCTATTGATAATCCTATCATATATTGTAAACAATTTTTGTCCTGTGAAAAATGCTTTTGATAAATAATCTATAGATACACATAACATAATGTGTACTGCCCTTTTCTGAAGCTTCCCCATATTGTTGAACAATAGTCAATTGTTGTAAGAATATATCAATTGTAGTATAGAATGTGATTTTCTGTAGGTAAATATTTTTTGATTTGGATGAGTAGGTCAATTTTTGATGACAATGCTTTGCAAACCCTGTCAATATGATCATCCCATTCTAAATTATTATATACCAACATTAATTTCATGTTTGACCCTTTCTGACTGACAATCATTTCTTGTAAGAGATATTGCCTTGTTCCCTCATTTATGTAGACCATGTGATGTCCCCAAAATCATTCATATTTGACCTTCATTAATTATTTTCTTATACCCAACTATGAACTCTAATCAGGTACAAGTCCAGTCTTGTTTGGATTTCTTTTGTATCAGAACTAGATGCATACAATGTTACATTGTTTTGGAAACAAAACCTGTATTGGTGTATTCAGTATTTATTGGAACATTGCGTACATAAATAAGAAAGAGCAGAAGGCCTAAAACAGGGCCTTGATTGACCCCTGAATGAATATAGTCAGTATGTGAGCTAATATTGCTCATGGTTACATGTGGAAACCTTTGATTTAGGTATTATGAAAACTTGTTTAAAGAAGTTTTATCAAACCTTACTTGAAATCAAGAAACACAATTCAAAGTCAAATAACCATTATCCATTTCTAGCAGGCAATGATATATTAATTGAAAGAGTTCTGTTTGATATCCTGATTGTGCCTTGTGAAATGAAAGTTAAATTTCGAAAATTCACAGACCTGCATAGCTACATGCTTTTCATATAATTTTGATAATACAGGTAAATTATATAGTGGTCTCCATTTCCCTATATCCACCTTTGCTCCCTACTTAAAGATACGTTTAGTTTTGCACAAGGTACTTGAGTTGATAATTTATGTTAATGACCTTAATATTACTAATATATAGCAATGTTATGAATTGTGAATCAATAATATCCATTCCTTTCTTTATGCCAAATTTCATGCTCATCCATTTAAATAATAAAAATTGTTACACTTAGATGATTCTGTCATGTACTACATTCAGCCACTAATAACAAAGAGCCATAACTCTTAAAACAATTTTGGGAACACAGTGATTTGATTATATGCATACAGGTGATGAACATAATATTTACCCACTTTAATGGCAATCTATCAAAATCTGGGGGGACAATTGCACAAATGAAATTGTGTCATATACTACTACAAAGACAACAAGAGTCCCATGAATGGTATATGATATACCTGGCCTGTGTCTAACAGTATCTAGTAGGGCAAATGATCTCAATGATCTGGACCATCACTCAGGTATGTGGTTTTGAACCAAAGTTACTGTGTTTAACCCATTATTTTCTAATTAGACTTACCTCATAATCTACAGGTTAATTATGTAAAAACCATTATTTTCTTTTTCATTCAGTGATCTTAGCCTTTTACCATCAAAGCCAAAATAAGTTAACACTTTTTTACCTAATGTACTAATCATCCACAAACTTTGATGAAGATATATAGTTGAGAACAAAATTTTTGTGCAGATTTATTTGTTATATCTCGTTCTTGTGTCTAATACTCCTCTAAGCAGAGATGAGTAGAACCAATGACATCAATGACCTTGAGATTTTATCAAAGTTACTGCACAAAACCCATTAGTTTTTAGTCAGAGTGACCTTCACCTTTAACTAAAAACTTGAGTGACCTTGATCTTTGACCTATTGTCCTCAAAATCAGTCTGCTTTTTCCTTAGCCTGAAGTGCAAGTTTGATAACATTAGATTGTGGAGAACTAGTGGTACTGTGCAAAAATAAAATTCTTAACAGTATTATGTCCAAATAATATCATAGCATAATACAGTTATGACAGTAACTGAAAGTTTCCTTAACATTTATTGATTTTGTTATAAATGTTTTCGTGGCTGAATTCATGGTACGTGCACACAAAAATTAATGAAACTTGGAATAAATTAATATTCATTTACTGTCTTTAAGCAGCAACATACCTGTCTATGACAATAAATACTGTTCTAGGGTGTAATATGCAGTTCTGTTAGTAAGTGTTAATACAATTATATTTGCAAACAAAACTACTTACATAAGTCACAATTTTTATACAGCAGTACTGAATCATTATTGGGTCTTGGTGTGATAAGGGATAGGTTTGTATAAATAAAACAAATTCCTTCTCTATATGCAAGTGCAACACATGCAGCATAGTCCAAACAGACTTTTTCACATGCTGCCTGGGTGGACTGTATTCCAGATTTAGGTCCATCATAATCTTCTCCACCATAGGTTTTGTTCTGGATGGAACCCATGCTACATTTGCTATCTGAAATGATCAGAATTACTGACAATTAGGCAAATCCACATTCAAGGTATAATGAAAAAGTAAGGCTGTCACTGCATCTCTTTCTAGTCTGATTCAAGGACTTTTTAAACATTTTGTATATATGAGCTTGTTGTATATGCAAGAATAAGATATCACTTTTCTCCTCTCCCCATCATTCAATTATGGATACAGTTCTTAAAGAAGAATCAAAGAGTTCAATTATGGATACAGTTCTTAAAGAAGAATCCAAGAGTTCAATTTTGGATACAGTTCTTAAACAAGAATCAGAGTGTTCAATTTTGGGTACAGTTCTTAAACAAGAATCAGAGTGTTCAATTTTGGGTACAGTTCTTAAACAAGAATCCCAAGATTTTATTATTTTAGTAATGACAGCCATATTAAATTGCTTTTATACCTTTTGTAATGACAGCCTTATAAATAGCTTTTATACTTTTTGTAATGACAGCCTTATAAATAGCTTTTATATCTTTTGTAATGACAGCCTTATAAATAGTTTTTATACTTTTTGCAATGACAGCCTTATAAATAGCTTTTATACTTTATTGTAATTACAGCCTTATAAATAGCTTTTATACTTTTTGTAATGACAGCCTTATAAATAGCTTTCATACTTTTAGTAATGACAGCCATATTAAATAGCTTTTATACCTTTTGTAATGACAGCCTTATAAATAGCTTTTATACCTTTTGTAATGACAGCCTTATAAAAAGCTTTTATACTTTTTGTAATGACAGCCTTATAAATAGCTTTCACACTTTTTAGTAATGACAACCATATTAAATAGCTTTTATACTTTTAGTAATGACAGCCTTATAAACAACAGTTACATACAACCGTATTTTGACTACTGTAATACAGTATGGGGTAATTCAAATGATAAAAACATATCAAAGTTGGAAAAAATTCAGAAAAGAGCATTAAGGCTAATATCAAACCAGAAAGAAATCAAGGAAAATTTAGCTGGTAAGTTAAAAATATTACCTATTAAAGACCGAATATGTTTAAGAAAAGCCAAATTAATGTACAGGATATCCAATAATAGTGCTCCTGAATATTTACAATCCCTATTCCAGTATAGGCTACCTGGTAATACACCCAACCTGCGATCAATGTCTACAAAACAGTATAAAATTCCCAAACCAAATAAGGAATTATTCAAGAAAAGTTTCCAATACTCTGGAACTTTGCTCTGGAATAGTATTCTAGTTGAGATTAGAAATGCCCACTCTATTTCCATCTTCCAAACCCAATATATCCAGTGGCTTCTGAGATGCTGTTGATTTAAATAAATTCCTTGTATGAGGGCCTCAAGGTAGATTAGTTCTTAGCTAATTGTGTTACCCTCTTTAAATAAAGTCATTATTATTATTATTATTATTAGCTTTCATACTTTTAGTAATGACAACCATATTAAATAGCTTGTATACTTTTTGTAATGACAGCCTTATAAACAGCTGTCATACTTTTAGTAATGACAGCCATATTAAACAGCTGGACAGCATCATTTGAGGAAAAACTTCAGTTGAGGTATGTATCATGAAGAAAGGACTTATGATTCCTATTAAAGAACAACATTTGATAAGGGTTGATTTTGGCCCACAAATTAGTGATACAATAAGGTGTTTGTAATAGTATTTGTTATGGTTATAATGAAATAACTACATATCAATTAAAACATATACACACATATACAACTATGTTATGAAGCTAATTTTGTTCTGTAGCAGACAAGTGTTCATCCATAAACTCAAATTTTGACTAAATTTTACATCTTGAAAGTCTTCAAGAACTTGCAGCACAATGAAGGATATATTTGATTTTTACAGTGTCTGAAGACACTTTTTTAGCCATTTAACATGTATTGGTCCTAATTTAAAAAACATGATTTTTGTGTTAAACACTATGCTAATATAATAATCCATTGTGGAGGAATGTTAACTAGATTTTCATTCTGGCCTTGTGATAGCCGCATATGATATAAGATTGCCACCACTTTCATTATGAACAAACTATATATCAAAATAAGTCTTTTGGTGGACTGCTCCAGTGGTCAAAGTGGTTAGAGCATCCCCCTCAGGTGCAGGAGGTTGAGGGTTTGATTCCCTGTGTAGTCATACCAAAAAGACTTATAAAATAGTTTTATCAACAGCCGCGCTTGGCACTCAGCATTAAGGGGTCATGATGCTATATGTCTGCCACATGCATCCCCCAGTGTTAGACATCATGATAAACTGAGACACTGCAGACCTTTTGTTAAAGCTACAATAAAATCTCAATCGTACATGCTCATTTGGTGAAAATCTTATGTCACTTTAAACATTAACTCTGGAGGAGTACTGGTAAGATTTTCAAGATAGCAACAACAATATTGTATGGCAGAATGGCTTCATTTTAAAAGAGGACCCACTGAACTCCTGATGAAAATTATTTTTTTGATAAGGCTTTCTTTTCTCGAGTAGTGATTACGATATTTTCATACTGGCTGCCATAGCTCTCTTCAGATATCATAATTAAACCCGAAGTTAATATGAATTTTTGTTCAGGAGGCAGAGAAAAAACATGATTTTGATGATGGCTGCAAAGGAGCAATATTGGAAGTTTAGATTTGCACCATTTTCATTTTGGACCAGCTCAGCATCATATGAAGTTTTCTAAAGGAAACTCAATATGACACTCTGTCTAGGATGGAAGCTATTATGGTAATATTCTAGATGTCTGAGGCCATTATTTTTCATTTTTCAACAATTAGACAACATAAGAAGTCTTCTGTTTTTTTAATTTTTTTATGGTTTAATGCCAGTTTTCAGCACAATATAGGCTATACATGGCATCCAGTGTTTATAGTAGAGGAAGAACCCAGAAAACCCAAGAAAGAACCACCAACCCACGACAAGCTACTGGCAAGCTTTCTCACATACCCAAAGTGGCTGAATCTGAGACTCAAACCCATGCAGACAGAGGTGAGATGGCAGTGATCCATAACGGACAGCGCTTCAGACCACTCGGCCACTCAGGGCCCTGAAATCTTCTGGTGAACAGTCCATATCACTTTCAATTTGACTAGATATTATAGTCAAATTAAATATATATTGCAATGCTTGACAAATGTTCCAAGCAGGCCGATTGGCATAAAATCATGGAGTTAGCATATGTTCTATTTAAAGCACAGGTCAAATATTGGAATGATTTGCCTATTTGGAGAAGGATTCCTGACCACATTCAAGAAAAGGGATCTGTTTTAGTAGCTAAACATGGAATAAGACCACAAATACAATTAAAGTAACTACTTTGATGACAGACAATATAATAGGTTGCATTGATGAATCAGTTCTAAATTTGTTTCCCATATATTTTTAACTCTGGTCAATATATTTTATGACATTCCTACTAATATGATTAAAACCTACCTTTTGGGCAGGTACACTGAACTTCATTATACATGGCAGATCTGTTGCACACCCCTCCATTAAGGCAAGGCTGGGAGTCACATATATGTACTGGAGTTTCACATCTGTTTCCATAATATCCTGAAAAGAGAATATACACTTTCTAATGACCATCAATCCAGGGCAAACTAGATATTGGGATGCATTCATCCCAAATGTAATAGCCATCCTCCAAGAAGTTTTGAACCTTGATGAAATGGATGATGGAATGAGAGAACAGGCCATTCAATAAGTTCTTTTGGTCTATGAACCTAAAGAGCTAAAATTATTTCTCAAAAGAAACTCTTCGATATTGTTGGGATTTGACATTTATGAAGTGGGACAAAAAATATGTCTTGGTCAACATTTTCATGATACATATATCACCTGAAGTAATGCATAGATGATCAAATCTTTGACATAATATGAATTCTAAATAGGAACTAGAATTTTAGTCCAGCAATCTCTATCCTATATGAATATCTCCAATCAACTCTCTGAAAATCTCTGCCTTACAAAATTCTTTGGTTTTAGCTGCTGAACATCAGAAAAGTACAAAACAACATTGTGCTAGTTTCAGTGATTCCAAAAGTTTCTGAAAGGTGAGGCTACAAATCCCTCCCTTGATAACTCACTTTGGCCAGTGCCTTTCAACACATACTGCAGATTTGTGTTGACTGATCTCCACAATGCTGATAACAATATCAGTCCTCAATAAATATGGTTCATGCAGCCCTGTAGTTTTGTTCTAATCCCCTCCCCAAGGAATTTTAAAGAACTGCTAAAAGTTTTTCAATGAGTATTTTTAAGACCACTGTCTCTGGACATGGTTAGATATAGAAATCCTCATGTAGATGTGTCTATTTCTGGAGGTGGTTAGATATAGAAACCCTCATGTACATGTATCTCTCACTGGAGGTGGTTAGATACAGAAATCCTCATGTAGATGTATCTCTCACTAGAGGAGGTTATACATAGAAACCCTCATGTATATGTATCTGTCTTTGTTTTTCTTTTTCGAAAATTCTGGTTTTTAACTGAACAAATATTTTGAAATACGACAATATACATTAATCACCCTCTGGTATCATTGTACACCAAAACCGAATTCTAGTACATGCATTTAATAAATAAATAAAAGGGTTTATACAATTTACTCATTGACAAATGCAAATAATTAACAAAGCAAAATTAAAATTTTTCTTACTGTTTCAATCTAAATTTTTCATGGATTTGGATTTGAAACAAATATCTTTCATAACATCCCATTTTTTTACCATCTTTACATATATGACATGCGAAAACCATGTGATCAAAGGCTCATAAATTAACTACATTTGCAATGTCAAAAATTAATTTATGACAAATATAAGTACATTATTTTGTAGAAGAGTCAATAATTTGAAAATATTTATGAGTAATGAAAACAATGAGAAGAAAATTATGTGGGAATTTTCACACAATCTTTGTTAATGGTAACTATGATAGTACTGGTACAGTAAAAGAAAAGTACAGTCATATGTACCACTGCAAAGAATACTGTGATTAACTGGTATGCAGGTAATCATAATGCATGACTCTATATTAAGTGCAAGCATTCCACAAACTTTAGATCACAGCACATGAAAGTTACTCAAGAAGTTAAGATATTATACCAAACATAGCTGTTATGTTTCAATGTAAATTTGACCACTGACCTTTAAACACCAAAATGAAAGGCATCTTTCTAGTGCATTATGCAAGTCATACATAAACTGTGGTGAAGGTACATGGTAATGAACTGATATTTTTGTTCAGAAACAATATGTCCAGAAGTCATTATTATTTTTTCTGTCACAGAGACCTGAACTTTTGATCCTTTGACCCCAAATCAATTCTTATTTCATTTTGTAAGTGCTAGTAATCCTGAAAGTTCAGTGCATTTGTGATGTAGAACTAATGTTATGATGTGAATATCTTACATGGTATATACAATATATTACATGGCACATACCATATTTCACATGGTATATACAATTTTATCTTACATGGTATATACAATATCTTACATGGTATACACAATATTTTACATGGTATATACAATATATTACATGGTATATACAATATCTTACATGGTATATACAATATTATACATGGTATTTACAATATATTAATGGTATATACAATATTTTACATGGTATATACAATATCTTACATGGTATATGCTATTTCATACTCGGTACATATAATATATATATTCCTACTTTTACTTTAACTAAGCTAGAATCCGCAACATGCCACCACACCTCATCATGTATGTTAGGTTGCTCAAGCTAAAAAAAAAACCAGCATGTATGGTATTGTACTCAATGTTGATGACTAGATTTGTCTAATTCACAAATATTTGCAAACACAGAGAAAGGTATACCTTGAAAATTTAGGGATAAATGTATTTAGTAATTCTGAGTCTGACTGTAATACTGCCAAGTACTTTAAATTTCCAAATTTAAGGAGGGCTACAGTTTAAAAAAAACAGTCAGAAGCAGACCATAAATAAATGTTAAACCTATTCAGTCAGAGACTTACCAGGGGAACAACTACACACAGGTTTGTGTTCATCGTACACACATATCCCATGACCATAACACTGGACTGTTGCATTGCAAGCTGAAATATAAAGATATTCCATTCTATAGACAATTTTTACAAATTCTATTCTGCACATATCAGAGTGATCTCCCTTATCAACTATTATGTCACATAGGGATTTAGCTAAACATTAAAACAATTAATTAATGATGAAAACTGACATAACTGAATTCATTATTTACTGAATTTCACAACAATGCCAATTTTGGGGTGGTCAAATGTATAATTTACAACAAGTGTATACTGTAGTTGAATTGTATGGTCATTTGACTAATAGACTAAAATCCATCATGAAATTTATTTTGCAATAAATATTTTTAACAAGTATAAACATGAAAACCTTTTATAGCATCAAAATATATATTTTTAGAAATTAAACTCAAGAATTGAGACTAGGGTATCCATAAACTATATGCAAATTTGATTCACTTTGTGAGGCATCACATGTATGTAGTTTAATTAAATGAACACCTGGTGACAATATATTTTTAAAATTCCTTGTTTCACTCCAATTCCATCACTTTCTAAATATTTGGAAAGTTTTTATCACTTTGAGGTAGTAATAATAAGACCTTAATTGTCAAAAAGAAAGAGTTAGACAACAATAAAGAAAATGGAAAAAAACTTCTCCAAATCTCTTTAATCCACAGAAGGTAGTAATGATTTCAGTGCAACCAGACATTTCTTCCATATCCTCAAATGATATCATGCTGAGGAAGCAACATAAAACATATTTATTGTACAGATGTATAATTAATGCTTAACCACATCCATGTAGTTCATCATTTCATACTGTGCCTCAAAGTTTCAAAACCCAACTCATACAATGGCTTTGTCAATTCTGAATGGAATCTGAGACAATATTTTAAGCAAATACAATTTTTAAAAATGGTGCTACAGTGATATTTAAATCTGGTAAATATCTGGATACAAAGCAGCAGACCGCCACTGTTCATGGAAATAAATTAAAATCTAAGGGAAGTTATCTTCAAACTAAAGAAATGTTACTGGTACATACCAGTTCATAATGACTATTTATTGGTCTTTCTGTCATTTTCATATGTAACATGACCACATATATTAAATGGCAGCTGAAGCATTCATCAATCGATACTATGAATGGTCCATTCAGACTAGAAGTCACATTTTGCAGGTAAATTGATTCAATCACTATGCAATATCAATGGAATTAAACAATACACAGTAGTATTGATGAGTGTGGTCTCCTCTGACAGCACTGTTATTGTTACAGTAGCAGGAACAGCCAGTAAGTAGTCTCCAACTTTAACCAGCTATAGTGTGTGTGTGTGTGTGTGTGTGTGCATGTGTTTGTGTGTGTATGTTTGTGTGCATGTGTGTGTGTGTGTGTGTGTGTGTGTTTAAATATTTGTTGAACAAAACCAAGAAGAAAAACATCAGATACAATCAGGAAGTATGAGACTCCTAAATAAAAAAAATCTTTACTTTGTAAAGGTGCAAGTTTTGTTTCTATCATCTGTTTCTGCCAAAGCTAATTGATGACCAGGTTGCTTCTGTCCTTATCTTTGATAAAGGAATCTTTCTGATAATATGACTTCTTACAGCTATAACATCTTTTATGGGGTTATTAAAAAGCGTTTCTGTGAGAGGAAGCTACGGGTCTTACAAGCATAGCTGTAGAAGAATATTAACTTGTTGAACAATTACCCTTGATAGGCTTGTTGTGTATTGTACTAATTTAAACCATTTTACAAAGGTAGCAATTACCCCTGGTAGACTTGTTGTGTATTACACTGATCACACCATTTAAAAAGGTAATAATTACCCTTGATAGGCTTGTTGTGTATTGTACTAATTTAAACCATTTTACAAAGGTAGCAATTACCCCTGGTAGACTTGTTGTGTATTACACTGATCACACCATTTAAAAAGGTAATAATTACCCTTGATAGGCTTGTTGTGTATTGTACTGATTTAAACCATTTTACAAAGGTAGCAATTACCCCTGGTAGACTTGCTGTGTAGTACACTGATCAAACCATTTAAAAAGGTAATAATTACCCTTGATAGGCTTGTTGTGTATTGTACTGATTTAAACCATTTTACAAAGGTAGCAATTACCCCTGGTAGACTTGCTGTGTATTACACTGATCAAACCATTTTACAAAGGTAGCAATTACCCCTGGCAGGCTTGTTGTGTATTACACTAACAACACCATTTTACAAAGGTAACAATTACCCCTGGTAGACTTGTTGTGTATTACACTAACAACACCATTTTACAAAGGTAGCAATTACCCCTGGTAGACTTGCTGTGTATTACAATGATCAAACCATTTTACAAAGGTAGCAATTACCCCTGGCAGGCTTGTTGTGTATTACACTAACAACACCATTATAAAAAGCTAATAATTACCCCTGGTAGGCTTGTTGTGTATTATACTGATTTAAATCATTTTAAAAGATAACAACTACCCTTGGCAGGCTTGCTGTGTATTATATGAAAAACACAACTTAAACAAAAGCAACAATTGCACATGGTAGGCTTGTTGTGTATTACACTGATTAATCATTTTACAAATCATAAAAGTAACTAGATGAAGACTTATTTTAAAATAAGCAACTGATCTGGATAAAAGTTAAACATATCATAATTCTCTTGTCATGCAGCTACCATGAGAAATCTCTGAGGTTGAATTTACAGAGTGCAGATCACAAGCGAGAATAATTTGTATGATCTTCATGTTTCTTCTGGGAAACTATCATAATAAATAATTTCGTTATGGCCTTCATCTCACATGTCCCAGATGTAACTTTTATGGCAACTGTCTGTGACTGTGGGATGACAGTGTGCCAAAAGATCACTTCCACTGGTCAATGCTAATAAAAGATTGTGGTAAGTCAAGAATAAATTCACTACTTTTTGGCATTTCTGAAAGTACATTTCTTTTTGCTGGTTTTAGAATACCTTCTTAAATCTCTGAATGACCGGTCTGAAATGCAAACAAAAAGCTGGGTAAGTCTGTAATCTAGTACCACCAATTTGAGTTACTTGGGATCAGAAATGAAAATAAATATGACAATTACCAATTAAGGCAGTCTATAACTGAATAAACTTACTTTGTTGTAGGCAATTGCTAGAAGAGTTGCTGCCAATAAATAATGTTGTACTGTTAGAGGGACATGGCTTGCAGGTGATGCCCTTGGTTTCATCTTGATAAAAATTCATTGGACAAGGCATACATGGTATGTACCCAGTAATGGAATAGGTACCAAGTCCACATGGAGCTATGAAATAAAATATTTAAGCTAATTAGTATTAAGATAATCATGAATGTACACATACCAGCTAATATATGTTAATGCTACCAAGCTATCTTGATGAATTATAAAAACCAACAACCAAGCTACACTGTTATCTTGATGTCAGTAAAACCAACAACCATGCTGTACTGTTATCTTGGTGACAATAAAAACAACTACCAAGCTACACTGTTGTCTTGATGACAATAAAAACCAACTACCACACTACAGTGTTATCTTGATGACAATAAAACCAAATTAGTCACAGAGCTATCCTAATGAAACTAAAACCAACACTACCAAGATGCAGAGTTATCTTCATGAAAATAAAACCAACTACCAAGCTAGTGTTATCTTGATGACAGTAAAACCAACTAACAAGCTATGGTGTTATCTTGATAACAGTACAACAAACTAACAAGCTACACTCCTGTCTTGATGGCAGTAAAACCAACTACCAAGCTACACTGTTATCTTGATGGCAGTAAAATCAACGAACATGCTACACTGTTATCTTAATGACACTAAAACCAACTATCAAGCTACACTGTTGTCTTGATGACAATAAAAACCAACTACCACACTACAGCCTTATCTTGATGGCAGTAAAACCAACTACCCAGCTAGTGATATCTTGATGACAGTAAAACCAACTACCAAGCTACAGTGTTATCTTGATGACAAACAACCAAATTAGTCACAGAGCTATCCTAATGAAACTAAAACCAACTAACAAGCTACAGTGTTATCCTAATGAAACAAAAACCAACTACCAAGCTAATGTTATCATTATCATCAAAAGAAAACATTGCTTGAAATGATTAGTGAACAACAACTGTAGATCAATGAATAATAATAATAATAATAATAATCATAATAATAATAATAATAATAATAATAATAATAATAATATTACAGCTCTCATTCATTACAACACCATTAATTATAACACAATTCTGGATTTGACTTGGTCCCATACTAAATCCCATTTAAATGCAGAGGCCATATAAGTAATGCAAAACTGCCCCTTTCCTTCTGTCTAAATTTCTCCAATGTTAGATTAGTTATGTGTGTCAGTTTATGTTACAAAAGCAAATCGTATGGAAATCTATAAGATCTATGAAGATTGTTTTTTATTTGCTATAATAAGAATACAGCAAAACTTTTTCAATGGTATAATTTTTTCATTTCTATTCCTTTTATTTTGTTTCTGACAAAACAATTCCTTAAAATGTAAAAGTTTTAATTTTGTTAATTCTCATAAGGTATGTGTACATGACTTATGTTCACTGAGCCTCTCCCCCACTGAGAATGGATATGATGCAATTAGGCATGTAGGTACTGTCATGTATATTTGATTTGCTTTGTTGGTTAGTTCTGTTGTTTGTTTGTTTTTTTGTAACATTGCATGCTGTTGTGGTGAGGCATTGTGTATTGGGCTTGAGTTCATTTCTGATTGGCCCAGGATGACCTTTCTTGTTTGATTCATCATGAACAATTGAAACATGCTGGGTTATTCTCCATATGTGTGGGTTTAGAATCAAAATTATTATTAATAAAAGAACTAAATATGTTTATTTGAGTCTATGTTTTGGAATTTCCTGAGTGTAATCTAGGCTATGGTTTTGATTTTGTAAGCATCAGAATCATTCTAGAAAGTTATTTTAAATTAGTTTATGTATTTTTGAAGAAAATGTTAATTGTGACCTGAGGTCAAGTAGAGAACTATATATATATATATATATATATATATATATATATATATATATATATATATATATATATATATATATATATATATATATATATATATAGATATATATATTGTAACTAAGAGGATTCTTTTCATTCCAACTTTAATTCTTAGCACAATCAAGTTGTATTATATGTTGTGACCAGTAATTTTGGGCTGGAATCTATTTTCTTTCAAATTAATAAATACAAGTGATTGTTTTCTCTGGAAATACAAAGGTGTTCTGATAAAATTCTTGGATAAAGATATTCACTTGAATTTATAGTGAATTCAATCCTGGAATTATATTTCTGTGATTCAACAAAAGACTGCTGGTACATCAACATAAAAGTAGTCAAGACAGGCACGTGAATGCTTTCCATTTCTGGATTTATTCTCAACTTTTAATGAATTTTATTCAGTACTTAAAATTATTAGAACTTGTGTCTGTAATAGATTACTTTTGGATTTAATTTGCAATGCTGTAAGTTTTTTTTTCTCCCATTCACTTTGTGTTCAAGGAAATAAATTATTTGTTAAATTTGCAAAGCTTGTTGTCTTTCACTATTTTCCATTACTTATTGTAAGAGCATGATTTGTAACAGCATATTGTGAATTGCCTATTTTTATTTAATGTCATCAATGACCATTAGTAAAAACTCTTGTTCTGTCAATTCATTGTGTGCTATAGAGTTATTTTTACTGACCACATTGCATAATTGTGATTCAAATCATAATTAGCTCTAAAATTTATAACCAATTTTAAAACCATTGTATATTTTGAATGAATTCCTTTCTTGAAGGTGCTGATGTACCAATAGTCTGGAATAGTTTTGATGCAAGCAATCTTGATATATCACTATAATCAAAAATCTCTCTCTCTCTCTCTCTCTCTCTCTCTCTCTCTCTCTCTCTCTCTCTCTATATATATATATATATATATATATATATATATATATATATATATCAATATAAACATGTATACATGTATCAATCACCATATCTATATGAAAATGTATACATGTATCAATCGCCATATCTATATGAAAATGTATACATGTATCAATCACCATATCTATATGAAAATGTATACATCAATCACCATATCTATATGAAAATGTATACTTGTATCAATCACCATATCTATATGAAAATGTATACTTGTATCAATCACCATATCTATATGAAAATGTATACATGTATCAATCACCATATCTATATGAAAATGTATACATGTATCAATCACCATATCTTTATGAAAATGTATACATGTATCAATCACCATATCTATATGAAAATGTATACTTGTATCAATCACCATATCTATATGAAAATGTATACATGTATCAATCACCATATCTATATGAAAATGTATACATGTGTCAATCACCATATCTATATGAAAATGTATACTTGTATCAATCACCATATCTATATGAAAATGTATACATGTATCAATCACCATATCTATATGAAAATGTATACATGTATCAATCACCATATCTATATGAAAATGTATACATGTATCAATCATAGATGTATTTATCCATATAACAACAGACTCTAAAGCTGCTTTGTATTGTGTTTTTATTTTTCCAATAGTAGTAAAGACTATGGGACATAGTTCATAACTCTTTATCTAAGTAAACATAAAATATACAAAAACTAATATAAGCATGAAGTTTTTGTAATTGGGGAATTCTATCTACTCTCCTTTACAACAGTGTTGTCAACAATAACACAAAAATTAATGACAGCCACATATAGTTATTCTTGTATCTTTGTTCCAGCAATTACACAATAATTAATGACAGCAAAATATAGTCATTGATGTAAGCAATATCACCAAGATAATGATACTGTAAAATACAAACTCATGTAAGCAATATGACCAAGACAGTGATGTAAAAGTTCTCACTATCTGAGAAGCTCATTCACTTTATGATACCTGGCAAAGAGTCGGTATAAAGCAACCAATTTAAAATATTGGCTTGGTCACATTTATGATTACTATGGAAAGGAGCTAGACATTTAGAGGGACCAACTGATTAAGGTAATAAAAATTTAAAAATATCATGAAAAGTGTTGTCACTGCACACAGCTGGGAATTTTAATTTTGAGAGGTAAAGCTCTTTTCTTCTTTTGTTGTTGATATTAAATAGGACTTGTGTTTTTAGGATTCTATTTTATTCATTACAACTCATTCTAGTAGTTTATTTACTGTACTTACATATTTATTATGCAAAAGTCATATTTTTTTATTTACAGACAATATTTATTGAATATATTTATTATAATTCATATTAAAGTATGCAGTGTTAGTATATTGTATATATTTATTATAATTCATATTAAAGTATGCAGTGCTAGTATATTGTATATATTTATTATAATTCATATTAAAGTATGCAGTGCTAGTATATTGTATATATTTATTATAATTCATATTAAAGTATGCAGTGCTAGTATATTGTATATATTTATTATAATTCATATTAAAGTATGCAGTGCTAGTATATTGTATAAATTTATTATAATTCATATTAAAGTATGCAGTGCTAGTATATTGTATATATTTATTATAATTCATATTAAAGTATGCAGTGCTAGTATATTGAATATATTTCTTATAATTCATATTAAAGTATGCAGTGCTAGTATATTGAATATATTTCTTATAATTCATATTAAAGTATGCAGTGCTGGTATATTGTATATATTTATTATAATTCATATTAAAGTATTCAGTGCTAGTATATTGAATATATTTGCATTCGTAAAACATTAGGTTTGCTTTAAGTTTTAGGGTTGGAAGAGATAAGAATGACATAATGTATAAAACAGAGTATGAAGGCACTATATGTAACAGTTACTCAGTGTAATATATACACAAATCTTATACAATGACTCAAAATGACTTTCATTTTGTAGCTGCTTCCAAACCTGGAGAGTTAAGGTCATGCTGAGACTGTTAAAGGAAGATTATGCTAAGCATGGAATCCTGACACAAGGGTGGAAAAACCTGGAATATATTAAGAATGTTGGCACATGGGATCCCCAGAAATAAGTTAGGGTTGAGAGACTTCTAAAAGGAGTTTGTGCTAGCCAGGAAATCATGCCACAAGTCTAGATAAACTCAGGTCATCCTCAAGGGTGCACCTTCACAATGAAGACGCCATTAGAGAGCATACCTATGCATTGAAGAAGCTATTGGAGGGCATTTATATTCGGTACAGAATTACTGGTACACATAACACGCTTTTAAAAACTTTAATATTTAATAACAATTTACTGCAGTTGTTTGTTTTTTCTTTTTATTTTTGTGCAATATTGTTTTTAATTCATCATATCATCTAATTAAATCATCTTAATGTTTGTGCATGTTGTCTCTATATTTTTCACAGGCAGCATTCCAACCATCCATTTGTAAATTCTGTGACAGTTTATTTCTCATTACTGTCCATAAGCTCAGTAATATTCTCCATAAGTTTATCTTCAATTTCCTTTCAGGCTGAAGTTAGTTTCATATAAGCATGCATCAGTGTTTGCAAATCTCTAAAGAAATCAGCCGATTTTATGCTGATAAATCAAATAAAAATGCATACAACAATTTTTAATGGATTCTATTTATGCAAAACAATCGAATTATAAGTATTTAATGTAAAAACAGAAAAGAGTAAAAAAAAAAATCATCAAGCTTTGCAAAATTCAACAAATAATTTTCCTAGAATAAGAAGTAAAAGAGTAAGAAAAAAGAAATTTATGGTATTGCAAAAATTAAATCCCAATTAGTACTTGAGATACAGACACGAGTCTTGATAAAAAAAGTTCAGGATAAAATCAGTTGAAATAACAGTTAAACCCAATGTTGAATGTGTTGATGTATCTGTGAAGGCCTGTATTGTGGTGTTGTACCAACAGTCACTTGTTGAATCACAGTAATATTAATTCCAGGTTTGAATTCACTATAAATCCCAGTGAATGTCTCTGTCAAAGATTCTTATTTTTAACAAGTACTCTGTATTTCCAGTGAAAAATCACATAAATAATTTAAAGAAAAACTTCCAGCCCAAATCAACAACTGGACACAGCAACAATACCACTGATTCTGCTAGATCTTAGAATATGAATGAATCAGATTATATAATACTCTACTTGATCTCAGGTCACATTAGCATCTAATAAAAACTATTACAAAATAGATGTTTTCAATCTTGAAGATTATAAATGATATCAAGATAAAATGTTAGTTATAATCATTAAAAAAATATAATATAGAACCTGAATTATGTCAGGTGTAGGGGAATCCCAATAACCAAGGGCCAGACCCAAGTAAATATGCTTACTTGTATTAGTATTAATCATAATATTAACCCATACATAGAGAATATTTGAGATATGAATATTGGTTTTTTGTAGAATCTTTATAACAATCAATAATTCTGGTCAAGTAAAATACACATGAATGCGGACAAAATTAATCCAAAATACAATATTAGAATACGAAAGAAAATTTATAATTTAGGTCAAGTAGAATATAAATTTGATTTTGGATAAAATTAATTCAACATACAATGTTACATTACAATAGCATATAATATATATAAAAAAACTTTTTTTTAAAAAACAACTAAAAAACAAACAAGTAAAATTATAACATTAGTACAAAGTTTCCAGCATATTAGTTATGGTTAAAGATGTTCCATGCACATATGAAATGACACTACTTCATCCTTGTGAGAACACCCACTCAAGCAAAGTCATTTAAATCAAACACACCCAGAATGAATCATGATCACTAAGATGTATGACACATTGAATGCTCTATGATTACCATCTTGGTAATTAAGATTCAATGGGGTAACAAGTTTTCACAAAATACCCCAGTGAGTTTCAAAATCTGCAATTTGTTCAAACGCAGAGAAGTAAAAGATGAAACTAAATTAACACACTTCTTTAAAATGAAGGAACCTGTCCTATCTACATTAGTAGATTTTATAAAATTTAACTGGATTAATTCACAAGCATGAAATGAATGGATACAGAAATATATATGTGTCCATATAATATAATCTGCATGCTACACAACAATGGTAATAAAGATGGCAATGCAAATCCAATTCAGCTGTAATAAAAAGATTGTAAGTTTTGCTTACTATTTTCAAATACTACATTACTTACAAAAATTTCTCTCTTGAAATTTGTGAATACGTTTGATTTATTTTCTTTTTATTTTGCAAAATCAAGCTGTGAAATAGATATTGAAGCATTTATAAATGTGTGAAATACCTATCAATATATACGTCTTAAGGAAAATATTTATGTGCATATATCAAGGGATGAAACCAGACTACCATATTAGTTTGATTTAGAAAATATATTTAAAAACAAATCTCCTTAGTATTAAAAAACATGTTTTTGTGTTATTTATTCTTACCTTTGCATTGTTGCTGTTCTTTTGCTCCTTCAATATCATCTGTGCTGCTGCTACTGGGACATTTCAGACATGATCTGGAATCATTCCAGTAATGGTCCACTGGACATGGTGTACAAGGAGGAAGTCCATTAGCAGATGTGAATCCAGCTGGACACAGCTCTGAAACATAAACAAATCAATTAATACAAGAGTCACTCAAAGGTACTGCATTTGCAGCATGTCACAAAAAGTATGTTTCTTCCTTTTTCTGTGTTGTTTATTGCTGGATACAAAATGTATTTCTCCACTACACCAAAGGAATACAAAGTTGTATCTTGTGTCTAAACACCTTACAATAACCTTTAAATAAAATGTACTCTTGATCACAATTGCCTGTACTAAATCAATAGAGAAAGGTCTAAATGTGCCTAAGGGTTGTCACTGAAATTCTGTATCATAACTGTATGGTGACGAGTCAATTGAAATTGTATTGTCAAGCGAATCTCTAATGATTTGTACTTTGTTCTGGAATAAATTTGCAAATAGGTCCAGAAGGTCTACTCCAGAGAAGGTAGTTGGAAGTTGTTAAGTCCTGATGGTTACTAAAACACATACAAGTTGCCAGTCCTTTTTGCAAAGCATCAATTCCTCTTAATTTGTTTTCTTACTGGACATACTTTGATAATAAAAAACACACAAGTTTGCAAAGTATTAATTCCTCTTAATTTGTTTTCCTACTGGACTGACTTTGACAATAAAACACAAGTTTGCAAAGTATCAATTCCTCTTAATTTGTTTTCCTACTGGACTTACTTTGACAATAAAACACACAAGTTTGCAAAGCATTAATTCCTCTTAATTGGTTTTCTTACTGGACTTACTTTGATAATAAAAGACACACAATTCTACAAAGCATCAATTCCTCTTAATTTGTTTTCTTATTGGACTTACTTTGACAATAAGTTTTTAGTGGTGCAGGTGTATAACCATCTGAACAATTTTTGCAAGCTGTCTGTCCGTACGTGTCTTGATATGTACCACTTGGGCAGGATACACAGTTGTTCTGTCCAAAGTAATTGCCTGGGGCACAGGGTACTGAAACAAAGATAGACACATTAATGAATACAAAGTTCTTCAAGAAAATTCAACCTTAAAGTCATAGTGTAGGTACAAATAATTGGGTTTTATAACATTTATGTTCCACCTGTGACAGTGACTTCTGCAGAAATTTTAAATCTAAATCATTTTGTAATGTTGATCATTTAAATCTGGAACAAGTGTTCAATATTCAATGTACAAGATCTTAAAACCCTTGGAATATAAAATGATTGAAATCTGATACAAGTGTTTAATTTTCACTTTACTAAATCCTAATAAGCCAGCAGACATGCCTCAAGTTAAATATTACAAGTTTCCAATGGACTGATGCTTTAATGCCAATGATCAATTTGTTCAGATTCCAAGATTTTAATGTTGGCTGTGAAATTAAAGATTAAGCTTCTCTAATTTTGCTTTCTAAATTGAGATAAACCAAATCATGTTAACTAGAATTTAATACCTAGATATATGTAATAAGATGTATTCCAATCTAAATGATATTAATGGTAGTAATGTAATACCTAGATAATGTAATAAGATGTATTCCAAACTAAATGATATTAATGGTAGCAATGTAATACATAGATACATGTAATAAGATGTATTCCAATCTGAATGATATTCTTGGCAGTAATGTAATACCTAGATACATGTAATAAGATGTATTCCAATCTAAATGATATTCTTGGCAGTAATGTAATATCTAGATACATGTAATAAGATGTATTCCAATCTAAATGATATTCTTGGTAGTAATGTAATACCTAGACACATGTAATAAGATGTATTCCAATCTAAATAATATTCTTGGCAGTAATGTAATACCTAGATAATGTAATAAGATGTATTCTGATCTAAATGATATTTTTGGGAGTAATGTAATACCAATATACATGTAATAAGATGTATTCCAATCTAAATGAAATTCTTGGCAGTAATGTAATACCTAGATAATGTAATAAGATGTATTCTGATCTAAATGATATTCTTGGGAGTAATGTAATACCAATATACATGTAATGAGATGTATTCCAATCTAAATGAAATTCTTGGAAGTAATGTAATACCTAGATACATGTAACAAAATGTATTCAAATCTAAATGATAGTCTTGGTAGTACATTTTAGTATTTTCAGTTGTTCTTCCTATCCATACACATTTAGTTATTTCATTATTAATACTGAGCTCTGAAACTTTAGTATATTGGTGGATAGAGCTGACTTAAGAGAGCCATCTAGGGAGAGACTGGTGTCTTCTGCATACTGTGAAACTAAATATTCTGCGTTTTTTATTTTAATTCCTTTAATATTTGGATGTTGTTTAATTAAATGTGCCAATATTTCTTGACAAAAAGTAAAACTTATGGGGATAGTGAGTCACATTGTTTATTGTATATGTATTTGATCTTGATAAAGCCTGTTTGATCACTATTCATACTTAATGGTAGTATAGGTTAATGGCTCCATGACTTGCCATTAATATTACACTTCTGGCCTTCCCAGCTTGGTGGGACATTGATGACCCCATTGACTAGCCATCAACATTACACTGCTGGCTTTCCCAGCTTGGTGGGAGGTTGATGGCCACATGACTTGCCATCAATATTATACAACTGGCTTTCCCAGCTTGTTGGGGGGGGGGGGCCCAGTGGCCAAGTGGTCTAAAGTGCTTTCCATTATGGATCACTGCAATCTCACCTCTGTCTGTGTGGGTTCTAGTCTAAGATTTGGCTAATGTAGTTATGTGAGAAAGCTTGCCAGTATACCTTCTCGTGGGTCAGTGGTTCTTTCCTTTGGTTTTCCTGGGTTCTTCCTCCACCAACAATACTGGCCGACATGTAAAGCATATTGTGTGCTGAAAATGGTGTTAAACCCTACAACAACAACAACAACAGCTTGGTGGGACATTTATGGCCCCCATGACTAGCCATCAACATTACACTGCTGGCGTTCCCAGCTTGGTGGGAGGTTGATGGCCACATGACTTGCCATCAATATTACACTGCTGGCTTTCCCAGCTTGGTGGGACATTTATGGCCCCCATGACTAGCCATCAACAGTACACTGCTGGCATTCCCAGCATGGTGAGAGGTTGATGGCCACATGACATGCCATCAATATTACACTGTTGGCTTTCCCAGCTTGGTGGGAGGTTGATGACCCCATAACTAGTCATCAATATTTCACTGCTGGCTTACAAAAGCATGGTGGGATATTGATGGTCCCATGACTAGCCATCAATATTATTCTGCTGGCTTTCCCAGCTTAGTGGGAGGTTGAGGGCCCCATGACTAGCCATCAGAGCAAGCTCTTCATCATCTGCCAGTATGACTGGCTCTACTGCAGACTAGAAGATGACCTGACAGTTATTTATATTTAATTGTTTATTTGTTATTTTTTTTCAAATTTCTTTTCTCATTACAATCTATTTTAATTTAACATTGAATATTGGACTTGACCTTGGCCAAAATTCAGTTCATTTCTGCTTTACCTGATTAACTTCTTGTTTTATTTTATTTTGTGTAAACAACTAATACATAGCTTAATTATTCTCTCTGTGTATGGGATTGATATCAGAATCATTATTAATAGAAGAAGTAATTATGTTTATTTGGGTTTAAGTTTTGGAATTTCCTGAGTGTAATCCAGGTTATGGTTTGGATTTTGTAAACATCAGGAGCATTCTAGAAGGTTTTTTTCCATTAGTTTATGTGTTTTTTAAGAAAATGTTAATTGTGACCTGTGGTCAAGTAGAGAACTATATAATCTTGTAATTGTGAGAACTTGGTCATTCGTGTTTTAACATAATGCACTTTTAAGTTGTATTACATCGTGTCCAGTTGGGGTGAATCTTTTTCTTCAAATTACTGAATTCAAATTATTGTCTCTGGAAATAAAAAAGTGCTCTGATAAAATTCTTGGATAGTGAAATTCATTGGAATCTATTCTGAATTCAAACCTGGAATTATATTGCTGTGACACAAAAAAGACTGTTGACACATCAACACTCTATAAGCTATAACAGACATGCCATTGCCTTCAGTTTTTGGATTTCTTCAGTTCTTGTACTAAGTTTTAGTCAGGACTTTAAATTACAAAAGGCCTTGTGTTTTTGATTATTTTGGAATTTAATTTGCAATACCGTAAGTCATTTTCACATTGTATTCTAAAGTAATTAATTATTTGTTAAATTTGACACAGCTTATTGTCTTTTACTCTTTTCAGTGACTTTTTTTAAGAGCATGTATTTATATAACAGACAAATAGCTGGAAGTAATAGAAATGAGTAGATCTTTTCAATGAATGGAGTTAGGAAAAATAAAGGATCAAGCAAGACTGCCAGAATGTGGCTTTCATGACATAGTATAAGATGTAGCAACAGCTAAAACCTTATTGGCTTTGATTGTCATGAAAGAGACATCTATCAGTAAATGATTGATAAATCAGTCAGTCAGACATGAGATCATATCATCATGATGTGTAGATTTCATTCATTATCTCAGCTATCAATGAGTTTGATCCTATCAGCCCATATTCCATGCCTGATCAAATTCTAATTTTAAAAAAATGACATCATCATAATCTTTATCATCAGTCTCTTGACTTAGTTTGGTCATTGAGGCACTGTGCTGCTGAACATCTAACCAGTTCCCTCTACTTGTCTTGATCATGTGCCAATGCCTGTGTCTCGGGAAAACTTTTTCTGGTCCATTCTGTGATGTTGTCACTCCACTTTTGTCTGGCAGGCATGGTCCTTGTTTACCCTGGTGACAACCAATTCAGTATGATAACTTCAGATTTGTCCAGCATTATCAGTGTGTCTTGGGCAAAAGTCATCTGGCAGAGCCCATCCCTCTCCAGACCAAGGAGCTGCCAGAAGGGGATGTAGTACATCCTCCAACTGCCTTTGGGTCTCCAATCTGGATTTTCTTTTAGGGTTTACTCCCTTAGCCTTTGGCTAACCAAAGCCAACCTGCAAGGCAGCAGGAGACTCATGTATGGGCAGGTTCATCTATTTCCTGAGAAGATAAAGCATCTGCCACTGCCCACAAAAAATGGCATACAAAATCGTAACAATTTCAGGATATCCCATGCAAAATATTAATATGGATGGTCTCCACAGCTTAGTAAGTTACACATTAGATCATCTCATTAAAGTGTGTGGGTCTCACTCATTATCATCCAAGAGTTTCAATGCTCAAACCTCATAGCTTTGATTCACATCAAAGAGACATCTCTGTCAGTGAAAAACTGATAAATCAGTCAGTAAAACATGAGACCATCTCATTAATAGATCTCATAATCTAAGTCATTCAACAGTTTGACCATAACAGCCCACATTCCATGCATGATCAAATTCTGATTTTTTAAGAATATGGAAACATTTTCAGCCAATCCAATGCAAATTACCCCTATTAATATGAGTGTATCTTGCTTATTATCTAAGCTGTCTGTGATCATGATGAATGAGAGCATACATTCTAAGTTTGATCCAGCACAGAAATATGGCATCTAGACTGATAGCAGGCTTATTCAATCAGATAGAAATGCTGGTAAATACACATAAATCTTGCTCTCATCTGAACTAATCCAAGAAACTGATACAAGCCTGCATTCCCTGCTTGATTGAAATCACAAAAAATGACTGCCATAATAGTCAGCAGCAAATGCTGACAGAAGAATGATGTTAGACAGGTACAATTCCATACCATAAACTCTCAAAGTCTTATAGACAGGTGAGCTCCAAATTCAAATGTCTCCATGTCAGATGCTTTATTTCAATGTGGTCAAGTTCCATTTAACAGTTATTGAAAAGTTTTTAAGGAGATCAGCATTTGGTCAGATTCTGTTCTGTAGTTTTTGAGCAGACATTATTTAATGTTTTTTTAATAAATAGTAATAATTGCCATATTTAATTAGCAGATAAATTTGCCCAAACCTGCAAGTGTTGCCAAGATGCCACTTGTAAAAATAAAATTAAATTCTGTTTAGCTGTTTTGGATGTAAAGACACATGAGAGACAAAGAACTAGAAGAAAGTTCACTAAGACATACAGGCAAGTTAGCTCATACAAAATTTAGGCAAAAAATAAAGCTCTTCCATGGATTTCGAGGATGTCAGTTAAAATTCTGCACTGGTTTTCAAGTCCTCTGCAATGGAAATAAAAACTTCCTGTTTTTATACTTTGGGTTTATCACATGTAATGAATGTCAATGGTTCTTAATTTTATTTTGTAATCTCTCTCCATGTTGATATAAATACTATTTGTACTTACAGCACTGTATTCCTCTGTCTGTGTTTGTAAGAGTTTTATCAGGATCACAGGTTAGTCCTGGTGACTCTTCCACTTTTACTGCCTCCACATTCAAAGTGTAGGCTTGTCCACTACAAAGAAAGTCTCCATAATCAAAAATGCTGGTGGACAGACTGCTGCTCAAATTTGTACGAAGGTAATTTACACATGCAGTTCTTGTACCATTATTTACTGTCAGGTCATTGAGATTCACAGAAAATGCAGTGATGATCTGAAAAATTGCAAAGAAACACATTTTCTTCAAAATTTTCCTAAAATGATGTGAGTTTTATTGCCATTGACAAAATTAATGTCACCAATTGTAATTATGTTTTACTTATGGTGACAAAATATACCATCTGGTGATTTTCTTTGTTGACAACATCTTTTGGCTGTTTAATTTAAACTTGTTTATGCAATTTTGGCTTTGGGGTGGAGAATTCAAAGGCACCATCAAATTGAGCTGCACAAATGAATATAAAATAATCAGAATCTATCTACTATTGCATAGACAAAGCCTTTATTCATATTGACAAATTCATCTTAACAGCATTTTTACATCATAATCCAGTTATGCTTATGTGGACACCTGCTCCTGGGTACCATATGCTGTATTACAATCAGATGATCATGCTACCAGATTAACTACAATCAATCAACAAGGCAGGAACAGGAATGGCTACAATTGACCAAATTACCATTTTGTGTGTGTTTTTTAATACTAAGCAAATTAACAAAATAAATTGGTCTCAATCAATGTTCTGCAATTATTTGTTGTTACCACTGCAATAACAATCTGCCATTAGCTTGGTCTTTGAATGTTTGGATTTAGTGGTGACTAAAATAACACATGTACCCTTCCTTGAAGCATGCTAAGTACAATCTTCAATAAAAACAAAGCTCCTTTCATCAAAGTTAATGAGAATCAAATTTCAATTTTAAAAAAAATAGCAATTGAATTTGATCATTTGTTCCATTTCCAAAATGATTGGAACACTTTTATTGTGCTATGTCAGTTTCTACTTTGCAGGAAAAATGTTTACACTTATGATTGCTACCAAAAGCAGCATAAAACTCAATTCAGTTTCAAATGTTTTGAAACTACAGATATTTGGTCACAAAGATATTTGTTAAACTTTTTAATTTGTTAACCTGTTTTCATTTCCCTATTAACACTCTCGTCCCCTTGGTAGCCTCAGTAAGATAATAGCTCTCTCCACCTGACCAAAATCAAGGCCATGCACATGCAGCATGTAAACAATTACAAAACAACATGCTAATGGCAACAATAAATACCTCAGTGAATTGCTTAGTGACATGTATTTCTTGACTATGGGATATAGTACAAATACGATAAACCTTTTTCTTTCTGCAGAAAAGTTATATTTGTATTTTCATATGTGATGTGAATGATACAGTAGAACCTGTCTTGAAAGACCACCCCTTTTGCCAAAATAGTATGGTCTTTCAAGACAGGTGGTCACTCATAACAGGCCATATTGCTATATAATCAATCAATCTGTGAATTGAGAACATGGTCTCTCAAGACAGGTGGTCTCACATAGCAGTGGTCTTTCAAGACAGGTTTTACTGTATATGTAATTTTTCTAACATGTGATACATATTCAATGTTATGGATTTTTCATAAACGTGTACAGTACTTTATACAAGATGGATTCTTCTACACATTGTATCTCAGAATACTTTTGTTATCAATTAAGTAAAATTTCCATTGTTTATTTTCTCAGTGCAAATCCTACTTACCCATTAACAGATAACCTCTTACAAATTTTACTTGCATGCAAAATTGTATTACTTTTTTTTAGCCAGCCTCCCCCCATGCTTATCTCAACATCTGCTTAAGTTAACAATATTACCTTTGTCATGGGCTATCAATATAAACATCACCTGTACTTTATTCTAAAAATGGCAACATGTTTTGAGAATTGGTGACAAAATATTGAGGTTTGTGAGGTTTTTGTAACAACCTTATTAACCCTTTATGTCATTGAAGTGCCTTTAGGCACCTCTACCTAATTTGAATGGAAGCACCTTTGGATGCCTTTACACCATTCTCAAGGAAGTTCATTTGGACACTCACTGTAAACATCAGTCATTTTGAGCTGGTTTTCATAGCAACACCTTTAGTAAAAATCCCCATTAGACACTATATTCACGGATTTGAATGACCATTTCATCAGATCATGTGATCACTGTTTAAGCACTAGTCCTAATCTGCCATTTAAAGGAAACGAGTTGGATTTTCTACTCTCCAAAATGGAGGCTGTAGAGTTTAATCAGTACATTCTGCCATCTCATGATTACAATTACTACTATGAAAGGTTCAATACCTGAAGTAAAGACTCTGGTATTGATGTAAGTATCGCAGTTTTTAAAAATAATTTTTTTTATTAAATTCAGGTGAATTAGTTATGCAGATGTAGATAAAGAACTGATAAATTTTGAATATGAAAAATGGCAGCTATGGCTGGTCACACGGGTTCACTGGCTTGATAGTGAATGAGTTCTCTCAAAATTATAGAGCACATAAAATTCTTCTATGAAAAATAATTATACAGCTAGAATTATTAGATTTTGCTCTTAAATCTTTCTATACTTAATAGATGTGTACCGAAAATGTAAAATGGTTAAAACTGATGTTGAAAGTAACATGCACTACATTGCTGTAACTGCACGCAGGACTGTGTGTGGATTCAAACAGGTAACAGGTGTTCTATTTATTGTGCAATGTACTGTGACCTTTGGTATATGTATGTCAACTACATACCTACAAAGTCATACACTAAATGAGGTAAAAGGTTAATGCCAGAGATCTCCCTGCTCAGATTCAAGTAAACATGTTTACCTCTATTAATAATTATCATAATATTTAAGCTACAACATATGGAATTATTAGGTACATATTATGTTGGTTATAAAATAAATACCACTAATCTGATAGACCGTTTTCTTGATTTTGGTCCAAAGTCAAATACAAAATACAGATATACAAAACATATAATCAAGGACAAAAGCCAACAAACTATGCAAATTAAATATACATAACAATTACGTGTAATTTTTTGATACACTAATTTCATGGAAAGTGATTTATATTGCACCAAGAAAAACAAATTATAATGTGAATAAGGTCTTTTAAAGTCCCATCAACACTCAGCTACATACAAAATTTGATATGAATCCAACAATCCTTGGTAAAATTATATTCTGAAAGTATCTTGGGAAGAAGAGCAATCTGAATTAACTATGCCAATAAATGAAGCCAATAAAAGTTGTAAAACATACATGCTGAAATCATGCAAATGTGAAGAAGTATACTAAATTTGGTTAACATGCAATAATTCCTAGTCTTGTTACCATGAATAGATCCGCAGATATATAAACTGATGAAAAACCCAAATGAAGTTGCCATAACTACTGCAGGCAAAAACATCACAACAGTCAAGATATGTGTCTCTAAGAAGAAAACATTATGCTCCCTCTGTAATCCAACATCTCAAAAAATTCAAAATTGTTTTAAAGGTTTAAACATTTGTTATCGTAACATGAAAGTGTAATAACTCATCTCATATACACAAACAAGTCAGACAAATTTCATTTGGCATCCTCAAGTGGTTTTAGCTTCATTGTGCTAACAAAATTGTATTTCCTTAAAAAATGTCCAACTCCAAAACATTAAATATAAAAGATATTTAAATTGCTTCAAATCCCCAAGTCCTATGTAATCAGGTTGTGTAAAGACTCTGACTACAAAACCCCATGATCCAGCACAGTCATACTTTATACTACTTATGCCAGTACTGTAAAGTTCCATATTACTTATGCACGCACCCTGTACACTTCATATTGTGCTACTCTATAGTGCAGTACTCTCGCTGTACTAATTATTTTAAACTTGTTTTCAATGGCAACATAACAAATACTGGATACAGACAATTGTATGTATAAAAAAGCACCATGAATGGTTCAAGAAATATGCTTCCTAATAGAAAATGTTTATGAGCTGACAGGTAGAAAGTCAGACAGACAAATGGTCATTACAGAAGCCTAATATTTGAACAAAATATTTCAGAGATTAAAGATTTGTAGTTTTACCCAGAAATGAAAGGATGTGCAAATAAATAAAAACATTAAAAATACTGGAATTGAATAAAGCAAAAAAACACATACATAATAGCAATCTGTGCACTCAAATTCATTCCAATATCCTAAAATGTTTTAGAATGACATTCCATAAAGGAAAATATAAATCAAGGACAATTGAATAATTACTCAAATGGATGAAAACAATAAAAAAAAACATTTAAGTTTTCATAAAGTACTGAAACAGCTAAACTGCAAGTCAAATAAATGCCCAAATTTCACTGATATCTTAAAGTGTTTTAGTGTAATGCATCTATATTTAAGTTTTCATAAAGTACCAATAAACAAACAGATTCAAATATGATAAATATTATCAATGAAACATTTTAAATATAAAAGGAGCATGAATATCACTGGTCTAATAAGTGTACAACATTTAATTGAGATATCTTAAACAGTTTTGGGTTGAGCCCCAGAAATGTTAGTGTAAATGAAAAATGAACAGATAAAAATGCTGAAATTAGAGATTTTGGATAGCAAAAGGCACATTTAAACCTCTAGTCTAACATGTGTACCAACATTCAAAGATATATCTTAAATGATTTTAAAGCGTTTCCCTGGGAAGACAATTGTATAAATATGGATATTGGATCCATGGATTGCTTAATTACACACCATGGTGGAAAAAAATGAAAAACTGAAACAAAACAACTGTAAATAACAAAAGACAAATTGAAAACACTCATATATCACATGTACAAAGTTTCATTGAGATTGTAATGTATCCCTCTTAGTAAGAGGGGTAGTTAATTGGATTTAGCTACATTATCTAGGGAGTGACCTCCCTTGATATTATGACCTGGTGAGTGAAAGGATAGAATAACAAAAGAGAACTGGGTAAGATTATAGGGAGGAAAAAATACAATATGAGCCCCCTTTGACAAGCAAAATAACAAATTTAATCAAATAAATTAATAGTGGTAATTTCAATTCAACTTAAATGATATCAAGAGGACTTAATGGAAGTGTTTAATTTGGATTTAATACATCATCATAATGAGTGGTGAAAAGAGCTCAATGTCCATGACTGATTCTATCAATTTCCTCCTGACTGTGTTCCAACATTTCCTTATTCCTCGAGTCTTTCCTTTGTGACTGCCTAGTCCTTCTTGGACTTCCTAGAATTTACTCTGTACTTGTCACTTCCCTCTTTTGGACTTCTCTCAACACTTCTCCCTTTCTGGATGTCACTCATCACTTCTCTATTTATTTCACCCTGTCTTCAGACTGTTGAGTCCACTCTCTCTTGGAAAAATGTTTCCTTAAAGAACACATTTATCCCTAAATCGCTTGATGTACCTCTTTCTACATGTATATAAAATTCTTTCATTTATATTGCTCAGAATACACTCCATTTAGAGAATGTATAGAGCCTACCTACTGTAGTGCCTTGCCATAAATGGCCCCTCTATCAAACATACACCATATGCTACTACATGTTCAATTACTATTGCATAAAATTCACAGATCCTTACATCCAGATTATTTAAACTTTTACAAAAGCAAAATATATTAGGTAGTTATCATTCATCATCATCATCATCATCATCATCATCATCATCATCATCATCATTCTCTTGACTTATTGTGGTCATTGAGGCACTGTGTTGCTGAACATCTGACCATTTCTCTCTACTTATCTCAATCATGTGCCAATGCCTGGGTCTCTGCAAAACTTGTCCTGGTTCATTCCACTTTATTTTCTGTCTACATCTCTGGCCGCCACCCTTAAAACTTCCCTGCAGTACTGTTGTGGATAGACTGTTGGCTAAAGTGACATAGTCATACCATTTCAGGTTTCTCTTTATGACAGTGGTGAGAAGGTCTTCATATTGGCCTACTTTGTGCCTGATGATGTCACATGCTTCTTCATTTGTTATGTGGACCATGTAAGAGATGCCAAGAATGGTTCTGTAGTATATCATTTCAAATGCCTGGATTCTTTGTTGTAATTCTGCTGTCAGGCTCTAGGTCGCACATGAATACAAAAATATTGAGATGACTAGCACTCTCACTAGTCTGATTTTAGTTTTCAGACAGATATTCCTGTCTTTTCAGATGGGTCTTGGCTTTTACCTAGCTACCTTTTTAAGCCCATTTTAAGATATCTGGTCAATTTTCATTGAATCGGAATACTGGCCCTTTGAAAGTATTAACAATGACATAAAAGAAATTAGGAATGAAAGTCAAAATGACTCTTTCCAATGGCTTCCCTGGTCTAAATGTGATAAAATCTTAATTCAGTGCATTCAACTATAAGGTTCACTGCTTATTCAAAATTTGAGGCACATCTAGACCACTAATTATATATGTTTACATCCAAATCACTAGCTAGTCCAGCATGTTTACATCTAGATGCCTAGTCCAATATGTTTACATCAGAAACCACTAGTCCAATATGTTTATATCTAGATTACTAGTCCAGTATGTTTACATATCGATAACTAGTCCAGTATGTTTACATCTAGACCACTAGTCCAATATGTCTAAATCTAGATCACTAGTCCAATATGATTATATCTAGATTACTAGTCCAGTATGTTTACATATAGATAACTAGTCCAGTATGTTTACATCTAGACCACTAGTCCAGTATGTTTACATCCAGGCCTCTAGTCCAATATGTCTAAATCTAGAACACTATTCCAATGCTTAAATCTAGATTACTAGTCCAATATCTTTCAATCTAGACCACTAGTCCAATATGTTTACATCTAGATCACTAGTCCAATATGTTTACATCCAGACCACTAGTCCAATATGTTTACATCTAGATCACTAGTCCAATATGTTTACATCCAGACCACTAGTCCAATATGTTTACATCTAGACCACTAGTCCAATGTTTACATCTAGATCACTAGTCCAATATGTTTACATCCAGACCACTAGTCCAATATGTTTACATCTAGATCACTATTCCAATATGTTTACATCTAGATTACTAGTCCAGTATGTTTACATCCAGACCTCTAGTCCAATATGTTTACATCTAGACCACTAGTCCAATATGTTTACATCTAGATCACTAGTCCAATATATTTACATCCTGACCTCTAGTCCAATATGTTTACATCTAGACCACTAGTCCAATATGTTTACGTCTAGATTACTAGTCCAATATGTTTAAATCTAGATCACTAGTCCAATATGTTTACATCTAGATCACGAGTCCAATATGTTTTCATCTAGACCACTAGTCCAATATGTTTACATCCAGACCTATAGTCCAATATGTTTACATCTAGATCATTAGTTCAGTATGTTTACATCTAGATCACTAGTTCAGTATGTTTAAATCTAGATTACTAGTTCAATATCTTTCAATCTAGACCACTAGTCCATTATGTTTACATCCAAACCACTAGTCCAATATGTTTACATCCAGACCACTAGTCCAATATGTTTACATCCAGACCACTAGTCCAATATGTGTACATCCATGACCATAGTCTAATATGTTAACATCTAGATCACTAGTCCAATATGTTTACATCTAGATCACTAGTCCAATATGTTTACATCTAGATCACTAGTCCAATATGTTTACATCCAGACCACTAGTCCAATATGTTTACATCCAGACCTCTAATCCAATATGTTTACATCTAGATCACTAGTCCAGTATGTTTACACCTAGATCACTAGTCCAATATGTTTACATCTAGATCACTAGTTCAATATGTTTACATCCAGACCACTAGTCCAATATGTTTACATCCAGACCTCTAATCTAATATGTTTACATCTAGATCACTAGTCCAGTATGTTTACATCTAGATCACTAGTCCAATATGTTTACATCTAGATCACTAGTCCAATATGTTTACATCTAGATCATTAGTCCAATATGTTTATATCTAGATGACTAGTCCAAAATATTTACATCGGAGACCACTAGTCCAATATGTTTACATCTGGATGACTACCGGTAGTCCATTATGTTTACATCTAGATGACAAGTTCAATATGTTTACATCTAAACCACCAATTTAATAAATTGTTTTCAGATATTAGATTTAAAACTTGTTTTTTGATTAATGGACTAATAAACAAACCAATTCAAATATGATAAATGTTAGGTCTGAAAAACTATGAATTATAGAGAAACACAAGTATCACTGGTCTAATATGTGATTACAGAGAAACACAAGTATCACTGGTCTAATATGTGTACCAAATTCCTTGAACCTGAAATATGAATAATTGTGTAAATGAAGGATGAACAAGCATACAAAAGCTGTAATAATCATATACTGCTGAAATTAAAGATGTATTGGTTGAAAAATGTGTATTTAGACTACTAGTCTGACATATGTACTGATATTCATAGATATATCTTAAACTATTTTCAAGTTTTTCTCTGGAAGGACAAGTGTGCATATTGGATGGATGGACTGCCCCCAAAGCCATTGGTCAACAAAAATGAAATACTGAAGCAAAACAATTGAAAATATCAAAAGACAAATGTGAAACATATATTGCATGTACAAAGTTTCAATAAGATATCATGAAATGGAGAGATGGATAATGGATGGATGGATAAAGAAGAATATCAACAAAAACTAAATGCATTGATTTTAAGAAATGTAAGTAGCAAGAGGCAAGACCAATAATTTAACATTTGCAAACTTTCATAGTAATGCCATACACGATTTCAGATATGCTCTGAAAACAAAAATGTTTATGGAGAGACAGGTGGATTATGAGCAGACAGACAGGCAGGCACTGACAGCTATATATCTCTTCATATTACATATCTGAGGAATGAAAATGTTTTAAAAAATCACAATAACCACTCAAGTCCTAAGTGTATGCATACACAATATTACCACTAAATTTCATATAGATGCCTCAGGTGGCTTTTGTTATCAATAACTTAGTCTAACAAAGTCAACAATTTACAAAGTAAGTCTAAAATGTGTTAAACTTGCTAAAATAAATGAAATATTGTTATAATAACTGGAATATTTAATCAGACTATCTACTTAGGTATTTAAACAAGACAACCAAACTTCACACAGTGTATTTTCAGCTCTGTCTTTGCTATAGTAAGCGTCTCATGACAGGACAAAAGCTGCTCTCTGCTGCAGGCAGTGGAGGAGGTTATAAAAACCTTGATGTGATACATTAAGATAAATGGACCTAATTGGTGATACATTAAGACAAATAGACCTAATTGGTGTAATTATTATTAATAGTATACTGGTAGACAGTGGAGGAGGCTATAAAAACATTGATATGCTACAGTAATAATAATAATAATAATAATAATAATAATAATAATAATGAGGACTTTCTATAGTGCCTAATCTTTAAAAGCTCTAAGTGCTTTACAACATCTATAATGATATGACTACACTACAGAAAAACAAACAACAAAAAGCATGAAATTTGAAAACATAAAAACATGCTGAAAACATAAGATACAAAACATTATTAGGTCTCTAAGTTTGTTCCTGCAGTCAAAAAAGGTGAGCTTTAAGAGCAGTCTTAAAAGGGACCACTGTGTCTTTGTGTCTAATTTCAATGGGCAATTCATTCTACATTGCCAGGCCCTGGTATGCAAAAGAATGTTGCCCATATGACTTTGTTTTCATAGTGGGAACAATGAGTATACGATTGTCAGAAGAGGAGCGTGAGTATCTTGCTGGTGTACACACATGGGTGAGGCCGGATACATATGTTGAACAGGAGTCTGTCAATGAAACATAGCACAGAGAACAAATTTTGTGTTTGATTCTGTATCAAATGGATAGCCAGTGTAGGGTACAGAGCAGTGGTGAGGTGTGCTCTGATCAAGGTACTCTAAAGATGATACGAGCAGCTGTGTTTTGAACTTTTTGAAGTTTCTGGATTAGATATTGTGACAAACCAGACAGAATTGAGTTACAGTAGTCCAGTCTTGAAAGTATTAATGAACACACAAGTGTTTTAGTGGCATCAATTGAAAGATTATTGCAAATGGAACTGATGTGTCTGAGCTCAAGATATGCAGTCTTGCATATGTTCATGACATGTTGATGCAATGTGAGAGTACTGTCTAGAGTAACACGTAGGTTTCGTACTGACCGTGAGAATTTAATGTTGGTGTGGCTGATATTTATTGTCTGAATTAAAGGATGTGAATGAGAAAGTCTTTGTGTTGTGATCAGAATAGCCTCAGTTTTATCGTCATTCATCTGCAGCTTGTTACATGTCATCCATGACTTCACATCAGAAATTCACCTTTCTACTCCTTGGATGGTAGCATCAACTTCAGTTGCATGGCTAGACTTGTATATTTGGGTGTCATCAGCATACAATTGGTGAGTCACTGGGTGATCATTGATGACACTTGATAGTGACTGAGTGTATAGAATAAAGAGAACAGGTCCAACAAGAGCCCCACAACATAGATCAACTGGGCTGGAATATATTCCATTTGCAGATACAATTTGTGTCCTGTTGACTAAGTAGGATTTGAACCACTGTAAGGCTATATTTTGAATGCTAAATACATGCTGGAGATAGTAAAGTAATATATCATGGTCTATTGTGTCAAATGCTGCAGACAAATCAAATAGGGTGAGGACTGTAATCTTTCCACTATCCAAAGCAGAGAGAATGTCATTAAATACTTTCAGAAGAGTAGTTTCAGTACCGAGGCAAGGGTGATATGCAGACTGTACATTGCTAAAAACACTGTGGAGGACGCAATAAATATCTTGATATGATACAATAACAAGACAAATAGACCTAATTGGTGTAATTATTATTAATAGTATACTGACATGATATGATGCAAGTTGTGCTACATCAAAACAAATGGACGTAATTGATGTGATTTTTATTAATATTACATTGGCAGCCAGATTTAGTATTAGGTATTGATAAAAGAAATGTGCCCAAAAGTGTTGTAATTATTATGATCAGTGTCATTATCATCTACCTTGGATGCATCTGTTGTTGTAACAAAATTTGTTATAGTCCACTGCATGCCACATATGCGTAAAAATTCATTCTGAAGAGTGATGTTCCTTATCCTGAGCTGACTGTCATGACTCTCTTTACAATCCCTTGACAAAGTGCCAAGCTTGAAGTCAACCGTTATTCTTATCTGAAAGTATGGATTGGTGTACTCTGAAATGAAAAAAGGAAATAATACATGTACTACTAAGTGATGAATAAAGGGACATAATACATGTACTACTAAGTGATGAATGAAGGGACATAATACATGTACTACTAAGTGATGAATAAAGGGACATAATACAAGTACTACTAAATGAAGAATAAAGGGACATAATACAAGTACTACTAAGTAATGAATAAAGGGACATAAGACATGTAATTCTAAGTGATGAATAGAGGAACATAATACAAGCACAACTATGTTATGAAGAAAGGGACACAATACAAGTACTTAAAAGTGTTGAATAAACGGACATAATATATGTAGTACTAAGTGATGAATAAAGGAACATAATACAAGTATACCAAGTGAAGAATAAAGGGACATAATACAAGTATACTAAGTGATGAATAAAGGGACATAATACAAGTACTACTAAGTGATGAATAAAGGGACATAATATATGTACTACTAAGTGATGAATAAAGGGACATAATACATGCACTACCAAGTGATTAATAAAGGGACATAATACAAGTACTACTAAGTGATGAATAAAGGGACATAATATATGTACTACTAAGTGATGGATAAAGGGACATAATACATGTACTACTATGTGATGAATAAAGGGACATAATACATGTACTACTAAGTGATGAATAAATATAAAGATATATATTTAAATTTTGTCACTTCAGTTTGGTAATGGTTATATTGTGTATATAATTTTTTCTTTTGTTCACATGCTCAGGGGAAAATTAATGCTTTAATTACAACAAATTTTTATTTTTGTACACTGAGCATAAAAACGTGTTTCTCATAATGCTTTGACTCCCAAATCTTAGCTTCATGCACTCCATGCCTCCACTCTTTTGTCTTTATGATTATTTGTATGCTTTGGTGGAAGAAGGAGAAAAAAAATCACCAACTGTGCAAGTCTATAGTTCATGTAATTATTAACTTTCACATCTCTAGTTCAATGTATTTAATAATTCTAAAGAGTACAAAAATATGCCACGGTGATCAAAATTTTAGGGTTGCAATTCATTGCATTCAAAACAGCAAAATTCAAGAAATTGATGCTGATATCATTACTATCAAGCTGCCAATACAAATTTGCTGAAAGTCCAATAATAATTGGAAACAGAAGTGGGTGGGTGTGACAATCAAAGGACATGGTTCAGCTAAACTACAAATGCTGACAATCAATCTAGCAATGATTTTTCTTAAAAATGAAGCTCCATACCAAATTATTTTTAAATTAAATTAATAATCCAGGAATTTATTGTGTAGATAACAGCCTGGGTGGGCCAGACTGCCATGTTATAACTCCCTTCAATGACACTATACAATCTCAAAGTCCCATTAATATGAAACTGTATATCAAATTTGACTGTAATCCGACAATAACAAGCAAATATTTAAACTTTGTCTCACACCTACTGTGATGGGGTAACTGTTGCTATCTTCCAACTCTGCCCAAACATTTCAAAAAACATGTTCATGACTATTTTTTAAAATAAACTATAACTTAATTCACCAAAAAACAACAGGGTTTAGAACAAAACTGCTCCAACAAGATAACCTCTGTCTCAATAACAGACAGATGGATTACTATCTTAGATCAAATGAAAAGAGATTGAACTATAAACTTTGATCTTTGAAAATCATGTATTCTTTATGATCATGATATTCTATCAATAAATGAAACATTTATCAATGTGACAATTCCATAATTTATTGTTTTATATCATGACTAACAACGAGAAAAGAGTGTGTCAAAATAAATAAGAGTTTTTCTAAAGAAGAAACAGTTACATGTGGATAGTGGGTACACTCCAGTTTCACTTTTCATAAGCGATTTACCTCTAAAAATGGGCAACTGTCTTTCATCTACTGACCTAAAACCAAATGACACTAACTCCATCAGGTTTCAAAGAGCTAAAATCAAACCTATATAGCCATACTTTGACTGGCTTTGTGGTGTAAGGAAACTGGCCAGCATTTAGTTGATATAAAAAGTAGATCAGGTTAGGACATATCAGGTGATTTCCAAACTCTGAGTTTTGACCACAACAAGGGACAAGTGTTAGCATACAAATGGACACATATTACAACTACTGGACATTTTTTAAATATTGAAATATCCACATTATCTCATCAAATCAGTTCTTTCACAGTACAGTAACTTCTTGCCATTAATAATCTTCTTTTATGTTTTACACTGAATTGGCTCATTAGTAGCCCAACCATAATTGGTATAATCCACATACTTCAAGCAATGAAGCCAGCCAGCTAACCATATCAACAGGATCAAAGGGTCAAATTAGAAACTACATGTTCTTGTGCTTCTTTTGCCAATCCATTGATGTGATCATAGGCATTATTACTGTGAATATGCGACACAAAATTCAGAATATGAAAAAAAAATTTAAAAAAATGTTTCACTAATAATTTTGTCATGGGGTGGGAATGGGTGAGATTTCAGTGAGTGACATGGGGTAAGGAAGATAGCCCTAAGCCTATTAGAAAAACCCTCCTGTGCATGAGATTTACATATACAGGTATGAAAGAAAATATAGACAAGATTAAAATATTAATGATTACTACCCAAAATAAGACAATGAAATTGAAAATAACAATTTGACTCTTAATTATTTTTATTTGTCTGCAAATGGTTACCTATAACAAAACCTTGTGTAATGGTTGACTACAATTTGCAATAATGAACTCAAATTGCATGTCATGAAGATGATTCATATATGTTGTTATGAAGAAGTTAATGCCATATCTAATCAACAAAACTACTGACAACCATATCTTTATTACAGTGATGTTTTCTGAGAAAACACTTCTGACAAGAATATTTGCAAAGTATTCTGCTTGGGACAAAGAGCTTGCAGACTCATAATATATAATGCAGAAAACATTTCATATTAAGATATTACAGGAAGTGAACAAATATTTTCAAGAAAGGCTAGGATTATGCACAAAGTTTTAAATATTATGGCCCCATTATCTCAATTAACTATTTTGTGCTAGAAAACAAGGCAACAATCCCAATTTAAAATCAATTGCAGCTAAAAACATTTCCTTCTAAAAAACAAATAAAGAACTCTTTAAGACAAGTTTTCAATATTCAAGGCTACCAGTCTACAACCAAATCCCAAAGGAAATTAGAGAAAGTGCAAATATAAATGATCTAATTCAACGGATAAAAGTGTAAGATGTTTGATTTGACAGATACATCAAAGTGTCAATTTTTCAAACTCCCACTTTACTACCTCACTAATTTGCAATGTATATACCTGGTTGGTGAATGCTCTAAGAAAACTGTCTGTCTACTATGTCCACATTACTTTGCTTATGGCTGGTGAATGCTCTCAAAAAACTGTATACCATGTTCACATTATTTAGCTTATAATTGTTTTTGTTCATATTAATTTCTTTTTTACTTTTGGTTTTGCATTTACAGCTATGTGCTATTTAAATATGCAACTAATTGAAGATCACACAGATAATTAGTTCCATGCATTTATTATTATTATTATTAGTAGTAGTAGTATTTTTAGTATTATTAATTAATTAGTTAATTAATTAATAATATTATTTCTTAATCTTATATTGCTTTTATGTTAGAGTGCATCTCTCAGTCTCATATTGCTCCTAGGTTAGAGTGCTTCTCTCAATCATTCCATATTTACACTTAGGTTAGAATGAGATCTCTCAATTTCATATTTCTCTTAGGTTAGAGTGTATCTCTCAATCTCATATTGCTTTTATGCTAGAGTGCATCTTTTAATCTCCAATTTCTCTTCAGTTGTTATGTATCTCTTAATCTTATGTTGCCCTTATGTAATAGTGTATCTTTGAATATTGTTCTTAAGTTACAGACTGGAGAAGGACATTTTGATGCAAAACAATAATAATAACCCATAACCTTGACCTTGATTATATGGCTCCCAAACATAACAACCCTAAAAAGATCTTCTCAGTAAGGCATGTTAGACCAATTTTGAGTAGAGTGAAATGAAATATTATGATATGCTTCTTATTAATTGAAAATATGCTGCTTCATGTTAATTAATTATAATGTTTTTATCATGAATTATCCAATAAGAATTATAGTAATCTAGTGTTTTATGTAACAATTATAAAATAGTTTCTTTTCTGGGATAAAATGTCTTACTTTTTTTCTGATATATTTAATATATTTAGTCCATGAAATCTAGATAAGAATACCAAATACTTTGCACAGGAACCAAGTTAGTTTTGGTTTTGTGTGTTTAACACATGACCACAGCGACTACCAGTACATTTTTGGAGGAGGATCCAAGGAAAACCATAGAAAGAACCACTGACCCATTGAAGGCAATTGGCATGCTTTCTCATATATGTTGGCTGAGCCAAGACTTAAACCAATAATGAATGTGGTGAATTTTCAGTGATCTGCAAAGGTGAGCACCTTAGACCACTTGGCTGCCCCAGACCACTTGGCTGACCACTTGGCTGCCCTGGGCCTTACACAGAAACTGAGATTTTGGAGGAAGCATGACAAACACTTCTAAGGAGCATACAATCCCATACTTATGGTGCAACAAGGAAAACAATTTCATTGTAATTACTGTATCCATTCTCACTCTAACATGTGCCAGTAAAGGACCTATTAAACCACAAAACAACCACAGAAAAATAGAGATAATTGTAATGTTGTCTTCACAAATGAGAAAGTTTTGGAATTCTTCTCAGTTTTGGAATCTTGTATCTCAGTGGGATGTTACATTGATTGCTATTGGTAAACATCCAGCAGCTTGTATCTCAGTATTGGGATATTATATGGATTGTTATGGAACAGTTTCTTGATGACCTATATAAAGTTTCATGGAAAATAATCCAAACTTTGGATGACATAAATGAAGCTCTGAGAGTGTGGACTGACATATTTATAGATGTAGTCGCTAAGCATGCACCACTGAAAGTACATCGAGTAAAGAATGAAATCCAACCTTACTACCGAAAAACTAGATGCTATGAAAACATGAGCCCAATTCAAGGCTAGGTGAAACCATTGACTTACTACCGAAAAATGCAAAATATAAAGTATGGAGAAATAAAATAACAAGTATGATTAAAATAGCTAAAAAGGTCATATTATCAGTCATTGCTTGAAAACAAAAAAAGCAACACAAACTCCATTTGGAAAGTCTTCAATGAACTCACTGGAGGAACACACAAAAATCGGAAAGGTAAATTTCACTCACTTCTGATAAATGACACCATAGTCACTGATGAAACTGACATTGCAAATGTTTTCAATGATTTTTTCACCAACATTACCACAAAGTTAAAAGAACCAGTGATAGAAAACAACTTGAGTGAACTGAAAAAGTTCTGCAGCAGCAAAATCTCTAAGAAAGTATGTTTCTCTATCCCACCAGTATCAAAAAACTTTGTTAAAAAATGTCTCAGTGAACTTGATACCAAGAAAGCTACAGGACTTGATCAGATTGGTCCAAGACTCATTAAATCTTCTGCCTCTGCTATTTTAGATAGCATAACATTCATAATCAATTTAAGTATTGCAACCTCATCTGTCCCCAAAATATGGAAAACTGCAAAAGTAACTCCTATTCACAAATCTGGATCTAAGAATGATGCTGATAACTACTGACCAATCTCAATACTACCAAACTTGTCAAAATTGATTGAAAAACATGTCCATGACTCATTCATGTCATATTTAACCAAACACTTGCTGTTACACCCTAATCAATCAGGCTTTAGACAGAAACATTCATGTGAGACTGCCTTGATATCCCTAACTGATAAATGGCTTCAAGCACTTGATAAAGGTAAAATAATAAGATCTGTATTTGTTGATTTCAGGAAAGCGTTTGACATGGTGGATCATGAAATCCTTTTGAAGAAACTGAAAATCTACCAATGTGATGAAAAAACAGTTAGATGGTTTACTTCATACTTAAGTGAGAGAATACAACATGTTTATATAAATAACATTCTGTCTGAACCTGAAACAATTAGATATGGAGTACCACAAGGCTCAATTCTAGGTCCATTACTATTTATTTTATTAATTAACGACCTACCACTTTTACTAAGAGACTCGATATCATCTACAGATTTCTTTGCAGATGACACAACATTGTCAAACATCCAAAACACAAAGCATGAACTTGAAATTTCTTTACAGAATGCTTTAAACAAGCTGGAAAACTGGTGCACATGCAATGGCATGGTAGTAAATACTGGTAAAACTAAAATATTACTTATCTCAACAAGGAAAAAATGGAAAAATCTTGATAGCAATGAACTATGTCAGACATGGAAGGATAAAAATTTGCAAATGGTCTGTCATGACAGACTACTTGGTGTTTTGGTAGATATTAACCTATCATGGACTAATCATATCAAACATATCAATAAAAAGGTCAATTCAAGTTTATGGCTTCTCAGTAGGATAAGACATTTTCTCACTGAAAGGCACAGAAAACTATTTTATAACAGTTACAGACAACCTTATTTAGACTACTGTAATACAGTATGGGGTAATTCAAATGATAAAAACATATCAAAGTTGGAAAATCTTCAAAAAAGAGCATTTAGGCTAATATCAAACCAGAAAGAAAACAAGGAAAATTTAGCTCATAAGTTAAAAATATTACCTATTAAAGACCGAATCTGTTTAAGAAAAGCCAAATTAATGTACAGGATATCTAATAATAGTGCTCTTGAATATCTACAATCCCTATTCCAGTATAGGCTACCTGGTAATACATCCCACCTGCGATCAATGTCTACAAAACAGTATAAAATTCCCAAACCAAAAAAGGAATTATTCCAAAAAAGTTTCCAGTACTCTGGAACTTTACTCTGGAATAGTATTCCAGTTGAGATTAGAAATGCCCACTCTATTTCCATCTTCCAAACCCAATATATTCAGTAGCTTCTGAGATGCTGCTGAAATAAATAAATTCCTTGTATGAGGGCCTCAAGGTAGATTAGTTTTTAGCTAATTGTGTTACCTTCTTTAAATAAATTAATTATTATTATTATTATTATTATTATTATTAACATCTGGCAGTTTGTATCTCAGTATTGGATATTATGTGGATTCTTATGGGTAAACATCTGGCAGTTTGTATCTCAGTATTGGGATAGTATATGGATTGCTATGGGTAAATATCTGGCAGTTTGTATCTCAGTATTGAGATATTATGTGGATTCTTATGGGTAAACATCTGGCAGTTTGTATCTCAGTATTGAGATATTATGTGGATTCTTATGGGTAAATGTCTGGCAGTTTGTATCTCAGTATTGAGATATTATGTGGATTCTTATGGGTAAACATCTGGCAGTTTGTATCTCAGTATTGGGATAGTATATGGATTGCTATGGGTAAATATCTGGCAGTTTGTATCTCAGTATTGAGATATTATGTGGATTCTTATGGGTAAACATCTGGCAGTTTGTATCTCAGTATTGAGATATTATGTGGATTCTTATGGGTAAATGTCTGGCAGTTTGTATCTCAGTATTGAGATATTATGTGGATTCTTCTGGGTAAATGTCTGGCAGTTTGTATCTCAGTATTGAGATATTATGTGGATTCTTATGGGTAAACATCTGGCAGTTTGTATCTCAGTATTGGAATATTACATGGATTCCTATGGGTAAACATCTGGCAGTTTGTATCTCAGTGGGATGTTACATTGATTGCTGTGAGTACAAATCTGGCCATTTGTGTAATAGTATTGGGATATTATGTGGATTGCTATAGGCAAACATCTTGCAGATCAGGAAAGGAGTGCTATATATATATGTTCATGTTTTGAAATTCTTTTTGAACTGCTACATATAGCATGATACGTGATTCAGTATAATATAATAGCATACCTAATACATATGAAAAACATGTAGTCAAGCACCAATGTCATTCCAATGACTGTGTATTACTGAAATCACAATCTCAGGCATCAGTTAAACCAGATTACACAGTAATACATTTTTAACGATAAGTTATGAACCTGGGTTTTTACTTGTAAATACAATTACAATGTAGTAATTAGTGGACTGGCTTACTGATACAAGTCTGTAGTGGCAAAACTGGAGACCACACTCCACCCATGGAACACACTGCAACTTGTGTCACTTGGCCACCTTGGTACCCATACCCATCAGCACACATAAGGGTGACATTCACACCACCAGGGGACAGTCCAGAAACGGTCTTATTGCCATGGGGATCATCAGGGATTATCTCAGGGAAACAAGCTGACACTGAAAAATCAAATATTTTGTTTAAATTGACACTGTTCATCTTTCAATCATTTTGACCCTCTTTCATTGCACAAGAAGGTAAAAGTTCTAGTAATACTTTTACAAACTATTAATTTTTACATGTATTATACTATAAAGAAATGTTAATGGCTAACAGTAATCAATGTTAATGACAAACAGTAATCAATGTTAATGGCTAACAGTGATCAATGTTAATGGCTAACAGTAATCAATGTAAACAGCAAACCATAATCAAGGTTGATGGCAAACAGAAACTGCTACAAATTTGATAAATATATCATGAAACTATTAAGGACAACTTTTTTCTCTGAAATGGCCTCAGATTATTTCAGGTGTGAAATTTCTGTACACATATATCTTATTCTCTGATTAAAACTCATTGTTTTTATGAATACCCAAAGTAACTTTAGTTCCTATTTGAACCAATGGTAAGTATCATTAGCAAAATGGCATGGCATTGCATATCTACACACTTCCATGCCATGCCACTCTAAGCAGGAGGAGTACAGCCTGATTAAGACATCAACATTGCACATATTTATTTAGATCTCCATTTCAACACATAATTAAACCCTTCAAAACCAAGAACCCTTGGTACCCTAAATATTGTTTGGTTTTGAAAAGATTTCTGTTTAATGAAGTTTTTGCAGATGTGAAAAAAGTCTTTATCCAAGTCATTATGTGACAAAAGAGACAGTGTGTGTGTGTGTGTGTGTGTGTGTGTGTGTGTGTGTGTGTGTGTGTAAGATTTTTAACATAGCTTTAAGAATTTTTTAGTCATATCACTATGATGTCTGCAGTGTGGCATTTTATAGTAATATCTAGCACTGGTGCATCATGCTGCAGACATGTAGTCTGATGTCCCATCCAGTAACATTATCCTGAAACCAGAACAACCAGTCCTAACAGTAACCTCTTAATGCTGAGTGCCTAGAGGCTGTTAGTACCATTTTTGTAAGTCTTTGGTAATGACATGGCTGGGATTGAACCTATGACCTCCCACTTTTGAGGTGGACAATCTAAACAATAGGACACTGGAGCAATTATAGACAGAGAGAATAAAAAATTAGGTTCTCTGTGTGTAAAAGTACCCAAAATTAAAACAACTGTTATTTCTTATTTTAATTATATGTATTTAAAGAAGTATTAGCTGAAGAAATTTTTTACATTTGAAACAATCACATCCTCTCACATAAAACAATGCATTTGTTCCACATAGAAATTGTCTTCATTACAAGAAATATTTATGAATGAGATACTTTTATAACTTTACTATAAATGTGTTTATAAATAGTTCAGACATTTTTAGGTAATTTCAACTGACATGGGATATACACTCAAATTCTTTGTTTTAACTCTGAGTTTTGGAACCATGTCTAATATTCTTGAGCAGTAACAAGACTTTCAAATTGGCCACTGTATTGACAATATTGGATATAATCAATTCTCAAGAGATCATTCATAATACCTTATATCAATATTATAATTATGTGGAGCAGTAATTAACAGGCTAACATTATAAGTAGTCTTGTAAAACAACATAACTTTCCATTAGAAGTAGCAGTAACAACATCTTCAAGATGGCTGCCATGGTGGCCATACAGGGTATCATTTTCATTTAGCACCGACTAGTTTTCACTAGAAGTCTCTTTTGATTAAAACAACATTTCTGTATGACCATCAATCCAGGTGAAATAGCAATAACATGACTCTGAAGATGCCACCATGGTGGCAATACTAAAATTGAGATTAGAGGTCACACTGGAGGTCAGAGCAGTATCATTTCGATTGAAGAACAATGAGATATCTTACACCCTGCAGTGAAAACTCCATGTTTTTATGATTTTATATTGAGGAGGAGTAGCAATAAAGGTATTTTTCTTTTGGTGTGTGTAACAGGATTGACCTGAATGGATGCTTGGATCAAATGACACAACACAATGTCATGAAAGATGGAAATTTATGGGATAGATTAATAAACACACACACACACACAGATATATATATATATATATATATATATATATATATATATATATATATATATATTCTACTGTGATTCTTTCACACTCTGAACATACGTCTGATTCAATTACTCTATCCAAACATTCACAAACAGGAAAACAAAAAAATGATTTGAATAATCTAATGAATGATGGTAATCATATAATCTCATGTAAAGAGAGTAAGATTGAAATAATCTCATGTAATCTAGTACAATGAAAGTGAGATTCAAATAATCCCAAAAATGAAAATGACTAAAATTGTACTGAATTGAAAACAGCAATCAATTGGAACAAACATATGACTTGGTCATTTGTACTGCTGTATGAATCATAAATATTTGAAAAAACTTGCAAATGTTACCACTGACAAACCACGCAGTTCTCCTGAATTCTGAGGTTGACCCACACTTGTATTGACCACTTACACCACTCATGGATCCACCATGCGCACCAGTTTACAAATTAGTGGTTTCTTCTTTGTATGGCCTTGATGACTACATCATCTTCCATATCCATATAGACGCACAGACGGCCAGACAGAGTCTATTATACCCGCACACACATACGTACATACACACAGATAGTCAGACAGACAGACAGACATACAATTTTCCTGAATTGGGTTAGCCCACTGGTATTGGCCATGCCCACACTTCATGAATCCATCCAAAAACCAGTGTGTCAGTAAACCAAAAGACTTGTCTTAAATATCATGCTTTTAGTGTCTCTTGCCACAAGCGATCTACAACGAGATACATGTTAGTCCAGTTGCTTAACTAGAAAAACAATTATTCACCCTAGGCAATGCTGTATGCATGTACAGTGTACAATGAAAATTGGTCAAATTGTTCTAAGGTGAAGTTAGTTAACTCTTGCCTTATTCTGTGACACTCACTGACACTGTCGATGTGTGGACTACTTTTGGATGATATCTGCATGGGCCACCTTTTGGCTTCTCACTACGGACTCCTAAGAGCTAACAGAAAAAGTAAAGAAGGTCAAGTGAGATTGCCAAAATGTGGCTTTGACCACATGCTCCAGAGTTAAATAAGATAGAAATGCTAATGAGGTAGCTGTAGCTTGAACCTTGCATGAAAAGGTATTTGACTGATAAGCTCTCTTGATAGTTAAGACATCCACCTCAAAATGGTGGAACATGAAATAATAACTGATTCAGAAGGAGAAGAAAAAGACACTTCCTATCCTTCTGTCTCTCTTTAGAAGCTGTCAGATAAAAATATAAAGCTCTGACTGAACATTCAAGTTTATCTTGATCATACCCATGAGACTGAGACTGGGGATTTCAGTCAGTAATGGAGCTTCCCAAAAGTGCTGGATATTTGATAGAAAAGACTGGCATGCAAAGAAGAGAAACTTACTAATAACTGAATCTAATAGAAACTGTTTCTATGCATTGACCATATGGCTCACTTTTTGTCTCAGGGATACTAAGAGATGCATTAAAATGATTTTGAAGGTCAGGTTTTCAAAAGTAGCTTATAACTCAGGGTTCAAAAGAAATTTTAGTTAGAGAGACCACAATACACAAAAGAGATTTGAGAGTGTTGAAAACCTTTTCAGTAGGATGTAGCCATGTTTCTCTTCAAATAGAAAGAGAAGAAAAACTGCCACTGTGCTCACAGAAGGACATATAGGATTAATGCACTTCCTAAAGCACCAATAAATAAAAAAAAAAATCCACTTGGCATCAAAGACCATCAAAGGCAGAGATATCATTTGAGATGAGCCAAATGTAAAGGTGGAGAATTTGCATGCTGTTGTGAAGGATAAAGTCTCTGTATTGTTACAGAATGTTCCATATATGATGTCCTTATCTTGCTTCCACAGCAGAGAGACAGGACATTGTAACTCAGGGTTTCTGTGAGTGAGAAACTTGTCCCTTTGGCATGCTGGAGATAAATGAAGCCTTATCCTGAGACTCATCCCACAAAGTGAGAGAACAGTTCCTAATAGCAGACACAACTGGAGGATAAGGATGCTTATTTTACCTGGGACACTTCAGAGATGTGGACTTAACCGTTCTCCTTACTCTCTGACTCCATATTGTAAGGAAGTGATGTAAAGCTTTGAATAGAAACATCAACCCTACCTTGATGCCAGGTCTATAAAGTCCAAGGCAATATGAAAGGAAAATATATGTCATTTCTTTAAAAAGGATGACCCCACATCCTGTAGGGATTCATACAAATATGGGAAGAAGTGTGATGCCTTCATGTTCCTATTCTTTTGCCAGGCATGTGTACACTCTGCCACCAAATCCCCCATTTTTGGTTTACTGGTAGATTAGCAAGATTGGGAGTCTTGACACAATCCTGTTGCTGTTATTGGTATCTGGTATCTGGTGACTATATTTATAGAACAATCCATCCACAGAAATAATCAAGCACAATCATGGCTTTGATCAACAAGTCACTACAGGGCTCATTTTCATTATAACGGCACTTTTAGGACACTTTTATGCACATTGAATTTGTATTATCTCCTTGGTCTTTATCTGTAACTGAGGATAAGAGTTTGGGCTTACTAATGTCTTTTTACACTTCAATATAAATTCAAGACCTGATCTATGAATGTTGTAACCTTTTTAAGGTCAAAACCATGGTTTTTAATGTAACATACTAGGCAAAACTTACTTGTCTCTTAACAATACTTGTATATGTCCAGTCAACAAGCCAAAAACTAGAATTCTGTCCCTAATTTGGAGCCTTCTATGAACATACACACACACACACACAGAGAAACAAAATACTTACATCTTGTAGAGACTAGGAATGTACAGTTCTTCTCTGTGAAATTATTTTCAGCTACAACTGTGACTTCTATCATGTTGCTCGACAAGTAAATTGTATAATTAATAGTAACTGTCGAAGGAATAATAGTTTTTATATTCCCAGCTGACACACTGACAAAGTCTTGTACATTGTATATGGCGGAAGAGGCATTCATTATATTCAAGACTGTGTTATCTGGGCAGGTTAAGATTGGCTTCAGGGATCTATCTGCAATGAAATGAGCAAAAACTAATCAGGACATTTTGTTTTATTAAATATTTCACTACCAATAATGATAAATATCAAGATCTTGAACTACTCATTGACCTCTGTAAGCCTTCAATAAAACTGGCAATACTTATTAACTCTGTAAGCCTGCCTTGAAAAAATCAAGGAGGGAGAGAGGATGAAAATACTAGAGAAGAGTTGATCATTATTTGCCTTGAACAGCAATCTCTCCAATTTCTAATGAACCATTCACAAATTCTTCTCTTTTAACCATCACTACTTTGTACTCACTTCATTTCTTTGTACACATAAAATGCACTTATCTACTTAGTGCTGCCAACATTGACGAGAAAATAATTTGTAATTTGCAACGATAGTCAGCACTGTCATCTAATATTTAATATTAGTCTTCTACTGGAAATAGCTTCATGTTTGTTAATGTGCATAGTTCAATGTCATGGCATATACTGGAGAACCCGGTCTTTTGTCACAAATATTTTGCTAGATTTCCATGCATACTTTTATAATCAACCCATGACTCTTGTTCATTTTTTTGGGGGGGGGTGTAATGAGATATTGCATTTTGTTGGAAAGAGTTTCCTGACTTTTATATTTTATTGGATGCTACATAATTTATCTACAAGAAATTAATGATCAATAGTAGACTACATGTAAGTTAAGTCAAATATTCCTACCTTTTACACTGATGTTTTTCACACATGTAGCATTATTATCAGAAAAGTCGGTGGCTGTGACAACCAGTACTGTCGATACAGATATGACATCCCTATCCCGAATAGCTTTGTTGTATGTGACCTGCTTGATTCCTCCAGAATTGTCAGTCACATTAAAAGACTTCCTAAACACAACTTGTTCCATTACATCTACATAGATATCTTCATTACAGTCTATGAATGTTGGTGGTGTGATGTCTGAAAGAAAAAAAACAAGCAATTAAAATAGTATAATGTACAATGCTACCAGTAAGCTAGAATATATCCACTCAATAGATTACCACATGTACATGTCTAGAATACAGACAATTAAAAAGTGTAATGTAGAATGGCACCAGTAAACTAGAATATATCCACTCAATAGATTACCAAATTTCTATGTCACCATGTGCTATAACATAAAAAATCCTGACAGTAAGAAAATAACCACTCTGTTTTATGTGTACAGTTATTCTTCATCTTCAAATCTGATATAAGCTATCTAAAAGAAAATCATACTCTTTCATTTTCTTCACATTAATGGCAACACACAAATATATACATAATCAATAGTATGTAAACACACATAATAGTAGCTCAAATACACAGATTTTACAGAATTTTCAAATTAGTACAATTTTAAATTGTCATCAGGATGCATATTCTACTGCTCTCAATAACGATCAAATCCATACTTCTAGTAAACCACATACAGCCCTATCAGGTAGACTGCAACAGAGAGATGATATGACCATCCAATCCTGCCTACTTCTAGTAAACCACATACAGCCTTATCAGGTAGACAGCAACAGAGAGATGATATGAACATCAAATCCTGCCTACTTCAAGTAAACCTCATACAGCCTTACAAAGCAGACAGCAACAGAGTGATGATATGACCATCAAATCCTGCCTACTTTAAGGAAACAGCATACAGCCTTACCAGATAGACAGCAACATAGAGATGATATGACCATTGAATCCTGTCTACTTCTAGTAAACCACATACAGCCTTATAAGGTAGACAGCAACAGAGATGATATGACCATCAAATCCTGGCTTCATCAAGGAAACAGCATACAGCCTTACCAGGTAGACAGCAACAGAGAAATGATATAACCAATAAATCCTGCCTACTTCAAGTAAACCACATACAGTCTTACCAAGTAGACAGCAACAGAGATATGATATGACCATTAAATCCTGTCTACTTCAAGGAAACAGCACACAGCCTCACCAGGTAGACAGCAATAGAGATATGACCATTAAGTCCTGCCTACTTCAAGTAAACAGTATACAGCCTTACCAGGTAGACAGCAACAGAGATGATATGACTATCAAATCCTGCATACTTGAATAAATCAGCATACAGCCTTGCCAGGTAGATAACAACTGAGAGACATTAGTTACTTTCAAGTCAAAATAAATGGATAGAAAGTATACAAGGAACAGTTAAATTTCCTTTTTAAACATTACCTTTACAAACTGGTCTACTGCTTGTGTTCCAACTAGCATTGCCACTGATGTTATTATATACACACTCTAATGGAGCTGGAGGGTCAGGCTGAAACCCAATTCTAGTGCAGGTGTAGAAAACCTTCTGGCCAATCTCATAACTGGTTGCATTCTGCACAGTACCTCCTGGGGTCCCTGGGTCTGTACAAGTTTTACCTGCAAAAGAATTATACAATTTTTTATAGTGCAACATTTATACCCCCACTACCCCACCATTACTGCTATTATTATATTTAATTTTGGAGAAGAGATAATAAACAAAGATAAAAGGTGGAGTTAGTGTGAGATTGCCAAAATGTGGTTTTGATGACACACTCCAGAGAAGAAGAATTTAGACGGACCAATAATGTATCAATGGTTCCTGAATTAAAAGTTCCTTTAATTAAGATACCGATAATCATTCTTATCATAGACCACCTTGAAATGGTGGAAACTAAAAAACCAGTTGGACCTTTATTAGTGGACTCCGAGGAAATGCTAAAATCCAAACTGGAAATAAATAATAAATAATCCTCAGCACAGATATAGCTTAGACTGGGGATGCAACTGATTGAAACTTAACAGCCAAGCTAACAAAGGCAAGAAACCAGCTCAAAAGTTTTGCTGAACCTTTTACAATTTTGCTATGAAGATAGGGCATGAAATTCTCTCCCTTCTCTCACTGGTGGCTACAGAATGAAGAAAACAACCTTGATCATAGTCAAATTCTCAAAGGAAGCTTCACCCACATGCTTATATGGCCATTATTTACAAACCACAAGACACAAGCAAAGAAGATTCCATTTAGGCAATAGAGTGAGACGCAAGTCTCTGAAGCTTAAAATAACTAAACGGTTACACTAAGAGTGTTAGATAGTGCTGATCTATAGAAATTGAGCATTGTTTATCTAGTCAAGGGCCATAAAAATGTAAAAGGGGAGTTTGTTGTTTAGAATTGTAACAATCAAGTCCATCAATGGAGTTCCTCAAAGATGGAAAAGGAAATCTGCTAGAGACCATTCAATGAGGATTATTTTCCTTTTCCCTGACAAACTACCAAACTATTCTTTAAGCCAGGAATGAGGCCAACTCAGAGAATAATGCTTTCCTAGACTTCCCAGCGAAGGAGGTTCCAAACATCCACACAGGAAATGTGCATATGTGCCACCTTGTTCTTCTTGGGTAAACAACCATAAACATGTTACCAAAGTGAACCATCACCTATTGACTTCTTATTTTGTCAACATAACCTGAAGGGACATAAATAGTACCCTCATGTATAAAATAGATTCTTTCCAGGTCCATAAGCTCTAAATAGTTTGTCATTCCAGCTTTGATCTGAACCCCACCAGAGTATGACACATCTGCAAAATAAGCAGAGGTTTGCATGTGAACGATTTTTTCAGCCAAATCAGATAATGGTAGAAATCCCAACTTAGAGAAATCTAAAAATTCAGAAGGATCCTTTGTAGTTTCCAGACCAACAAAATAATAATCTGGAAAAAGATACACATGCGGTCAGCTTACAAAATCAGGTCCAATGCAGAGTTCAAGGTTCCAAGCAAAACAAGAAAACCATGAACCAAACAACATGGTCGTTGTCAGCCATTGTGGATCAACCTATCATTAAAATATTGGAGTAATGAGATGCATAGTTATTAAATTGGATGCAACTACTCCTATGGCCATGGTAAATGCTGTGTGTGGAAGTTTGGATGAATGGTTGATCTCATAATCGGAAGACCACTCTCATCCTGGCAAAACTGTTGGTTATACAACACCTTCTGAAAAAGAGAATAAACCTCTTCCTTTACCTTCAGTGGAATAAACTGGTGCAAAAGCATCGTGTATGTTACTAGAAAATGAAAATCTCAAAATTGAGATCATAATATTTTATAATAGAAAAGATCTAGTCATCAACCATCTAGCAATCCAAAGCTTCTAAAAAATGTTTAGCCTGAAACAATGTAAAGAAGGAGGGGCACTGCAGAAGGGATAATGAATCCATGAGGTTCTCTACCCTTGTCCTTAGGAAACTGGTCAGGACTCATGAACTTCCTCCCCTGGGCATTTGCACAATGCCCTTCTCCGACCCAACTGTCACATGGTTGTTTCTTTGTTTGGGTCATTGTGGCCTTAAAGACTTAAGTCAATTAACCCTGTGGCCAGTCAGAATGATTTCATCTTTTGACCAATTTTGCAGGGCCAGGAGCAGATGCTAAGTACTGGTGTTGCTGGTTTCTCAAATCCTAAAAAGCTACAGAGGGAATCAACCTTCTAAAGGGAGTAAACATGTCCAGGGGAGCAGATCCTTATTAGGTTTACTGTTTTCATGTATGACATTGGATGTGTAAAAAGCAACATTTATGGAGAGGTGCAGAAGTTATGCTGATGACTCACATCAACAAGAATAATACATGCCAAGATGTATTTGCCAATGCTTGCAGCAAATGATGAAGGGCGATTGGTGACTTTGATCCCTACTCCAACCGGTTAAACTAGGCAGCTGAAAAGAAGTCAGCATGTGAGTATACAGTTACTAGAGAGCTGTCCTTTTGTTTTAAGGTTTCCAGTGTTTTAACTGTGGCAAGCCAACATCCCCATATACATATCCACTCGTGTCCCTTCAGCATCCAAAGTGGCCGCTTTAGTAGGCCAAACAGCATCTGAGCCTTTGAGCCAGATGTAGCAAACAATGGGCACAATGTGTGCGTGCCGGAAGACAGACCACCCACTGCTGTTCTTGTAATGTTTTGGCCCTTGATAAACCTTTAGGAAATCTCCTTGATCATAACCAAGTGAAAAAGCTACAATAAATAAACAATAAAATGAATCCAAAATGAGTCTGTTGACCCAATCCTGCAAGGATAAGGATACTTAACTAACCAGGGCCCTGAGTAGCCAAGTGTTCTAAAGTGCTCTCCATTTCAGATCACTGCCATCTCACCTCTTTCGGCATGGGCTCGAGTCTCAGATTCAGCCAATGTGGGTATGATAGAAAGCTTGCCAGTAGCTTCTCATGGATTGGTGGTTCTTTCTGGGGCTTTTACCAGGTACTTACTCTACCATTAATGCTGGCCACCATGTATAGCTTATCGTGTGCTCAAAAATGGTGTTAAACCCTACAACAAGAACTTAACAATACCAGCTAGACCTATTTCTCAACAAAATTAGTACACTCATACCCCTGTGGGGTGATATATTAAAATGCAAGATAGTACAAAAATGTGCACCCGAACAAACTGTAAATAACTCTTGTAATAGAAACAATTTTATAGATCAGGGGTATTTTCCCATGATGAAGATTATGCATATAAGTGATAAGCAAAATCAATACAATGAGATATTAAGCAAAAGCCAACATTTATAGTGTTCCAAGACTTAATATTCAGACTTTAAAACATTACATTCTTTTGTCAAACCAATTCTTTTGTCTTGGTCAAACAATAAATCTCATGATAATTAAAACGATATATTGTCTCATTCTGACAACTGTATGTACTTATACAAGGAATTCAAGGAATTTAAAATAAGAAGTTTCTTCTTGTTTCTAGATTCTCAATGCAAGTTTGATTAATTCTTTGCTTTATATTAAATTATATGCTTTTCTCAGCATTAAGTTTGTTTCAGCCAATATTACCGATAAAAAAAATGTTTTCATGGTTTTCTAACAGTTCAACCTAATTATGTTTCCTTATAAAAGATAGACATATAGGACTGAAGCTGATGCTACGACGTTTAACTTAAATTCTGTATCAGAACTTTTTCGCGTGGTAGTTGTTCGTGCCATGATTAAACTGTATTGACTTACGCTAATATAACAATTTTAAATCATACAACATTATTGTGAAACTATCTTTTTTTAATGCTCCATGGTATGAACGGTCCGTATTTATATACCGGTCAATTCCACAACCTGAGTGAACTTCAAAGGCACTTTATAAAACAATTGAAGTTGTTCGCCAGTCTTCCAGTTTTTTTTATTAATTACTTTGAAGTTCTCTCAATGAAACCAGTCTCGGTATTCCGGTCAATTCCACACCCAGAGCGAACTTCAAAGGCATTTTATACGACAATTGAAATTGTTCGCCAGCCTTCCAGTTATTTTTATTAATTACTTTGGAGTTCTCTCCTTGAAGCCACTCTTGGGTTAATGCAGAGTTTTTATAAACTATTGAAGTAAATTATGAAGCGCTACCGGTACATTTAAATACATATATTGTAGCGACATCTGACCAACACTTTGCTTGAAGCATGTGGTGAATAATAAAAGAAAAACAATGGCAATCGTAATTTCAATATTTTTTTTTATTAATAACAACAAATTTTAACACATATCTATTGTAACTAAATATTATTTGATTATTTAATTTGATATTCTTGTAGTCTAATACTTACGTGTAAGTTTCGAGCAATTGGCTTGAAAGTATACCGTAGATGCATTTCGCTATAACACAGCATCACTGCGCATCAGTCATATCAGTTGTTAAAAATATTTATTTATCGTATAAGTCGCTCCTGCGTATAAGTCGCACACAACATTTGAAAGAAAAAGAACGAAAAAAAATAGCGAATTATACCCGGAAAATACGGTACTAGACTTACATGTCCAGGCCTATTATACTTCCTTTTAAAAGATGGGCATTCAGGAATGATATGCTCTAAGAAATGGTGTACTAGACTTACTTGTCCAGGCCTATTATATTTCCTTATAAAAGATGGGCATATGGGACTGATATGGTTTATAAATGGTGTACTATACTTACTTGTCCAGGCCTATTATGTTTCCTTATAAAAGACAGGCATATGGGACTGATATGCTAATTTACAACATATTAACATTTGTCTATGAAGTAAACTTACCTATGCATGTAAGATTGCCCAAACTCCATCTTCCATTCTCTTTGCATGTAACGATCATTCCTCCAAACTCACTTTGTCCTCGTGCCTCGTACCCAGGCGTGCAGCTGAATGAAAAGCTAGGATTGTCCAGGAAGAGGGTTGAATTGATAAATATTGATTTGCTTGCTCCGTTGGGCAGCACATTTGTAATTGGGCCACAATCAATTGCTGTGAAATTGTTAAGTGAAAGAACAGTTTAAATGAAGTGGCAATTTTGTATCAAATGCAAACTTGTTTTATTTGTGCAAATTAAGCAAATTTTGAGTAATACATTATCACAAATACTGTTAAGTTTATGGGCCTACATTTTCCTGATCTTGTGATAAATTACATTTTCATCAGTATATGTACTTAAATTTGTGGATTGATGATGGTGTCATATTGTTGATTTTGTCTTTAAATAAGTAGTTACATAATAATAAATCAGCCAAAAATTTTTAAGCTTAAACATTAGTGGACAAAATAATATACTGTTATGTATATCTATATTATTCTCATAATAGTAATTTTGTCAGGGTTATTTACATAATAACAATTAAAATACTATTGTTTTTCTACAATGATTGTAAGTTTGTACTTTAAATACAAGTAATGTATCAAAAATTCATTCATAAAGCTCCAAGGTTGAGGCATACAATTAACAATAGTAGACATCATGTGAACATGAGTTCTTTAAAAGGTCAAGCTGACCTTATTTTGGATTAGTCAATGTTAAAACAAATGATCTGTTTACTGATATAGTGATTTCAATATGCTAATATGATTCAATCAAGCCTTTGTACCGCATTCTCATTATTGTGTTTAGTAATTCATAGAAGAGAATTATTACATAGATTAGGAATTATGAGTAGAAAAAAAGTATTGGAAATTATTTTGAGAGGAATTTATTTATTTACTCTAATCATTCATTGGAATTACAAAGCTTGAAATAGTTCAGATTATTTGGAATAATAGGTGTACAGAATTACTGTGAATTTATTTAAAAACTATTTAAATATAACAGCTGTCAAGGTATTAATATGAGTTTATTTTAAGACAATCTAGATTTAACAGCTGTCAAGGTATTAATATGAGTTTATTTTAAGACAATCTAGATTTAACAGCTGTCAAGGTATTAATGTGAGTTTATTTTAAGACAATCTAGATTTAACAGCTGTCAAGGTATTAATGTGAGTTTATTTTAAGACAATCTAGATTTAACAGCTGTCAAGGTATTAATATGAGTTTATTTTAAGACAATCTAGATTTAACAGCTGTCAAGGTATTAATATGAGTTTATTTTAAGACAATCTAGATTTAACAGCTGTCAAGGTATTAATGTGAGTTTATTTTAAGACAATCTAGATTTAACAGCTGTCAAGGTAATAATGTGATTTTATTTTAAGACAATCTAGATTTAACAGCTGTCAAGGTATTAATATGAGTTTATTTTAAGACAATCTAGATTTAACAGCTGTCAAGGTATTAATGTGAGTTTATTTTAAGACAATCTAGATTTAACAGCTGTCAAGGTATTAATGTGAGTTTATTTTAAGACAATCTAGATTTAACAGCTGTCAAGGTAATAATGTGAGTTTATTTTAAGACAATCTAGATTTAACAGCTGTCAAGGTAATAATGTGATTTTATTTTAAGACAATCTAGATTTAACAGCTGTCAAGGTATTAATGTGAGTTTATTTTAAGACAATCTAGATTTAACAGCTGTCAAGGTATTAATGTGAGTTTATTTTAAGACAATCTAGATTTAACAGCTGTCAAGGTATTAATATGAGTTTATTTTAAGACAATCTAGATTTAACAGCTGTCAAGGTATTAATATGAGTTTATTTTAAGACAATCTAGATTTAACAGCTGTCAAGGTATTAATGTGAGTTTATTTTAAGACAATCTAGATTTAACAGCTGTCAAGGTAATAATGTGATTTTATTTTAAGACAATCTAGATTTAACAGCTGTCAAGGTATTAATATGAGTTTATTTTAAGACAATCTAGATTTAACAGCTGTCAAGGTATTAATGTGAGTTTATTTTAAGACAATCTAGATTTAACAGCTGTCAAGGTATTAATGTGAGTTTATTTTAAGACAATCTAGATTTAACAGCTGTCAAGGTAATAATGTGAGTTTATTTTAAGACAATCTAGATTTAACAGCTGTCAAGGTAATAATGTGATTTTATTTTAAGACAATCTAGATTTAACAGCTGTCAAGGTATTAATGTGAGTTTATTTTAAGACAATCTAGATTTAACAGCTGTCAAGGTAATAATGTGAGTTTATTTTAAGACAATCTAGATTTAACAGCTGTCAAGGTAATAATGTGATTTTATTTTAAGACAATCTAGATTTAACAGCTGTCAAGGTATTAATATGAGTTTATTTTAAGACAATCTAGATTTAACAGCTGTCAAGGTATTAATGTGAGTTTATTTTAAGACAATCTAGATTTAACAGCTGTCAAGGTATTAATGTGAGTTTATTTTAAGACAATCTAGATTTAACAGCTGTCAAGGTATTAATGTGAGTTTATTTTAAGACAATCTAGATTTAACAGCTGTCAAGGTAATAATGTGAGTTTATTTTAAGACAATCTAGATTTAACAGCTGTCAAGGTAATAATGTGATTTTATTTTAAGACAATCTAGATTTAACAGCTGTCAAGGTATTAATGTGAGTTTATTTTAAGACAATCTAGATTTAACAGCTGTCAAGGTAATAATGTGAGTTTATTTTAAGACAATCTAGATTTAACAGCTGTCAAGGTAATAATGTGATTTTATTTTAAGACAATCTAGATTTAACAGCTGTCAAGGTATTAATATGAGTTTATTTTAAGACAATCTAGATTTAACAGCTGTCAAGGTATTAATGTGAGTTTATTTTAAGACAATCTAGATTTAACAGCTGTCAAGGTATTAATGTGAGTTTATTTTAAGACAATCTAGATTTAACAGCTGTCAAGGTAATAATGTGAGTTTATTTTAAAACAATCTAGATTTAACAGCTGTCAAGGTATTAATGTGAGTTTATTTTAAGACAATCTAGATTTAACAGCTGTCAAGGTATTAATGTGAGTTTATTTTAAGACAATCTAGATTTAACAGCTGTCAAGTTATTAATGTGAGTTCATTTTAAGACTATATACAGTCGACTCCGGTTAACTGCACACCCTCGGGCAAGTCAAGAGACTGTGCAGTTAACCAGAGTGTGCAGTTAACCGAAGTACGGTACAGTACAGCTTTAAATCAGCACGGCACTAATATATGTGAAAATAAACATAAACAATTATTAGAATCCACTCTTTCAACTTTTACTTAAATGTTAAGCTTGTTTTCCTTCCTCCGAACACAACTTCACTGATTCAACCAATGGATCAAGGAATTATAGCGAATTTCAAGAAATTCTATAGATTGCTAGTTATTTGAAAACTGATGTCAAACATTGATGCGTATTGCTTTTTCCCACAGAAAAAGTGTTCAGCTCCAAAGTCGTCTGCATCCTGTTTTTTTGCTGTGTTGTCGTTTGAATTGAATTCCGTTGCGCACTTTCCATCTTTCCAACCATCCATTTGTTGGTAAATCATTCAAACCCGAACGGTTTAGAGCAATGTTTCCCATGCTGTACATGTACTATGATTTTTACCATGCTATTGCTCTCTAGTGGGCATGGATATACATGTATATACCACCTACGGCATCCTTTACATGTCAATCATTTACAAAATTGCATTTATTGGCTTATTTGTCAGCTTGTTTGAAGCTCTACAACAGTGGACTGGCAATAACTGATCATGACAATACATTGTGCAGTTAACCAGAGTAAAATTGTAATGAATAATGTGCCACAGGCAGAAATTTATCGTGTTATTATCCGGAGTGTGCATTTAAGCGAAGTGCAGTTATCCGAAGTTTGTTCCTATTGAAAAGCATTGGGGAAAAATGGGACCAACGTGACTACATGTAGTTATCCAGAGTGTGCAGTTAACCGATGTGCAGTTAAGTGGAGCTGACTGTAGATTTAACAGCTGTCATGGGATTACCGTATTTTCGCGCATATATCCCGCACACGCAGATAATCCGCACCCTCATATAGCCCGCGGGTTTTGGGGTTTTGTGTAAAAAATCGTTGGCATAACCCGCACCTTTGTATAACCCGCAACCATAGATATATTTATACAGCTACAATCGGAAATGAAATCAATTACAGGATCACGGGGCTTCACTGATGTAGCAAACTGCGATTCTGTTTTCCGTTTTGGTGACAAAATATACCATCTGGTGATATTTGTGGCGACACCAATTTTGGCTGATAAAAACCGTATATACAGTCTTGCGTTTGGAGTAGAGAAAATCAAAGGCACCATGACAGGAAACAATGTACTGGAATATATTGTTAAAATAACAAGTCCTTGTCTCATACTGGCAAACCACACTAACAGTGCACTGTTATATCATAATCCGCCAATGATGATATCTGGCCTTATTACTTTATGCAACTGACTAGTCAAAATCCGAATCCGCAGAAGGCAGAAACGTAAAATGAGTACAGTCAAGCAGATGACACTAATTTAAAAACAAATACCAGATGGAAGAAGAAAAAATACGTTTGCTGACACTTCAAAGAGAACTGATTACCTTTGAAGCACTGATCTATACTAAACAAATAAAACAAATCTGTTTCAATGTTCTACAATTATCTGAAGTTGCCGCAGCAATAACAAACAGGTATTTGTTTCACCCTTCAACTGGAGCCTTTAGCGGCGCCATCATCAAAGTAAGCCGACGACCTTTGCTCAATAAAAGTCAGGAAAAACACGGTACACAGTGCTTGTGTGCGTAGGAGCTGTGCCTCAACTACAGGCTACATAAACACGGACATTTTTAAATAATCTTGTATTCTTGTGAAGTGTCGATTCGAGTTTAAATAATTTCTTTCTGTTTAATTTAAAAAATGCCGAAACGAAAGTCTTACACAGCCGACTTCAAGCTAACTGCCATTGCGTATGCTGAAGTGCATGGCAATAGAGCCACAGGCACAAAATTTGATATTGATGAGAGTGTAATCCGAGGTTGGAGAAAAGAAAAAGGAACGTTGGAGAAGATGAATCCACGAAAACGTGCTCGTCGCAGACCTAAAGCAAAGTGGCCTCACCTTGAAGCTGACCTGAAGCAGTGGATCGTGGCCCAGCGGTAAAATTAGGTACCGTAGTTATTTCGATTGAAAACAGAAAATATTGATTATGAAAACGTGATGGATAAAAAATTTTAAGTTTTTATCCAGAAATGTTGATTTGGTCCCGATACCGTAAGTTGTTGTAAAGTCACCGTAGTAGCCATAATATCCAACCCTAGCAAAACAAAACTAGAACAATATATGTTATGTTGTTACGTTTTTCAAACAATATGTTGAAATATCATTATGTGTAAAAAAAATTGTGATATAGCCCGCACCCTTATATAACCCGCACCCCCCCCCCCCCCTGCGGGGTTTGTAAAATCTGGTATAACCCGCGGGATATATGCGCGAAAATACGGTACTGTATTTTTATTTAAATAAATTTTGGGATTATATCTCATGAATTATTCTCTACTGTTGATACACCAGTACATTACTAATCATCATTCGAAATAGCTTTGGAACTATTCAGATTCTTTATAACGTATGGAAATGATAGAAAATTTAAGGTTTTAGAATTTCATTTATAATACTGTGTGTTATTTTACTTTTTCACTTTGTGTTTTAGGGAAATAATTACTAATTTTAATTTTTCAAAATTTGATGGTTTTTGTTCTTTCTTGTGACTTATTTTAAAACCACAGAGTGATAACAATACTGACCTGGACATGTCATGCTATCCCCCAACAGTTGCAATGTACCATTCTTATAGCCACAGATAATTGTTTTGTTGATGTAAGTTGTGTTTGTGTATTGGCATTCAAGGTTGACTTGTTCTCCAAAGCTGATGCGCCCTGAACCCTTGAATTTTCCCCTCTTAACAGCAGGAAATACTGGGCATTGTATGACTGAAATGGACAAACATGCTAATATCAAACCACAACCAATTGGATATCCAGGCCACTGCATGACTGAAATGGACAAACATGCTAATATCAAACCACAACCAATTGGATATCCAGTCCACTGCATGACTGAAATGGACAAACATGCAACTGTCACATAGCCAGTACATTTTGCCTGTAGTGTGCAACTTGATATTTGTGATATTACAACATGCAAACATATCACATTACATGATTCTGATTGGACCAAACAAATCAATGAAATTATTGCACAGTATTCTCCTTACTGATTGGCTGCTTTCATGGGAAAACGTTTTTAACATGTCTTTTAGAGACAAAAAAATTTCAATTAACATTTTGATGGCCATTTTTTGAATTTGAGTAACAAAAAGAATTGGTGAAAACAAATGGTCTCATCTGTTTGAATATGGACAAATTACCACCACTGAGGCTTGTTAAGTCATGTATAACATACCATAACCAAATTACCACCACTGGGGCTTGTTATGTCATGTAAAACATACCATAACCAAATTACCACCATTGGGGCTTGTTATGTCATGTATAACATACCATAACCAAATTACCACCATTGGGGCTTGTTATGTCATGTATAACATACCATAACAAAATTACCACCACTGGGGCTTGTTATGTCATGTATAACATACCATAACATGAAAAATAGCTAAAACCCCAAAACAAGAACAACAAGAACTAAAACTAAGGGTATTGATCAGTTAATAGCGGGTATGGAGGGAGGGGTGGTAAATCTGTAGCATGGAATTCACCTATATACTAGCGTGATATAAATGTTAAGAAGTAAATAAACTCAGCTCTGCAAATATCCAGTCACAAATACAATACTATTAATATGGGAATTTCTGCATCCAGGAAAACTTCTTTCAAATGAATATTGCAACAGTGCAATATTTAGTTGTGAAAGTGACATGTTAGGTTATGTAAACATGGAGCATCTTGTGCACTCTAAAAGGTTTTGCATGAAATAATGGGACATCATGTGCACTGGATATTCTGTCTTTAAAACAATGATTTTATCTGTGTACAATCTTCCATTTATTCAGAAGTATGCCTGTTCTTTGACTAATAGTTTGTAGGAAAAGTATAATCTACTCTTAAACATTAATACCAAGTATAATCTATGTGTATGCACAACAAAATGAAAGGTGCAGTGTCTGTCAGACTGAACATAACCAATCATTCTTCTTTCTATCTAAATAATTTCCACTGAACTAAAATCTTTTTGATCAACAGAATCTCAAATGGGTAATAATTTAATATCAAATTTTTTAAACTCGTTAAATAATGTCCATTTATTTGCTCACCAAGACTCTCAAAAAGCTGGACATTATTCAACTTATTTAAATTTAATATTAAATCATTACTCATTAAAAATTCTCTATATATCAAATCAAGTCACTATATGGCTAAAATCAATAAAACCTTGCTAATATCACACAATGATAAGCAAGACATCCAAGGCATGAATGGCTGAAATAGATAGAAACATGCTATTATCAAACCATGACAAACAGCAACATGTATACCAGGATATGTTACTGTCTACCAATCCAAACTTATTACTTGCAAGAAAGGAACTTAACTGAAATGTAAAATAGTGTTCAAAATAAAATGCCATCTGAGAATGGGGATTTTTCAGTAAGACATGACAATTTTTTAACATTAATCATCTGAAAGATGTGCAAGATTTACATATACAAGGTTCATAGGGACTGCAGTCAAGGCATCTTCACTGGCCAAGGGTTGCTGATCTATTTTGTAACACATCCTTGTCAAATGGCAATCCTTGGCTATCAAAGATGCAGTTACATCATCTTAACTTAGTAATAATGATAATAGCTATATTTTTTTTTAAATTAAAAGTTACCTGTGCACACTGGGTCAACTCCTGTCCATAATCCATAACTGTTGCACATTCTGGTTAGGTTCTGGGTGCTACCAGAAAAACTATAGCCTACATTGCAGATGTACAGAATTTCTTCCTCATAATAGAAGTTCTCTTTTACTGTAAGGATTGTACCACTGACTGGAACTTGAGGCTTCTTACAGAGTTTTCCTAAAACACAATACAAAAAATACCTTAATTTACTTTAAATTTGTGGGTAGGCAAAACATACCACATGTAGTGGATGCTACCTCGTGGAATGTACAGTGTTGTGTCCATCCTTCAATTTATCTGTCAACAAGTTCTACAACTATCAACTAAAATCATGTCTTTATAGGTGGTATTAAACAAGGTGATTATTCAGTTATATGAAGGGAATTAGAGATGATCTATATATTATATATTATTATTATTATTATGATTGTTACTATTTTTAATAATAATAATAATAATAATAATAATAATAATAATAATAATAATAATATAAATATTATTATTATATTATTATCATTATTATTATTATTATTTATATTGTTATTATTATTATTATTATTATTATTATTATTATTATTATTATTATTTTTTTTTAATCATCACACAGATGATATATGTTCTTGAGTGGCCAAATCAGTTTGTAAAGCTACAAATGACTCCAAAGATCAGCTGTAAAGGCAGGTGTTACAGAATTAGTATGTTGGTAACTTACGGACACAGGTATGGTTGATGTAGTATGTATCTCCTTGAAGAAGTCCTGTTTCTGATGGAGCAAGAGTAATTTCATTGTAGCCATTCCTGATATAAAGGTCATAACCAGAATAACATTGACACTGATAGCTTCCTAGAGAGTTACTGCATATCTGGTTACAGCCTCCATTGTTTGTATTGCATTCATTAATATCTGTAATTTAAAAAAAAAACATCAAGGTGCAGCTCTGAACATAATTATCACAAATGGCACATATGCTATCCTCCAGATTAAACCTTACATTCATACCTGTGAATCTACTTGAAAGTGTGTGTGTGTGTGTGTGTTTGTATTATGATGTTAATTGCAGTTTTTGAATTAAATAAATGATTTGAATAAAAGAAAAGTTAAAAGTCATGCAAATCCTACACACTTAAAATCTGGCAGCATCAGATATTTCAGTTGATCAACTGAACACTTGAACAAATGATATTGTGTACTTAATCTAATTAAACTACTTAAATTAACCTACTCAATCATAAATGTGATCAAAGATAGCAAGGCAAATAAGTAAATGAACACTTCATGAAATATAGAGCTTTGTTTCACAAATAAAGGCCATTGTCAGGGAAAATAGTTTCAGTCTTGTTTCCTTCTACACTCTACACTGTTATAAAGGTTCTAGGTGCTTTGACCACAGGTGCTTTGACCATAGGTGGTTTGACCATAGGTGGTTCGTCCACAGTGGGGGTTTGACCACTGGGGTTTTGTCCATAGGGGGTTTGTCCACATGTGGTTTTTATAATAATAATAAACTGTTATTTAGAGTTTAAAATTATGGTTCAATTAATGAAATTTTATGTGACAAGTTTCCTTTGAGCTGCCAATAAGTCAATGCTAAATACATGTAGTAACTAACATGTAATAAATAAAAGTCTATAACAGCTTGTTTTCGGTCCACATAAAGGCTGGTGCCAGGCCTACTATTATTAAACAGAAAATGAACACAAATTAGGCAACAAGTCCAACGTTTCACAAATTAAGGCTGTAGATCTACTAGAAAATTACACTCAGTCCTACAAAATACATACCGCATATAAATGATAAAATCAAATCAAAACATTAATGTCATGCAAATATTATAGTTAATGGAATAACAGTTTTATGGTTAACTAAATGACAGATGTGCAATAGCACGCAAATATGTCAGTACATCTGTTTGACCATATGTCTGAACAGCACATTGTACTTTTTCATGCAGGATCCTGTATTGCTTCTTGGCTGGATGGTTTGCTCCTGCAACACCTTGCAGGAAAGTTGTCTTCTGCTTCGTACAGTCTATACGCTGACCGTTAAGGAAACGCCACATTGTTGGGTGACTACATTGTAGGAGAGACTGTAGACTGTGATGCCATCCTTTGCAAATGTTGTTCGTTCGAGCTACATCATTGCCTATCGTCTGCATTTAATCCCTCACTTTAATCCCCAAATATACTTACATCTAATGCTCCAACAACTAATCATAGTCTTTTCATATTATTCTTACCACCTAAGGTCAAACCCCCTGTGGTCAAACCCCCGCTGTGGACAAACCACCTATGGTCAAACCACCTATGGTCAAAGCACCTGTGGTCAAACCTCCATGTACCATTATAAACCACTCAGGGAACCAGACTAATCAACAAAATGAAAAACAGTTATGTAATACACATATGTTTTTGCATACATGTGATGGCTGTTTAATAATAGTAATGGAATAATTAAACAATGTTTCAAATGTTGGACATTTTTTAAAATAAATGTAATTTATACAGATTAATGAACTTCATTAGAAAAAGAGCTTTCTTGACAATTATTCTCAGTGCGATCATAAAATGAAGATTCAGTTATTAAACGGTCCAGTATCCACCCAAATCTTGCTTTTTCTGGCTGTCAGAAGGATTTTTTTGGGAGGGTCTTCACTTATAGTGTAGTCTGTTACTGAACCCCAGTTGTACACAAGTTATTGATGAAGAGGTGTATATCTCTACATCCCGATAAAAATAAAGACATGAATGATGACAAAGTAAGATGTATAAGCACATGAGATATCCAATTTTCCATGTTAAAATGTAAAATATATTTTGATATTACATGGGAATATGGAGAAATATGTGAACAAACAGTTACAATGACACAAGATGAAATTTAAAGATCAACAACAGGCTCATCAAAATTGATCAGCCATCAATTGTAACCTATGTAACACAATGTCTTTTTCATACTTGGTAATGAATATATTCATTGTACCTCTAAACTGGAATGGTTAACTAGCACATTTGTTGTTTGACATGCTTATGGCACTTAGCTGCACTAATTAATGGAAGAATATATTTTGTTTAAACCTGTTATATACATATTTAACTTTTCAAAGAAGTCCAACATAAAAAAGAAAACTTTAAACATTATTATAAAAAATCATTTACTTGACTGCTTGATCATTTGCCTTTTCTGGCCAATTTTCTATTATTTGTAATAGTTGTCACACTTACACAAAATGGCTTACTTTTAAGTGTAATGACTACAGTATCAAGAACAAGATGAAATCAAATGATAAAAATGAAAGCTGAACTAATTTGGTTGGGAGTTTTGACATAAAATCAGAAGGATTTTCACTGGCCTGATTTTAGAATAAAAAAAATAGACAAACATGATAACTATTAAACAAAATTCCATTGTCGATATAGAAAACAGACAAACATGATAACTATTCAACAAACTTCCCTTGTCTATATAGAAAATGGACAAACATGATAACTATTAAACAAAATTCCTTTGTCTATATAGAAAATAGACAAACATGATAACTATAAAACAAAATTTCTTTGTGTATATAAAATAATAGACAAACATGATAACTATTAAAACAAAATTCCTTTGTCTATATGGAAAATGGAAAAACATGATAACTATTAAACAAAATTCGTTTGCCTATATAAAAAAATAGACAAACATGATAACTATTAAACAAAATTCCTTTTGTCTATATAAAATAATACAGTTGAACTGATTCCACATATTCAGTAGGTAAGCTTTATAATCATTGCAAAAGTCAGAGGTCAGAGGTCGGCTCAGGACAGATCAGGAGATTACCAAAATTTGGTCAAGAGTTTCAACTTGAAATTAGAAGGATTTTTATTGACCAAATTTTAAGTATACAAGTGGACAAAGGTGACAAATACTGGACAAATTTTCTTTGTCTATTTGTTTATATTAACCCATTTCAGACAGGATGCAAGATAAAATGATGACCCAAAAACACTCAGATACAGTTGTATAAGAATTAAATATGGAATAAAAACACTCAAACAAATTAAACAGCTTTGTCAACTTTCTAGCAAAAATCTATTTTCCTTGATATCCAGTCGTAAGTAAATTTAAAAAAAAAACACAATACAAACTTTTGACACTCTTATAATAACAATAATAATAATAATAATAATAATAATAATAATAATAATGAGGACTTTGTATAGCACCTAATCTTTTGAAGCTCTAAGCGCTTTACACCATCAATAATGATATGATTACACTACAGAACACTCTTGATGGAGTTTTATATTTTTAATTATTATTTTTTCATTATCTCAAACAGCAGAAAACTAACTACCCCCATCCATGGACTTACATAAAGGATGTCAAATTATCTTAGACGTACAGAAAGTTATTTTAAAAAAATACCTTAAGCATATATTTTCTATTTACTTTACTTTCAATGCAATTTTTAAACCTTAAATTTTCAACTAAAAAGTATATGACTGCAAAGAAAATTTTATGCTTCTTAACATGATTGGAAAACTTGGAAAAACTATTTTAAAAACTTATCATATAAAGCTAGATTGACTAACAGCTACCTGATAGATTGGACTAAGGTATGGAAAGACTGAAATATCCACACAGCTACCTGATAGATTGGACTACAGTATAGAAATACTGATATACATGTATCTACACAGCTACCTGTTTGATTGGGCTACAGTATAGAAAGACTGATATACATGTATCTACACAGCTACCTGTTTGATTGGACTACAGTATAGAAATACTGATATACATGTATCTACACAGCTACCTGATAGATTGGACTACAGTACAGAAATACTGATATACATGTATCTACACAGCTACCTGTTTGATTGGGCTACAGTATAGAAAGACTGATATACATGTATCTACACAGCTACCTGTTTGATTGGTTACTATGTGAGGCAATAAATTAAGCATTCAAAAACAGCAATCCACTTAAAATGAGGAGAAATTTATTTTTCTTACCTATACATGTTGATCCACTGCCAGATTGCTTCTTGTAGCCTGGTTTACAATCACATATGTAAGAACCCACTGTGTTGTTACACACCTCTGCATTAAAATTGCATGGCGATCTCTCACATTCATCTACATCTGGTGGAAATGGAGGAAAAAAGTATATGTATGTATGTATGTATGTATGTATGTATGTATGTATGTATGTACATTCACAACCTTTACTATATAACAAATGTCTCTAGAGGAATGAACCTCACAGGCTCAAAAGAATTTTCAGGGATTCATGAGAAATCTATTTCTTCCCTTCTGTTGTCTTATTCAGTTGCAGAGTATTGAATACATTGCGGAAGATACCAAATTTGGTAACAAAAATATTTTGTTGTATGCCTTATTTAACGTTTCAGTACAAAAATCTATCATGGCCTTTGACCCTAATCTTGTCCTATGTAGTCAATAAACTATTGAAGCACAACAATTGAAATTGAAATTTCCAAAATCTATAGTTTTGCTTTCAATGAGCTTAGAATCAGTAAAGTGTTTATTATACTGTTACTATATAAACATAAATGTCAAACGTCTACAATATTAAAAGATACTAAGTATGAATTATAATTTTGGAGTTTTGAGTTTGATTTCGGCTATTGTGCTATGATGGTTTCATGATTTTGATGTCTGGTATCTCAGGTAAAGTACCAGTCAATTCATCTCAAATAATGTCAAGATATACCCATTGTCTGGTATCTCAGGTAAAGTACCAGTCAACTCATCTCAAATACTGTCAAGATATACCCATTGTGTGGCATCTCAGGTAAAGTACCAGTCAACTCATCTCAAATACTGTCAAGATATACCCATATGCCAAGTTTGGCCAAGTCCATAAATAATACATTTATTATATGATGACAGATCTGGGTCTGTGAAGTTTGCAGTTAGAGTCAACTTCTAAGCAAATATATACAGTATGGCACAAATGTACTCATCATAGAAAAATACTTTCTAGTTTTTGTTTCGGACTTTATCTAGTAGGCATTACAAATTTCTGGGAGAAATATAAAGTCTTAAAAAGCATGATGTCTAGTACAGGGACTGACAAAATAAATGATCATTGGGTGATCAAGAAACAAGAAACTAATCTGTATTCAAGTATTCTAGAAACATCTATAAAGTAGGTAATGATAGAGGGCCAGTAACCTTTAGAAAATAATCAAGTTCTCAGGTAACATTGAAATCCTGCTCTCTTAATAAGAGGCAGGGCTAAGTTATAACAAGTTTTTTGTTAAGCAACTCCTTTTACAAGTTATATCTTACAGAAAGTTACATCTATGAGAAAAGACCTTAGGCCCCATCAATGGGATTCTAGATGTAATCTGAAACAATTCATACAAGGAATTTACAAACCAACTGGTTTCAACTGACCAGTCAAACAAGAGGTTTTCAGTATCATTTCATATTGGTGACCACTCCAGTGGCTCAATGGTTAGTGCATCCACTCTGGATGCGGGAGATCATGGGTTTGATCCCCAGCCATGTCATACGAAGACTTCTAAAAATGGCACTAACAGCTGCCTTGCTATGTGCTCAACATTAAGAGGTTAGTGTTAGGACTGGTCAGCCTGGTGTCAGGATAATGCGACTGGATAATTAATGCTACATGTCTGTGGAATACACTCACAGTTTAACAGCATGTCTGTATAATCCTAGAAATATGGTGCTAATTGAAAGTTAGCACTAGGTTAAAAATGCAAAGGTAAAATTGACAGAAGTTTTAGAAGGAAACCCTTTTTTCAGGCAAACATTGAAACATGATCCAACAAGATAAAAACATTAATGGTAAAGATGTCTGAATTCTTCAAAAGGTAAACAAAATAAATGATAATGGGAAAATATAATAAACTTTACAAATCTGTCATGTAAACTTATTTCTTTTTTTAAAAAACTCTGGTAGTACTTGTATTTGAAAATAGAAAATGTCTTATTAAGTGAATCAAATCTCATTTTCTTATCTGTTGCAGGACCGGCAAGATTTTTCATTAGAGTTATGTTTCCTTACCAATGCATTCTGGCAGGTCATTAAAAGTCTGATTGCTGAGACAGAGAACTGTACAATTGTGGCTGCACTGAAATCCAGTAGCACATGTCACAGTTAGGATACCTCCATACTCGACCATAGCAGGTGAAAGTGTAATACTGTTACGGATAACAGGTGATGGACACTTCAACTCTGAAATAAAGCAATTATATACACTGCTATCAGTATTTTGTAGAAAACAATCTTACATCTTCTTGTCATTTATTGATCTAACCATATTAGTGGACCAACCAAAATCAAAACTGATCACTCAAAACCTCTAATAGATCAAATCTATACATCTATGAAGGAAAATCTAACAAAAATATATATTCCTCATACAAGTCTTAGTTTATCACTTAATAACTTAATAAATCTGACTTAAAAACATTTGTAAAATCCAAAACCCGTAAAACCATAGTAGGTCTTCCTTGGAGTATGGTATCTCTGATGGTGTGATTCATATATATAGGTCATTTAAGCATGATGATGAAGGCCAATTGATGGAAGATTTCAGTCATGTTCCTTTGAGTATGGTATCTCTATTTGATGGTGTAGATGATGCTCTTGATAAATAAACACAACTTTTAATACAGGTTGCTGATAAATGGACACAACTTTTGTAGAGGTTGTTGATAAATGGAGAAAAAAAAATGAATAAATATTGATAATAGATAAGTGGTACCTTTGGCAACACACTGAGCAATACTGGACTTGAAACCCCGATTGGTTAACTCTTGACATTCTATGCAACATGAAAACCCATAAATATTTGAATCTGTTGGTCAAAAAGCCCATTATAAAACATGGTGGAAAAAGTAAACAAAACTATAACTGATGTAAAGAATCCAGAGTTAGAAAATACTTGTACTATGAATTCTGTGGCGAAAGATTTATAACAAATATTGTGACATTGAGCAAAGTCATTGATAGGTCATCTGCTCTGGTGGTACAACCGCTCTGGTGGCCTAGTGGTTAGAGTGTCCACAGTGGAAGCAGGAGGTCACGAGTTCAATCCTCGGTTGAGTCATACCAAAGACTTACAAAAATGGTACCAACAGCTGCCTCGCTTGATGCTCAGCATTAAGAGGTTAGTGTTAGGACTGGTCGGTCTGATATCAGGATAATGTGATTGGGTGGGACATCATTCTACATGTCTGCAGCATGATGCAACAGTGCTAGACATCACTATAAACTGCCTCACTGCAGACATTGTAGCGATATGACCGAAAAATTGTTAAAGCTACGTTAAAAATCCTAAACAAATAAAACAAACAAAACAAACAAGTCTGCATGGCACCAAAGGCTTCTGTCTAAATTACTTGAATAAAAATGTTCAGAGAAAACCACTCTTGTCAGACAGCCTTGGTCTCCAGAACAGATAAATGTTACTGCCTTAGATCATGGGAAAATTGTTGTATCCAAATATAAGTTGATTGTAATAAAACGTTTGACTAAGTTGAATAATTTTCTAATCAACAAATTGAACAATTATTTTAAAACTGGTTATAACACACACACACACACACACACACACACACACATACATAGATAACAGTGAGAACACAGTGTGTTAAAATAAATGACAGTTTTTTTATATAGAAAACCTGGTGACCCAACAATAGAGTGCATGACAAAAGTGCGCCGACAAATGAAAACAAGACAAAAGAGCTCAATATCAAAAGAGCACTGACAGAACAGTGCTAATTAAATTATACCAACAAGTAGAGTAGAGATCAAGTAGAGAAGTTTTCAAACATTATTGAGCAAAAGAAGACAGTGCTATTAATTCATTTTAGGTCATTTTAAGTAATGATTATAATTTAGTTAAACATTTACCTAATTTATACAGAAGTGATTTCTAATTTAAATTGTAATGCACTTCATTTTAAGCATTTACGTCTTTCAATTACTAAAATTATTTTCGCTATTTTGTCTTATGCTCTTTCATTGGCACTCTTTTGGTATTGAGCTCTTTTGTCTTGCATTCATTTGTTGGCACTCTTAATTTTGTCTGCGCTTTTTTGTCATGCGCTCTTTTGTTGGGGTGCCAGAAAACCTATTTCATGTGGAGTACTAGAAGGATCAATCCTAGGCCCACTTCTCTTTCTCCTTTTCATAAATGGTCTGCCACTGAAAAGTGGTAAGTGTATTTCATCTACTTAATTATATGCAGATTATGCTATTTGGCCAGACTGAGGTGAAGATTGACCAAACAAGACTGTACTGGAATGAATATATTCAAATCATGTGATAATGCCAATTACTGTTTGTGCATACTTAAGCAAATAAGGACATCAGATCAATGTCAGGTAAGGCAAGTTTCTACTCTGAAAAAATTTATACGTAAAAAACCTCTTAAAAAAAAAGATTTCAATCTTTAGCATCACTATTCTGGAATAGAATTCTAAAGGAAATTATAGAAAGTACAATTATTATGTGTTCATTTTTCTCTTTGCTAGCTATACATAGTATTTTTCCATATTGTATTACTTCATACTGATGAAATGTCAATCTAAAAATAGTGTAGTGTATTAGGAACTACTCTGTAGACAATCCATGTAGTACTCTCATTTAGGACGATAAATGATTTTAAGTATTTGTTTTTTAGAATTGTTTGTGGATGAAATAGACATGCCTTTTCATCTATTTGAAAGGAGAAATGATAAATTGAATAATGTGGATAAGTTTACCATGTCCTCAACAAATGTAACAGATACCAGTACTGAAAATCTATTCTGATAATTAAAACAGTTATTTAGTAGAAATGTTTACATCTTTTTGTAAATGGACTGATCTATTCTGATAATTAAAACAGTTATTTAGTAGAAATGTTTATAACTTTTGTAAATAGAATGATCCAGAGTAATACCAGAGTTTTCTAGGCTATGTAAAAATAGGAACAAAAAGCAGACTGAGTTCAAAGGCTATCACATATCTATCAGAGATGTACCATTTTAATAGTCAACATACTAAATTTGAGAAAAAGTTGCCAATCAAAGTTTTGGCAGAAAGGTAAGTGTCTCATAGTCAATAAACCAAGTCAATGATGAAATTTTTGTTTCTGCTGGCTGAAAGGACTGTCTTACACCAGCTGCTTTGCAATTTTCCACATTAACTCTGATGATTCAATATTTCAGATTTAGACATTAACTCTGTTGATTCAATATTTCAGATTTAGACATTAACTCTGTTGACTCAATATTTCAGATTTAGACATTAACTCTGTTGATTCAATATTTTAGATTTAGACATTAACTCTGTTGATTCAATATTTCAGATTTAGACATTAACTCTGTTGATTCAATATTTCAGATTTAGACAGGTGATAGAAGCCATACAAGAGGTCATAACATAGCTTGGGTTCCAACAAGTGACCAGGCATAAACATGTCTTCTTAAGATTTTAATAAGAAAGACAAACAAAAAACTTACATTTTTATATCCTGAATTTGCTTAAAATGTACTTACTTAGTTCTGCAAATCTGAATTATATGAGTTTATGTCAAGGCTGCTAAAACTTGATTAAATGCCATGAAATTGTGCTGTAATTCTGACATATTTCCAACTAGAACAATCACATTCTCCTTAATGCACTCACAATGAATTGAAGTAAAATTTTCATAATTTCAATTTTAAGAGTTCATGCATTTCCCACATGATCATTCCAAAAAATCAATGACAGAACAGAAACATACATGCAGTTGATTCCCTCCCTTTTCAAATCATATGTACTTAGTACAGAATTCATACAGCTAATAATTCTAGTCTATCACAAGCAGAATCGCAGAACTGAGTAGAATATATAAAAAATTATCCATCCTTTCCAGACCAACAGGAAAAGTTGTTCCAATGTGTGTTCATTCACAATATGACTCTAAATTTCAATTTTAAGTAGATCAAAATGATAATTCTTATCCAAACTATAATATGTCTAGTACATGATGAAGTTCAAACATCACTGGGCAGTACTAAGTGCACATTAATTGTTACTGTGTATTGATGAATCTACAGCAGTACTTTTATTTTCTAATACAAAAATAATTAAATTACTTTGTTTCTTGTAGTGCAGTTTTGATAATTAAGTCTTGTGTATAATAACAGAATAAGTATCTAATAGAAAGATTACTGCATATGTATGGGTAAATATGAACTCATTTTTTATTAGTACCGGTAATGCTGCACTCTCAAGGTCATGCAGGAGTACTGCAAAAAAACTAATTCATATTTTCTCGTACAAATGCAGTAACCTATTAAACAAATATTATTATTATTATTATTATTATTATTATTATTATATTATTATTATTATTATTATATGAGTAAAAAAGTGAATACAATACAGCTAATATTAAAGATAAATATGAAGTGAAAGTTACATGTATTACTGTCATTTAATTGTAATCAAACTTACTGATGCATTGTGGGATTTTCTTGTGGGACCATACAGTGCCATTACAGTATGAGTACTGGATGCCCTTCAACTCGTATCCATAATCACACTGAAACTGAACCACAGAACCATACTGTCCAATGTTTTTTCCCTCTACTAATGTGATGTTGCCATTTATAAGATTGCTTACGGGTGGACAGGTGGCAGCTGAAAGATACATCTTTGAATAGCAAAAGTCCATAAGTGTATTTCTAATTTCAAATACAAATAATTGTTATCAATTAGCAAAATATTCAGAAAAAGTCAAATGATTGTTTTGAAACAGATTTTCTTTAGTCCCTGTGACCTTGACATTTGACCTCTAAACCAAACATAGATCAGTTTCTTGTTTTCCCAAAAAAAAAAGCTGATTGGAGACTTTTACATAAGTAAACAGTAGAGAACTAGAATTATTATATATATATATATTTTTTTTTTTTTCCTGTTCACTTTACATTGTAAAAATTGTGCAGTATTCTATGATACTGAACACCTTGATATTGCATGCAAATGTATGAAATGTGTGCCTAAAACTAATATAGCATATTAGGAACTACTTTGTAAACAAACCATGTATACTCATATAGTAGACTTTAGTCTTTAGTTTATTAGTTTTGTTTGTGGATGAACTATAGCAGCTGTTTTGTCTATTTGAAAGTGAACAATGTAGATGAGTTTACTGAGTCACAAATGACACTTTCAAACAAGCATATCAATGAACATGATATTAGCAAAGTTCACAACAAACATGAGAGATGCAGTAATGAAAATACTATTCTCATCATTTAAACAGCTATTTATGAGTAATCTTCATAACAGTTATTTAGGAGCAATCCTGATAACATTTCCATATTGGAATGGTTCAGACTCTGAAGAATATGGAATAGAAAAGCACACAAAGGGCATGGGAAAATCTTCCAGTGAAACTTGAAAGTATTAAATTCATGGGGAAATAAGCCAGCTGTTTTGCAATTTTCTGTGTTAACTCTGTGTTGATACAATGTTCAGATTTAGGCTAGCAATAGACGCCATAATGTCATAACATAGATGCCATACATGTCATAACATGGACGCCATACATGTCATAACATGGACGCCATACATGTCATAACATGGACGCCATACATGTCATAACATAGACGCCATACATGTCATAACATAGACGCCATACATGTCATAACATAGACGCCATACATGTCATAACATAGAAGCCATACATGTCATAACATAGACGCCATACATGTCATAACATAGACGCCATACATGTCATAACATAGACGCCATACATGTCATAAGATAGATGGAGTCCCTACAATGAGTATGAAAGTGACCAGGCATAAACATGTCTTTGCTAGCTGGTAATAAGAATGGAAAATACACTTACATTTTTGCATCTTGAATTTCTTCAAAATCTACTTTCTAAGTTCTGCAAATCTAAATTATGTGTGCTATAACTCATGAGTTTTAAAGCTTACCTCTGTCAAAATTGTACTGTAACATTGACTATATTCCGACTACAATAACATTCTCAAAATGAAATGAATGTGATATTCTAAATCATCTTTTGCATAATTTCAACTGAAAGACTTCTTCATATTTTTCCCACATTATGATTCCAAATATTCAATGACAGAACAGACACACAGATGAAGCTGAGTCAATGCAATTTCCTCCCTACACTGATCCCATGTACTCTATGTGAAATTGACATAGCTAAATCCAGTATGTAATCAGTGGAATTTAGTAGAATCGACAAAAAAAACAACAAAATCAATTCATTCCAAACCAACTAGAAAAGCTGTTGCAATGCGCATTCATTCACAATATGAACATAAGTTTAAATTTTAGGTAGACAAAAATTACAATTAATTTTGAAAGCAAATGCAACACTAAGTTCATATTTTGCTGGACATTGCAATATGTACATAATTAATTGTTGCTGTGTATTGATGAATTTTTGAATCTACAGCTGTGTATTTATTTTGGAATACTGCATAAATTCAGCTACTTTGTTTCTTATAATGTATTTTTGTATAATTAAGACATAGGCAGAATAAGAAAATGAGTAAATAAAAAAACAGTTATTGCATTTGTATGGGAAAATATGAACTCATTTTCTTGGAGAAATATGGTGCTGCACTCCTCCAGGTTTTGCAGTCTCCATCCAAAAAATATTTGTCATATTTTCCCATTCAAATGCAGTAAACTATAATTATTTTGCAAAAACTAAATTCATAACAGATGCATGAATGAAAGCATGGACAATAACATAATAAACTCATCTTTATGTCTAGGATATAAAAATTGGAAAAAGGAATTCCTTCCTATCATAATTTTACTCAAACAGTCATTATAAGCGGCCCAGTTGGTACATCTGGATCCCAGATCTGAATTTCTGCCCTATAATGTTTTTCTGCAATTATCTTTTTTCTCTTGCTGTGAATAACAACAACAAAAAATTCTGAAAAGTAATTGATGTATGAAGCAGTTCAAAAACGATTTTTCATTTTCAACCACAAATCTCCCTTTTTTAACATCAGAGAAACATGGTTTCTTCAAGATCCTTGGAAAATAAAAAGGCAGTAATTTTTTTTCCAATTCCAAGCAAGTTTTATGAACAAATGAATGAAAGCATGGACAATAATAAAATACACTCATCTTTATGTCTAGGTCATGAAAATTGGAAAAAGGAATTCCTTCCTATCTTAATTTAACATGGTTTCTTCATGATCCTTTGAACATGAAACATCAAGTTATTTGAACAAATACAATATTTTTAAAGGATGGGGAAAGTATCAGAGTTTTAGCAATGATTACATATCAACTGTACAAGGACATCATAAACTATGACGGATGAAAAACTATCTCAGGTCCTTTTTTGATATACTGTGTTTCCTATTAATCTCATCTTAAGTTGATAATAAAAGTAATTACAGTGTGGTGCTTGTTGCACTCAGCACTATGTAGAGATTTTCCACATCTAACATTTAATTTTCATATTCTATCATAAAGATTCTACAGGTTACCTATATTTCTATAAATAAATTAAAAAAATTTTTTACATGCATTATCTCTGTGACCTTGACAAAGAAACAAATAAGCATGGTTTGACATTAACTGTTTTATCTTTATAATCATTAATCAGAATCTATCACATGGTTTAAGAAATATATAAGCAAATGAAATATTTTGTGTCAACTTAAAATGTTGATAAAGCCACTAAGAAAAAAAAGTCTGCAAAATCTTGCTTTTTCACTAAGGTGGACTCGAGAATAACTTTATCATTTTAACATGGACTTTGTTTCAGTTTACCAGACAAGAAGCTTTATGAAAAAATTAAGGTACAGCTGTATTAAAAGAACTTTTTTCCAAAATTTCATAAGTGTTTTTGCTCCATGAAATTTAAACCTAATCTAAGGCATAATTCATTACCTGGGCCTATGTACATGTTGACAGATACATGTATAAACCCATCCACAAGAAAAACAAAATTTTAATTTGTACTGTGCAAACATATAAGCTTAAAATATGTTTAAAATGATGTGTAGCTTTGTAATCATCATTCCAATTGGATTGCTTTTATCATCATTTGTAATCACAATTCCGATTGGATTGCTTTTATCCTCTTTTGTACTTACATACACAACTTGAAATATTTATCCAAATTCCAGAATAGGAGCATACAGCCATATCAGCACCTTCCTTCCTGAAGTTACTATTACACTCATATATGGCAGTTTTATTGTATGTCACCCCAGTGGCATTTGCAATATATCCATTATCAATGGCAGGTGGAATTCCACAATATGTGACTACAATGTAAAAAATATACAGTTAATTCTGTATATAAACTACACTACAAACAAAAATGCCAACTCTGAAAATACAATATGATGAAAATAAAATTGGGGATTTTTAATATTTTCTTAAACATTCATCATTGAATATGCATTAACATATCTAGCCAAATCAGACTGCTTAAATGAAACACAAATTTCAAATTATTTGTTTTCTGTGCAGCATGCATAAAACACTGGTTGACATTTTTATTAAAAGTTACTTGAATCACAAAAACCAAACAAACTATATGTATTAGGAACACATGGAAAAGCAGCCAAATGTTTAAATCCTTGCAGAATAAATGCAACTTACATTCTTAATCATAACATAGATACATTAAAATACCAAAAGTAAATATTTTGCACAAAATGTATTAACATTTTACATAATCGCCCCCCCCCCCACTCTTTAACCACTGAAATGTAAAGCTGCCATGTGTACTTTGACAGTCTGGAATCCTCTCTTTGTCCCACTGTCCCTGAGTGAGACAGGTCATCTCCACTTGTGACTGTGTGCTGTACTCTTCCTGTCTGAAGGAATAACCCTTGAAACATTTCACAGCTACTGCAGTTTCAAATGAATAGGAGGTCACATTCCACACTGTGAATTCTGAGACATTCTCTTTCACTTTAGGACAGTCTGAAAACCAAAAACATTATTATCAGGTTTTGAATTTCATATCAATAATCCACGAATCTTTTTTCATAATTATTCCATTTGACACTATCAGAGAAGCGGGGAACAACAATTATTTTCAGTGGTACCACCACAAGAAATGAACAAAATTTATTCAGAAAAAACAAAAAAGAGTTTTAGGAGGGCATGATGTATAATGTACTAGGCTTACATAACCAAACATTTGAGATTTGTATCATGTCCAACACTTTTATAACTAAACATTTGAGATGTGTATCATGTCCAACACTTTTATAACTAAACATTTGAGATGTGTATCATGTCCAACACTTTTATAACTAAACATTTGAGATGTGTATCATGGACTAGGCTTACATAACTAAACAAAATGCATCTGAGATGTATCACATACTAGGCTTACATAACTAAAACATTGACCATTTTGCTAACAGCCATTTGAGATCTATCATCTACAAGGCTTGCATTACAAAACATTTGAGATGGACAAGGCTTACATAACTAAAACGTTGACCATTGTGCTAACAGCCATTTGAGATCTATCATCTACAAGGCTTGCATAACAAAACATTTGAGATGTACAAGGCTTACATAACTAAACAGTTGACCATTTCACTAAGCATGTAGTATTGTAACCTATATAAAGTATCTCCCAAACTACACATCGTGCTGTTTATTCATTTTACTTAAGTCTGATAAAAGTTAATTTTAAAGATAATGGGATAATAACTATGCATAGTAATCAGGTCATTTAAGTAAGTGAGATTTCTGGATAAACGGAGTCTGGATTAACAAGGCTCCACTGTATATGCATAGTCTATTGTTCATTATCAGGTCATTCAAGTTCTTTTAACAGGTAAGTTTACTTACAAGATGTATTTATTTTCAGCATATAGCTATTACTTTCACATGAATTGAGATTGTAATTCATAGCTTTTGGGCTGTGATGTGAGTGTTTAAAGCCATCTATAATCTCTTGGTAATTAACATCTTTTGTTAAAAACACAGTTGCTTGGATAACCCATATAGTTCAAAGAACTGAAATACATACATCATTGGATACTTGTTCAATCCAGAATCAAACACAAAATTTGTTCACTATCCTACATTTCATTAACTGACTCCAGTCCAATATACCTATCTGTCTTCACCCATGTGTACACCCCATCCAGAAACTTATGCTCCTCTTCCAACACTTGCATTCTCTTTCTTAACACTTTTGAAATGAAGTCATACAGACTACATTTGCATTACCAGGTCAATGGTGAAGAAAGAGAATGCAAATAATTTGTCAGTAATGGCACTAAATATATCAAATTACATATAATAATGCCCAATGCGAATTCAATATATTAGATAAATAAGAAATGAAAACTGTTTAGGTATTTTAACATTGAAATGCTAGCATTTGTCAAACTCTTTTTTTTTATATCTGCTGTCAAATATTTAAGAATTTCAAATGTGGTAAAGGTATTAAAAATAATTTTCTGCAAATAAATGTATAAACTTGGAAATATTTCTTATATAAAAAAACTACATTCTTATTGGATCAAAATCAGTATTAAACAATACAATTATAAACAAATAAGAAACAATAATTATGTAAACAAATATTATAAACTCTAATTACAACATTCCACATTGCTAATCAAAGCCTGGATTGATAGTGTCTCTAAAAGCCACACATTTAATGAAATGTTTCTCAGTTACCATTTCTTATTTGGGCCCATTAGAGACACACAATAACATTCCTGGTTCAGCTGGCTGAGCTTGTTTTATTGTCTTTTTCCCAGTGACTTTAGTTATTGTTGGACAATGAGAGTATGGTGTCTTGCCTAATGATACAGCACTGCAACCAAAATAATCTGGTCTTAGAATCTATCCTTGCATTCAAGTTTGGCACACTAGCCACTGCCCTACCATGTCTTTCTTCAGTACCAGATCTTTGTACACTTGCATCCCATCATCTCAAGATTCAAAGGCTTCACAAACTGATATTAAATGTAATTATTTTATTTATTTAGAGCATTACTTATTATATTTCTATTTTATACTATTTGTCAGTAATAAATTACCAATTATTCATTTTAATCAATAATATGCATTGTTTTCCATAATTCTGTAAATTGTTTTATTATAATATATGCACCGTTGATTCTAAAATTGTTGCATTTTATAAACCTGGTTTGGATTATTTTTTTTGCAAGAGGAAGAATTGTGTAAAACCTGTGATTATCAATAGTCATTATCATAGATTGCTTCCTGCACTTCCATCTGATAGCAAAGAAAGATAGTTTTTAAAAACAGAAAACAAATTGATTACATATCATACAAACAAAACCCTTTCTAACTGTACTGAATTTCATTATAATGCACATATTTTGCTCAAAGTGGATAAGTTACTGAATACCTTCATTATGAAAGCTTATTTTCTAATCTGATCAGAAACATTCATGAAAGTGCTGACAAATTCAGATCATTTCACTTCTAAAGAATCATGATAATATATCAGAATGGCGTGAGATGATGATCATACAAGCCAATATCAAAATCAGATGAGACGTATGGTCTCAAGAATTCAGACTGATGAAAGATCACCTTACTAGAATCCTGAGATCTCATCATCATCAAACTTGTCAAGGATTTTGATGGTATAGCCATACATTCTGAGTTTGATTAATGTAGAAAAAAATGTGGTCATCACTGTGGTAAAATGATCAACAATATTATTATTGAACAAGATTGGTTCAGTGGTTATTGTACAAGTTTTGCAACCTAAAAGACACAGGATTAAAAGCCTACCATCTATTCAAATATATCAACTAAAATATATGTGGGCAAAGAACACCATTCCAATTGCCTCAGCACTGAAGAACCTTAGTAACTTTTGTTGGTGTGCAGAAATACAGCAAGCTGAACCAAAATCTTAGTCTTAAGCTTAAATCTCACTTCAGTATGGAACCAGTCCAAAATCTTAGTCTTAAGCTTAAATCTCACTTCAGTATGGAACCAGTCTAAGATCTTAGTCTTAAGCTTAAATCTCACTTCAGTATGGAACCAGTCCAAAATCTTAGACTTAAGATTAAATCTCACTTCAGTATGGAACCAATCCAAAATCTTAGTCTTAAGCTTAAATCTCACTTCAGTATGGAACCAGTCCAAAATCTTAGTCTTAAGCTTAAATCTCCCCTCAGTATGGAACCAGTTAAAGAATTTGATGACAATAATGATTACACATATATTCCAAGTCTGAACAAGATCAGAATAAAACAGGACTTCCTAAATGACAAATAGCACACTATTATCAATATACTTGGATCTTGCTCAGTAATAAACTAATCCATGTTCCCAAATGTTTTAAAAAATCAAAATCAAATTCAACATTTGACTTCCACAATGGTAACAAACCCAGTCAATCAGACACATTATCTTTTCATTAGTATACATGGATCTGACTTGTTCTCAAACTTGTCAGTGATCTTGATAACATAAGCATATAATGGAAATGAAATGAGAAATATGGTCTCCAGAGCAGAAAAGGGCAAATAAATCACATGCAAGCTCCTCTCATTATTATCCATGGATCTGGTTCAGATTTGTCCAAGATTATGACTATAAAAGCACATATTTCAAGATATTGACTATAAAAATACCTGTTCCAAGATATTGACTATAAAAACACATGTTTCAAGATATTGACTATAAAAACACATGTTCTCAGATATTGACTATAAAAACACCTGTTCCAGATATATTGACTATAAAAACTTTCTGATTTCAATACACAAAGTCCTTTAAACTATAAAGCAAAAATTAAATCTGTATTAAATCATATCTGACAGGATAGACAGCTATGAGTATTACTATATACCTCCTGCATGGATATGATGGGGCACAAAATTAGTTCAGACGACCAACCCATACATAATAAGGCTGCAATATTTACACATGCTTAATTGAGTTTACTTCCTGCTGATGTTTACAAAATCAGTTACCATGTAAAATAGCATGCATATGACATTCAATGAGGTTGGCACTTCCTGCTCCAAATAAATATATCCACATCATGTCTGCTTACAAAAGTTATTTTAAGTAGAACATTTCTGTACAATTCTTTTCTTAAAGTATCTATGATTTTCACATCAATGTGGCTTGGCTGGGATTTGACAAGAATTGGTTGTAGTTAACATTATACATCTGGTAGATTTATTGATAATGATGATACAGTTTCATATAAACTACACTTAGCTGCTTTGGGATGAAACTATCTCTGATATTCTTCAGGGATGAGGCTCTAAAAATTAGATGTCAGCCATACTGGATATCAAATTATCAGCATTTTCATTGGACAAACCATATTCCATTAGAAGGTAGATATAGTAATAGTTACAAGAACAATGTGGCAAGTATTTTTTGTGCCAGTTTGATTCAGGACCAACTGCCTATTATAATTAGCATTATTATAAATTCTCCATGGCAACATGGCCAATTGGCCTAATGAATCTCATAATACATGACTAAGTTCTCTACCAAAACCAAGAATTCTACATTACAAAAGCAGTCTTGCTTCTTCAGGTACATTATGCTGTAATTCCCTCTCATTAACTTTAAAACCAGCCCCTGGAGCAGTTTTAAGATGGCATACCATTATCTGCTGCAATATGATAATTTATCATACATAACATCTTCCTTCTGTTTCTGTGCATGTCTGTGTTTATTAGCAATTAATATACATATTGTAAATGTTGTAAATGATGTACAGTCATTTTCAGATTGGGCCACGGGGAAAATTTGATTTTACTGTATGCCTAATGTGTTACACACATTAAATAAAATCTATATTATTATTATTATTATTATTATTATTATTATTATTATTATTATTCATTGGGTGAGTTTATTTCCATGTTTTGTGGGTTCTTGAATGAGCTTGAAATTTGGAAATGGTCTATTAGACAGTTTTGTTTCCCTCTATCTCATACGCAGATTCTCCTTCAGTGTAATATTGTACAAACTATGTCAAAAACCCTAAATAAAGTATTACACACCTTCCCAGGATGCATCTCTTTCACAAATAATTTCATTACACAACAGAAAAATGATGAATACTCTTTCCCACCAGAGTTTTTGATTGAATGTTTAATTAACATGCAAACATCTATAGAAATTAGTGTATTCTTCATGAACTGCCCATGAGGAAATGCATATTTATTTGGTTTCAGCATATAAAAAAGCTATGGAGTTATACCTGGAAAGACAACACTCAAAAACATGCTTCTCGTTTCCACTGAAATTTTAACCACTAAAGAAATTGGACCACAGAAAAAGATCATATTTAAAAGGTCTAAATACATTTTTTAAAAACTGGAATATTTACAGGATAATTAATGTGCATAAACAGACATCCACTCACACTGGACAATGGTCATAATATATACTTAAAGTATTCAACTAAAAGACTGAAAGAGATTGTGAGACATGAATGTACAGCTTCTGTTAAATACAGAATTAATGTCTTGTATAACTGTATGGTTTCACATCATATAACAATTCATGAAATATTTTTTAGATAAGATAATCAACACTGAACTTCTTAGCATTGAATAAACAGAAAGAATACCAATAATACATCAAAATTTTAACATTAAGTTTTCAGCAAAGAAATCCATTTTTTCATACCTTTTCTCTCCACTTTATGCATTGCATGTTTTTGAAACTAAACTAGAATTGCAATCCAGATAACAGTAATGTCCTTTCAGCATCCTCTTTTTCAGCATGAATTGCATGTCACTTCTTTTCTTATATCTATAATACTTTATGACAATCGACTTTTGTTAAGTATGAATTTCACGTCACTTCTTTTCTTATATCTCTAACACTTTATGACAATTAACTTTTGCTAAGTATGAAACAAGTTATGGAGGTCACAATGACATAGTTATGTTGTAATGGTATTGCACTCACCAAGACAAAAAGGCATCCATATACAATATATACTATGTTGCATTAGCAGCTTAAACAAGATGACACAATAATGGACAGACAGACTAACAAGAATAATACAATATGCTTTTTCCACCAATGGAAATAAATCAAGAAATATTTACTTAATGTAATAAGAATTATAATTACCTATGGAAACAAATTAAGAAATATTTACTTAATGTAATAAGAATTATAATTACCTATGGAAATAAATTAAGAAATATTTATCTAATGTAATAAGAATTATAATTACCTATCGAAAACTTGGCTGAGAATCCTGTGTCAGTAAGAGCTTGATCTGTGATAAACTTTAGTTTGATAATCCCTTCATTTGAATTGACTGGGCCTGGAAGTTGATTTCCTGTGAATCCCATCCCACTGTGGACTGCTGTCTCTGAGTTGTTAATAAACACCTAGAAAAGAATAACATGCATTAGGTGACCAGGATCATACCATATGTACATGAAGGACATGATTAGGAGTTAATAAACACCTAGAAAAGAATTAAATATAGTCAGTCTTAACTGAGAGATTAGCCTTAGTGAAAGTATGGGTATTTCTACTGCTGAATAAAAATATACCAATCAACCTAAAATATTTAAATTATTTAGGAAACTGAAGATAGCTTAAATATAAAAGCTAAAATCTTGAGACTAAATGTTGGCAATTCTTAAATTATATTGCTTAATATAATATGAATTTAAATACAATAGTTTTACCATGCTCCCTTGTACTCCATCTTATAAATTAAATCGTTACTGACTTTTTAAAAATCACCAATTAAGATTGTCTTATGGCCCATGATGACACGGTAATTTTGCTATTGATCAACTGCTTACATGACTTTAAAACAGAGAACTAACTCTTTCATCAGCCAATTTGTACAAGTTTCTCTTGAAAACAGCTGTTTATGCTTTAGGTCAAAAGATAGTTGGCTAATGTAGAAAAAGCTTGTTATGAGTAAAAAATTCAAAGAATTTGTATGTGTGGATATTCTTTGTGACCCATGAACTGAAACTTCACCTGACTTTACAGACCAGTTTTAAATAATGAATACCCCTGAACCCAATGAAAAGGGATGTAACTCTTATTTCTTCTAAAAGATGAACATTGTCTTATTCAATAGACATACAGATGAATATGAAAAAAAACTATACATGTCAGACAGTAAAATTTCTAACAGAATGACTACTTTTCCCCACCATTTAGCAAACAAATTGCTTTATTCATCTATTCTAATAATACAAATTACCTTGCATTTAAATTTGACAAATTGAGACCTTTGCATTATGCTATCAATATGACTGATGTATGATGAGTAAGAAATGTTTGTACATTGATTCACATGATATTCCTTTATTGAAATAATGCCTTCCTTGTTAAGATAAACTTTGATTTGCATAGACTGAGTGGTCACTGTACAATAGCTCCACTTACACCTAAAGCAGGAGAAATCATTAGATTATGGTACACCTGGTGACCATGGAAGGCAGGTAGCCTTTACATAATGGAAATGTATAGTGAAATTGATGAAAATGTGGGGTTTGGGTGTGAATTACAACAGTCCATGAGAACAGGTGACCATTATGACAGGTTTTAATTGTACCAATAATCACTTTATCTTTGTAGGCAAAGTGCAATTTTGTTTTTTTAAGTCATGGAAATGAATTGATCATTTCCTTACTTGCATTAATATCAATATAGGTACAAAGAAATATAGGTATAGCACAAATAAATATATATGGTATTTCAAGTACTGAGAAACAATGTAAATTTGTTCATTTGGATTTAATTTGCACCCAACATTTCATCAAAATGAAAGCTAAAAACTAATGTAATGAATGTATTGGATGCTATAGCTATAGGTCTAAAATTATTCATGGTTTGTGTCCTTCCTTACTTCACAAAGGAAATATTTTACCCATTTACAACATACTCAACTGCAGTATAGTTAAATTTACAAATACCTGGGGAAAAAACAATTTTTTTAAGTAAAATAGTTTTCCTTGCTAATACTCACCTAATCATAACACCTTAGTAGTAAAACCACTCCCTCAGATAGCCAGCACTCAAAGGCTAAAATGGCAGCTATAAAAGGTTAGGGTTGTCTGCCTATTTAGATAGTAAACAGTAGTCATAGTGATCTCCCCTTCACACAGGGATTGATATTAATTCCTCATCTGTGCCCCAGTTAAAACTGAAGTAAAATGCAAAAAAAAATTTTTTTTTCTTCTTTTAAATACACTACCCAATCATAACAACTAAGAAGAATAGGCAAGAGGTGTAGGGATCACAGGGAAGGCCCATATCCATCAACTATTGGGTATGTGAGGCAGCTTCACAAACTCTTAAGATAAACTTACGTTTGAATAGTGACTCCATATACCTCAATACAGCTGTTAGAAGTCACAGACCTGCATCACTTCATCATCATCATCATCATCATCATCATCATCATCATCATCATCATTATCAGTCTCTTGACCTAGTGTAGTCATTGAGGCACTGTGCTGCTCTGCTGAACATCAAACCAGTTCCCTGTTTCAACCATGTGCCAATGCATGTGTCTCCACAAAACTTTTTTGGGCCCATTCTGTGATGTTATCAGTCCACTTTTTTCTGTCCACCTCTCCTTCTTCCATCCTGGATGCTGCCCTGCAGTACTGTTGTGGATAGACTGTTGGCTCTAGTGACATGGCCATACCATTTCATCTTCCTCTTTTTGACGGTGGTGAGGAGGTCTTTATAATGGCCTACTTTGTGCCTGATGGTGTTACACACTTCTTCATTTGTGATGTGGTCCATGTAAGAGATGCCAAGGATGGTTCTGTAGCATCTCATTTCAAGTGCATGGAATCTTCATTGTAATTCTGATTTCAGGGTCCAGGCCTCACATGAATACAAAAATACTGAGATGACTAGTGCTCTCACTTAGAAGCTGTTAAATGAGTTGGGAACGAAGCTAATGAATTGCTGCTTTAGGAAACCCTTGGAATGAAAGATTTCAGAAGCAAGAGAGCTAGATAAAGTCATCTCTGACCTTGATCCCATGGCTGGTACAATATAACTTTGCACTTAAATGCAATACTAGTAGCAAATGCCCTAACATCACGAACTAAAATACATAACAACCTCATTTGATCTTGCGTATATTCTCTGTATGCAGAATGAATAACCTGTCTTATCCATGATGATAGAACCTTGGCTGATATATCAACCTTTCCCTATTTTAAAGGTAAAAATAAACAAGACCTTCTTCTTTGCACAGGCTCAGTTTGCATTAGGCACCACATCTAAACTTAGATGGTCTTGCAGCAAAAGATCTAGTGGAAATAGGTTTCACTATAAAATACTGATCGCCAATGGAGCCTGCTCTTGCCACCAAATGCAGGGTTTGTCATGATTGAATCAAACCATCCCAGCAGAACTGTTGCCATTCCAGGCTGACTAACTCGGCACGTATTCCACTGATCCTGTCTGACATAGTACAGATGAGTAAGAAACAAGTCCTGTATGAGATGAACAAATGATGACCTAGAGATTTGTTCAAATGGCACTTTTTTCAGATATGTTAAAAGCCCATATGGAAATTCTATTTCAAATTACAGGACCGAAATTCAATTATGACTGACCAATGTTTGCCAAAGGGTAGAAAGGTGTCTGTTTTGTCCTGTATTTTTCCTTTCATTGTGACAGAATGTGTAAGAAAAGTTCAATGTGAGCTAACTTCTTCACCTTAAAAGTAAAAAGTTAGCTATCTGTGGCTTATGGTGCTGTAAACAGAGAAATGTGTCCTCAGTTACCATGAGAGAGTTCTCATCTTACCCTCAAAGTAGTCGGCCTTTTCACCTAAGCAATTCTCACCAGCATTTGTTCTGAGATGAGTCTGGATCTCTAATTTTTACCCTGACATCATTGGATCAAGAAATAATGATGAAGAAAGAGTCATCATAAGCCAGTATGGCATCAGGCTTCCAGGTAAATAACATTGCAATAGCTGGAACTGTACTTGTTAGTCATGATGGGTCATGAAGCAGTATGACATTGGTCTATGCTCTCTCTAGAGAAGTCACTGACCACAACTGGAGGTGACATCGAATTGGAGCTTTTGGGCTATTGCAAAAGCAGACAGCGCCACTCAATATTCAAGTAATTTGGCAAAAACCCTGGTGTCAAATAAGCAAATACATATTTCCATAATTAATCCAGTAGTTTTATGAAAATAGAGTTAGAGTAAGTGAAATTCAATCTGTACATTATCAGTTATTCAAGAGGATTTTGGAAACCTGTTCAAAAACAAAGATTTTAGGTAATCCAATATGCCTACCCAAGTGGATTAAGTTGAACTACAACTGCTATATCTAAAATTCAGATGACATATTATTTACGGCACTGGCACAAAATAGAGGAAATTCATCAATATTAACATCAGAATATGACTGTCTGGTTTAAAAATGGAGAATTTATGTCCTTGTGTTTCTTTAGATTCAGCCCAACTCTGCTTGAAATATGATAACATATCCTAAAGAACTAGAAATTCTTAGTCTTAGAAGATTCTATCAATCTATTGTATTTCATTCAATATATCTCACTAGAAGACTCCATCAATCTATTGTATTTCATTCAAGATAACTCACTAGAAGATTCTATCAATCTATTGTATTTGATTCAAGATAACTCACTAGAAGACTGTCAATCTATTGCATTTGATTCAAGATAATTCAGTAGAAGACTGTCAATCTATTTTATTTCATTCTAGATACCTCACTAGAAGACTCCATCAATCCATTATATTTGAATCAAGATACCTCACTAGAAAACTCTATTAATCTATTGTATTCCATTCAAGATACCTCACTAGAAGACTCCATCAATCTGTTGTATTTGATTCAAGATACCTCACTAGAAAACTCTATAATATCTTGTATTTTATTCAAGATACCTCACTAGAAGACACTGTCAATATATTGTATTTGATTCAATATAACTCACTAAAAGACTCTGTCAATCTATTGTATTTCTTACAATATATCTCATTTGAAGACTCCATCAATCGATTTTATTTCATTCATGATATCTCACTAGAAGATTCTATCAATCAACTGTATTTCATTCATTATATCTCACTAGAAAACTCCATCAATCTTTTATATTTCAATCAATATATCTCATTAGAAGACTATATATATTGTATTTCATTAAAGATACTTCACTACAAGACTCTATGATAATAATATATGTAATAATAATAATAATAATAATAATAATAAGGAATATTAAAATCAAAATATATTGTATTTACTTCAAGATAACTCTCCAGAAGACTCTATCAATATATTGTATTTGATTTAAAATAACTCACTAGCAGACTGTCAAACTATTGTATTTCATTCATGATACCTCACTAGAAGACTCCATCAATCTATTGTATTTGATTTAAGATAACTCACTAGAAGACTCCATCAATCTATTGTATTTCATTCAAGATAACTCAATAGAAGACTCTATCAATCTATTGTATTTCATTCAAGATAACTCACTAGAAGACTCTATAAATCTATTGTATTTCATTCAAGATAACTCACTAGAAGACTCCATCAATCTCTTGTATTTCATTCAAGATACCTCACTAGAAGACTCCATCAATCTATTGTATTTCATTCAAGATACCTCACTAGAAACTCCATCAATCTATTGTATTTCATTTAAGATACCTCACTAGAAGACTCCATCAACCTATTGTATTTGTTTCAAGACACCTCACTAGAAGACTGTCAATCTATTCTATTTGATTCAAGATAACTCACTAGGAGACTCTATCAATCTATTGTATTTCATTCAAGATAACTCACTAGAAGACTCCATCAATCTATTGTATTTCATACAAGATACCTCACTAGAAGACACTATCAATCTATTGTATTTCATTCAAGATACCTCACTAGAAGACTCCATCAATCTATTGTATTTGATTCAAGATACCCCACTAGAAGACTGTCAATCTATTGTATTTCATTCAAGATACCTCACTCGAAGACTCTATCAATCTATTGTATTTTATTCAAGATACCTCACTAGAGGACACTATCAATATTTTGTATTTAATTCAATATAACTCACTAGAAGACTCTATCAACCTAAAGTATTTGATTCAAGATAACTCACTAGAAGACACTATCAATCTATTGTATTTCATTCAAGATACTTCACTAGAAGACTACATCAATCTATTGTATTTCATTCAAGATACCTCACTAGAAACTCCATCAATCTATTGCATTTCATTTAAGATACCTCACTACAAGACTCCATCAATCTATTGTATTTCATTCAAGATACCGCACTAGAAGACTGTCAATCTATTGTATTTGATTCAAGATAACTCACTAGAAGACACTTTCAATCTATTGTATTTCATTCAAAATAACTCACTAGAAGACTCCATCTATCTATTGGATTTCATACAAGATACCTCACTAGAAGACTAAATCAATCTATTGTATTTCATTCAAGATACCTCACTAGAAAAATCCATCAATCTATTGTATTTCATTTAAGATACCTCACTAGAAGACTCCATCAATCTATTGTATTTGATTCAAGATACCCCACTAGAAGACTGTCAATCTATTGTATTTCATTCAAAATACCTCACTAGAAGACTCCATCAATCTATTGTATTTCACTCAATACAACTCATTAGAAGACTCCATCAATCTATTGTATTTGATTTAAGATAACTCACTAGAAGACACTATGAATCTATTGTATTTCATTCAAGATAACTCACTAGAAGACTCCATCAATCTATTGTATTCATTCTAGATACCTCACTAGAAGACTCCACCAATCTATTGTATTTCATTCAAGATACCTCACTAGAAACTCCATCAATCTATTGTATTGCATTTAAGATACCTCACTAGAAGACTCCATCAACCTATTGTATTTGTTTCAAGACAACTCACTAGAAGACTGTCAATCTATTCTATTTGATTCAAGATAACTCACTAGAAGACTCTATCAATCTATTGTATTTCATTCAAGATACCTCACTAGAAGACTCCATCAATCTATTGTATTTTATTCAAGATACCCCACTAGAAGAATGTCAATCTATTGTATTTCATTCAAGATACCTCACTAGAAGACTCCATCAATCTATTGTATTTCACTCAATACAACTCATTAGAAGACTCCATCAATCTATTGTATTTGATTCAAGATACCTCACTAGAAAACACTATCAATTATCTTGTATTTTATTCAACATAACTCACTAGAATATTCTATTGATCTATTGTATTCCTTCAAGATAACACAGTAGAAGACTCTATCAATCTATTCTATTTCATTCAAGATAGACCACTAGAAGACTCCATCAATCTATTGTATTTCATTCAAGATACCTCACTAGAGGACTCTATCAATCTATTGTATTTAATTCAATATAACTCACTAGAAGACTATCAACCTAAAGTATTTGATTCAAGATAACTCACTAGAAGACACTATCAATCTATTGTATTTCATTCAAGATAACTCACTGGAAGACTCCATCAATCTATTGCATTTCATTCAAGATACTTCACTAGAAGACTCCATCAATCTATTGTATTTCATTCAAGATACCTCACTAGAAGACTGTCAATCTATTCTATTTCATTCAAGATACCTCACTAGAAGACTCCATCAATCTACTGTATTTCACTCAATACAACTCATTAGAAGACTCCATCAATCTATTGTATTTGATTCAAGATACCTCACTAGAAGACTCCATCAATCTATTGTATTTCATTCAAGATACCTCAATAGAAAACTCCATCAATCTATTGTATTTCATTTAAGACACCTCACTAGAAGACTCCATCAATCTATTGTATTCGATTCAAGATACCCCACTAGAAGACTGTCCATCTATTGTATTTCATTCAAGATACCTCACTAGAAGACTTCATCAATCTATTGTATTTCACTCAATACAACTCATTAGAAGACTCCATCAATCTATTGTATTTGATTCAAGATACCTCACTAGAAAACTCTATCAATTATCTTGTATTTTATTCAACATAACTCACTAGAATATTCTATTGATCTATTGTATTCCTTCAAGATAACTCACTAGAAGACTCTATCAATCTATTCTATTTCATTCAAGATACCTCACTAGAAGACTCCACCAATCTATTGTATTTTATTCAAGATACCTCACTAGAAGACTCCATCAATCTATTGTATTTCATTCAAGATACCTCACTAGCAGACTCCATCAACCTATTGTATTTGTTTCAAGAAACCTCCATAGAAGACTGTCAATCTATTCTATTTGATTCAAGATAACTCACTAGAAGACTCTATCAATCTATTGTATTTCATTCTAGATACTTCACTAGAAGACTCCATCAATCTATTGTATTTCATTCAAGATACCTCACTAGAAACTCCATCAATCTATTGTATTTCATTTAAGATACCTCACTAGAAGACTCCATCAATCCATTGTATTTGATTCAAGATAACTCAATAGAAGACTCTATCAATCTATTGTATTTCATTCAAGATAACTCACTAGAAGACTCCATCAATCTATTGTATTTCATACAAGATACCTCACTAGAAGACTCCATCAATCTATTGTATTTCATTCAAGATTCCTCACTAGAAAACTCCATCAATCTATTGTATTTCATTTAAGATACCTCACTAGAAGACTCCATCAATCTATTGTATTTCACTCAATACAACTCATTAGAAGACTCCATCAATCTATTGTATTTGATTCAAGATACCTCACTAGAAAACTCTATCAATTATCTTGTATTTTATTCAACATAACTCACTAGAATATTCTATTGATCTATTGTATTCCTTCAAGATAACTCACTAGAAGACTCTATCAATCTATTCTATTTCATTCAAGATACCTCACTAGAAGACTCCATCAATCTATTGTATTTTATTCAAGATACCTCACTAGAAGACTCCATCAATCTATTGTATTTCATTCAAGATACCTCACTAGAAGACTCCATCAACCTATTGTATTTGTTTCAAGAAACCTCCATAGAAGACTGTCAATCTATTCTATTTGATTCAAGATATTTCACTAGAAGACTCTATCAATCTATTGTATTTCATACAAGATACCTCACTAGAAGACTCCATCAATCTATTGTATTTCATTCAAGATACCTCACTAGAAGACTCCATCAACCTATTGTATTTTGTTTCAAGAAACCTCCATAGAAGACTGTCAATCTATTCTATTTGATTCAAGATATTTCACTAGAAGACTCTATCAATCTATTGTATTTCATTTAAGATACCTCACTAGAAGACTCCATCAATCTACTGTATTTTATTAAATATACCCCACTAGAAGAATGTCAATCTATTGTATTTCATTCAAGATACCTTAGAAGACTCCATCAATCTATTGTATTTCACTCAATACAACTCATTAGAAGACTCCATCAATCTATTGTATTTGATTCAAGAAACCTCACTAGAAAACGCTATCAATTATCTTGTATTTTATTCAACATAACTCACTAGAATATTCTATTTATCTATTGTTTTCCTTCAAGATAACTAACTAGAAAACTCTATCAATCTATTCTATTTCATTCAAGATAGATCACTAGAAGACTCCATCAATCTATTGTATTTCATTCAAGATACCTCACTAGAGGACTCTATCAATCTATTGTATTTAATTCAATATAACTCACTAGAAGACTCTATCAACCTAAAGTATTTGATTCAAGATAACTCACTAGAAGACACTATCAATCTATTGTATTTCATTCAAGATACCTCACTAGAAGACTCCATCAATCTATTGTATTTCACTCAATACAACTCATTAGAAGACTCCATCAATCTATTGTATTCGATTCAAGAAACCTCACTAGAAAACGCTATCAATTATCTTGTATTTTATTCAACATAACTCACTAGAATATTCTATTGATCTATTGTATTCCTTCAAGGTAACTCACTTGAAGACTCCATCAATCTACTGTATTTCATTCAAGATACTTCACTAGAAGACTCCATTAATCTATTGTATTTCATTCAAGATACCTCACTAGAAACTCCATCAATCTATTGTATTTCATTCAAGATAACTCACTGGAAGACTCCATCAATCTACTGTATTTCATTCAAGATACTTCACTAGAAGACTCCATTAATCTATTGTATTTCATTCAAGATACCTCACTAGAAACTCCATCAATCTATTGCATTTCATTTAAGATACCTCACTAGAATACTCCATCAATCTATTGTATTTCATTCAAGATACCTCACTAGAAGACTATCAATCTATTCTATTTCATTCAAGATACCTCACTAGAAGACTCCATCAATGTATTGTATTTCACTCAATACAACTCATTAGAAGACTCCATCAATCTATTGTATTTGATTCAAGATACCTCACTAGAAGACACTATCAATCTATTGTATTTCATTGAAGATACCTTACTAGAAAACTCCATCAATCTATTGTATTTGATTTAAGATACCTCACTAGAAGACGCCATCAATCTATTGTATTTGATTCAAGATACCCCACTAGAAGACTCAATCTATTGTATTTCATTCAAGATACCTCACTAGAAGACTCCATCAATCTATTGTATTTCACTCAATACAACTCATTAGAAGACTCCATGAATCTATTGTATTTCATTCAAGATACCTCACTAGAAACTTCATCAATCTATTGCATTTCATTTAAGATACCTCACTAGATTACTCCATCAATCTATTGTATTTGTTTCAAGATACCTCACTAGAAGACTGTCAATCTATTGTATTTGATTCAAGATAACTCACTAGAAGACTCTATCAATCTATTGTATTTCATTCAAGATAACTCACTAGAAGACTCCATCAAAGTATTGTATTTCATACAAGATACCTCACTAGAAGACTCCATCAATCTATTGTATTTAATTTAAGATACCTCACTAGAAGACTCCATCAAACTATTGTATTTGATTCAAGATACCCCACTAGAAGACTGTCAATCTATTGTATTTCATTCAAGATACCTCACTAGAATACTCCATCAATCTATTGTATTTCATTCAAGATAACTCACTAGAAGACTCCATCAATCTATTGTATTTCATTCAAGATACTTCACTAAAAGACTCCATCAATCTATTGTATTTCATTCAAGATACCTCACTAGAAACTCCATCAATCTATTGCATTTCATTTAAGATACCTAACTAGAAGACTCCATCAATCTATTGTATTTCATTCAAGATACCTCACTAGAAGACTGTCAATCTTTTCCATTTGATTCAAGATAACTCACTAGAAGACTCTATCAATCTATTGTATTTCTTTCAAGATAACTCACTAGAAAACTCTATCAATTATCTTGTATTTTATTCAACATAACTCACTAGAATATTCTATTGATCTATTGTATTCCTTCAAGATAACTCACTAGAAGACTCCATCAATCTATTGTATTTTATTCAAGATACCTCACTAGAAGACTCCATCAATCTATTGTATTTCATTCAAGATACCTCACTAGAAACTCCATCAATCTATTGCATTTCATTTAAGATACCTCACTACAAGACTCCATCAATCTATTGTATTTGTTTCAAGATACCTCACTAGAAGACTGTCAATCTATTGCATTTGATTCAAGATAACTCACTAGAAGTCTCTATCAATCTATTGTATTTCATACAAGATAACTCACTAGAAGACTCCATCAATGTATTGTATTTCATACAAGATACCTCACTAGAAGACTCCATCAATCTATTGTATTTCATTAAAGATACCTCACTAGAAGACTCCATCAATCTATTGTATTTGATTCAAGATACCCCACTAGAAGACTGTCAATCTATTGTATTTCATTCAAGATACCTCACTAGAAGACTCCATCAATCTATTGTATTTCACTCAATACAACTCATTAGAAGACTCCATCAATCTATTGTATTTGATTCAAGATACCTCACTAGAAAACTCTATCAATTATCATGTATTTTATTCAATATAACTCACTAGAATATTCTATTGATGTATTGTATTCATTCAAGATAACTCACCAGAAGACTCTATCAATCTATTGTATTTCATTCTAGATACCTCACTAGAAGACTCCATCAATCTATTGTATTTCATTCAAGATACCTCACTAGAAACTCCATCAATCTATTGTATTTCATTTAAGATACCTCACTAGAAGACTCCATCAATCTATTGTATTTGTTTCAAGATACCTCACTAAAAGACTGTCAATCCATTGTATTTGATTCAAGATAACTCAATAGAAGACTCTATCAATCTATTGTATTTCATTCAAGATAACTCACTAGAAGACTCTATCAATCTATTGTATTTCATACAAGATACCTCACTAGAAGACTCCATCAATCTATTGTATTTCATCCAAGATTCCTCACTAGAAAACTCCATCAATCTATTGTATTTCATTTAAGATACCTCATTAGAAGACTCCATCAATCTATTGTATTTCACTCAATACAACTCATTAGAAGACTCCATCAACCTATTGTATTTGTTTCAAGACACCTCACTAGAAGACTGTCAATCTATTCTATTTGTTTCAAGATAACTCACTAGAAGACTCCATCAATCTATTGTATTTAATTCAATACAACGCACTAGAAGACACCATCAATTTATTGTATTTCATTCAAGATACCTCACTAGAAAACTCTATCAATTATCTTGTATTTTATTTAACATAACTCACTAGAAGATTCTATCAAATTATTGTTTTTCATTCAAAATACCTCACTAGAAGACTCTATCAACCTAAAGTATTTGATTCAAGATACCTCACTAGAAGACTCCATCAATCAATTGTATTTGATTCAAAATACCTCACTAGAGGACTTTATAATAATAATAATAATAATAATAATAATAATAATTATAAAGACTTTACTTAGAGAAGGTAACTCAATTAGTTACAGAACTAATCTACCTTGAGGCCTTTTATCTGTTATGTACAATATATACAATACATGCAACATGATGTGAAGAGTCCGGCTTGACACTAAATAATTAAGGCATATTAAAATTAAAATATATTGTATTTGATTCAAGATACCTCACTAGAAGACTCTATTAATCTACTGTATTTCATTCATGATACCTCACTAGAAGATTCTATCAGTCTATTGTATTTCATTCAAGATAACTCACTAGAAAACATTTGGAACCATTTAATTGGTTAGATTCATGGCTATCTGGCTTACGTGAAGGACATTGATGCCAGACTACATTAACTAGAATGGTAGATGATTCTTTAACAGCAATGGATCAAGGCAATCTTGTAGACAAATTGTTTCTGGACTTTGCAAACTCTTGCAAACCCTAGCATCCACAAGTCATTCCAAGCCACAATTGGAGGAAAATTTGCTCCACTCCTTGTGATGGATGTTGATATTGACAGACACTTTCAACACAGTCATGACAACAGCCACCAAAGACAACATTGGCCTCCATCACCCAAAGAAAAGACCCTGGACTACAGAAGAGATTCTGAATCTGTGTGATGTCTGAAGAGACCTCAAAAACACCAGACACACAACAGGGGCAATGGAGTAATGAGAAATAAAAAAGAATATCAGAAAATATTTGAAGAAAGCAAAGGAAGATTAGATTGGACAAAAGTGCACAGAATAAGAGAGCAGTCTGATAAAGAATAACAGCAAAAAGGCATTCCATATTGTGAAAGACCTCACCAGACAGAAGCAACCAAGGGTTAGTACCATTCAAGATGAAAATGGAAAATGCCTCACAGAATCAAGTGACATTGCAGAAAGATGGACTGAGTATGGTAAACAATTCTACAACCATCCATCCACAGGAGACCCAGAGGTGATGAAGTTCCAAACTCCACAAATGATGATGATTTCTCCATTCTCAAAGAAGAGTTGGAGTCTGCAATAAAAACACTGAATAATGGGAAGACAGCTGGAGTAGACTAGTAACATCCCAGCTAAACTTATCAAGAAGGGGGATCAATGATAGAGCTTTTGTAACTAACAAAAATGTGCAACATTATCTGGCAGAAATGTGAATGGCCAACACAGTGGACCCAGTCACTGCTTATAACACTCCCAAAAAAAGGCAATCTTCAGCTGTGCCAAAATTACAGAACTATCAGTTTGATCAGCCATGCTAGTAATGTGATGCTTAAAAAATAATCGCTGAAGAACAGGCTGGATTCTGGAGTGGAAGAAGCACAAGCACAACAGAAGAAATATTCAATCTCAGGGTTCTGTGTCAAAAGTACTTGCAACATCAACAAGACATCTATCATGTTTCAAAAGGCTTTTGACAGAGTGTGGCATGAGGCATTGTGGGCAACAATGATGAAGTACAACATGGGTCAAAAGTTGACCAATACCATCAAGATGCTGTATTCCAAGGTTACCAGTGCAGTTACTGCTCAAGGTTCTATGGGGGACTGTTTCAAGACAACAGTTTGAGCATGTCAAGGCTGTCTCCTGTCACCCATGCTTTTCAACATCTACTTAGAACGCATCATGAGTAAAGCCCTGGAAAACCACTGTGAGACAGTCAGCATTGGAGGTCATAACAACACCAACCTATGTGTTGCAGACAACATTGATGGGCTGGCAGGCAGTGAAGGCTAACTTACCACCTTAGTGAAGAAACTGGGTGAAACATCTTCCAGATTTGACATGGAGATAAGCACAGAGAAGACAATGCTGATGATAAATAGTGGCAAAGAAATCTCAGCCAAGATTAAAGTCAAAAGCCAGGAACTGGAAACAGTGGGCCAGTTCAAATATATTGGTTCCATAATCACCAAAGAGGGATCAAGAGCAGAAATTTTGACATGATCAGCACAAACAACAGCAGCTATGTAAAAGCTAAGACCCATCTGGAGAGACAGGAATATCTGTCTGAAAACTAAAATCAGACTATTGAGAGCAATAGTCATCTCGGTATTTTTATATTCATGTGAGGCCTGGACCCTGCCATCAGAATTACAACAGTCACTTGAAATGAGATGCTACAGAATCATCCTTGGTGTCTCTTACACGGACCACATCACAAATGAAGAAGTGCTTGACACCATCAGGCACAAAATAGACATTATGAATACCTCTTCACCACTATCAAAAATTGAAAGCTAAAATGGTATGGCCATGTCACTAGAGTCTATCCGCAATAGTACTTTAAGGCAGTATCCACGGTTGCAGAAGGAGGGGTAGATGGGGAAAAAAGTGGACTGACAATGTCACGGAATGGACCAGGTAAAGTTTTGCAGAGACACAGGTATTGACACATGATTGAGACTGGTGGAGGGAACTGGTCAGATGTTCAGCAGCACAGTGCCTCAATGACTACACTAGGTCAAAAGATGATGATGATAATGTCAGAATAAATAATATTAGATCACGATCACTCCTCCTCTTTTTAGGTATTAGAAAAGTTCTTATCAGAAAACATGTTGCATGTACACATTCTAAACTGGAGACTAAGGTCAAATCTTGATGGAATTGCACAATTATATCCCTCTTTAGGTGCCATGGTTCTAATACCTATTGTTAACTTATCCTGACTTATCTTTCATAGTCTAAAGTCATGACAGTTTGCCCTGAAGCTATTTCACACTGGACTGAGATGGGTCTATAAGGTACCAGTACTGCTTGAATCTATGATAATGGATGTCTCTTCTCTGTGTCAAGGAGCTGGGATATGATACATGATATTAGATCATCATAAAGTAGTCCCCTCAGGATGGGATACATGATATTAGATCATCATTATTGGTCCACTCAGGATGGAATATATGATTCTAGATCATCATAAAGTAGTCCCCTCAGGATGGGATACATGATATTAGATCATCATTAGTAGTCATCTGCCTGATGATGGGATACATGATATTAGATCATCATAAATTAGTTTTCTCAGAATGGGATACCTGATATTAGATCATCATAAAGTAGGCCCCTCAGGATGGGATACATAATATTAGATCATCATTAGTAGTTCCCTCAGGATGGGATATATGATATTAGAGTGAAAATAAAGTAATACTTGATCATAATTTATTCCATTTGCAATAAGACTTTTAAGACATGATAAAAGTGAGAAGACACCTGATAATAACATTTTGATGGACTACTATTTATATTAGTTTTTTGAAGATAACAAACATACTTTTCTTTATTATTGATCAACACCATCTACCTGGACATTGTCTGCTACACTGTTCAGTGAAAATTCCATAAACCTCAAGGTCATCCCCCTGCCCTTGGCTCTACCAGCATTTAGTATCCACTGGCAACTGACATTGTTGGGGTACTGTCTGTTTCCAGCATCCTGAATAAACCCTGGAGACTGGATCAGTCCATCATCTGATGAAATCTCCAAGTTACAACCTGACACAAAAGAGAATTGGTTTTCTAATAATCTGGCTTAAGCTCTAATACTCTATGATGAATCTGACCCCACTAAGACAAAAGAATTATAAGTTATGGTGATCAGACAGTTGTGATAATTAAAGATCAATCAAATGGTAACTTTTCTACCTCACAACCCTATCTGATATTGGGTGGATATAGTTTTCAGGGCCATATAAAATCAAACAAAATTATTCTTAAAAATGACAATTAGGTCACAACAAAACATAGTTAATTAGATTACTATGAAACAGAGACAATTAGGTCATTACAAAGCATAAATAATTAAGACACTACAAAACATAGACAATTAAGTCACAACAAAGCATAGACAAAGCAGGCACAATTAGGTCACTACAAAACAGACAATTAGGACAGTACAAAACATGGACAATTAGGTCACTACAACACAGGCACAATTTTGTCACTACAAAACACAGACAATGAAAACACTACAAAACATGGAAAATTAGGACACTGCAAAATATAGACATTTAAGACCCTACACAACAGATACAATTAGGACACTACAAAACATAAACAATTAGGACACTACAAAGCAGGCACAATTAGGTCACTACAAAAGAGACAATTAAGACATTACAAAACATTGACAATTAGTTAACTATAAAAACATAAACAATTAGGACACTACAAAACATGGACAATTAGGACACTACAAAACAAATACATGTAGGATACTAGAAAATATATACAATGAGGACACAACAAAACATACCATTTGTTAACTACAAAACATAGACAATTAGGTCACTCCAACACAGGCACAATAGGGTCACTTCAAACATAGATAATTAGGACACTATAAAACATAGACAATTAGGACAGTAACAAAACATAGACAATTAGGTCACTATCAAACAGACAATTAGGACACTAAAAAACAGAAGTAATTAGGTCACTACATGACATATACAATCAGGACACTTTAAACATAGACAATTAGGTCACTATCAAACAGACAATTAGGACTCTATAAAACATAGATAATACCATATTTCATGTAATTTTGCATACAAGAAAGCAATAATTATTAATTTCAATGTATGAAAAATTATATGTAAGATATATAATTATCATTTTGCGGTTCTGACTGTATGAAAAATAAAAGGATCATACCTAAACAAATTTTATGGAACACATGCTACTCGACAACCTAACAGTACAAACATATAAAGTAAATGTATATTTTCTGCCTCATTCTGCTCTCAACTTAAGAATCTAATTACAATAAAAATAAAGGTACTAAAACAGATTTTTGTTGTTCTTAGTGAACAAGAGAGAGAGAGAGAGAGTTATATCTCATCATAAAAGCTTGTCTGCATTTAGAGCATAATGTAGCTGTTATGTTGTGTAATGTTGGCAAAATGATAGTCCTACATTTAAGACATATCACATGTATTTTTGTTTTGGTGCACATAAATGCCAATATATCAATATCAGCATCGAGGTCTTACATGTAGGTCTAGCAAAATGATTAAGAAATTTTGAACATGTATCAGTTAAGGGTATTATTTATTGGTAAAATGTATGCAATGTGATACGAGTCCACACTGTCAAGAAATTAAGGGCAACTTGTATTTTTACAGCAGCAATAATCTCATTACCAAATTGCAATAAAATAAAAAAAAAACTTGAAACCATGTTTTAGTTAATGTGTATGAGCACACATATGCATGCACAAGAGAGATGAAAAAAAGTTTCATGTACAAGACATTTTGTTTTATTTGTAGCTTTCACAATGAGAAAAAAAGACTATTTTGCATTATCTGATGAATGTAATAATCATCATTTATTACAATCCTAATATATTTAATTATAAATAAACACCGCTTTTCATTCTTATTTTAATTATGATATACATTGTCACAACAACCACATGGCTATGCAGTGTTATTTACAGTCAGTAATTAAACAAGCTTAGCACTTTGTTTATTCCAACTGAAACCAGATTGAGGGCAAGAATTGACAGAATAGGTAAAATCAGCAAGGCTGCCAGTAGAAAAATGAGGGTCTCTTTAGGGAAACAAAAACCTGTATATGTGCTATTAAAGCCATTGTCAATACAGAATTTGTTATAAGACCGGCAATCACATGCAATATTTGCTATTGAAACTCTAATGAAGATAATAGAGGGGTATATCATTGAATAGATTTGCAATAAAATGATATCCAAGGCAAAACGGAATAAGCACTTAAAATATAGAATGTGACATTTATGTATAAATGCAAATAAATTTAGCGGAGTCCATGACTTTCAAATTTATAATAGAAAATGGCAAGGTTTCTATATTTTATCATTTGTGTGACTAAAATGAAACAATAAGACTAGTTGACCATGGGTCCATAGTCTTCACTTTAGCATGTATAGAGATGTAATTTTGGTAGTATAAACATGAAAGGGCTTCTGAACCTCATTTTAAAATGCAAATGGTGTTATGTTATGGTGATGGACTTTATATGGATAACTAATTAATGATAATATTTAAAGGTATGGTCTGTGAAGTCCTTTGTCCATTTGTTATTAAACACCAGTAGATATTGTAATGACAACATGAAAGCTTATGCATCAATCATTGTATTATCTAATTTTTGTAAAAACAAAATTGCAATATGCCATTTTCAAATCTTTTTGCAATCTTTTTGGTTGAAATTTTATGTCTGATAATTTACAAAAAAAAATACCAACTGACATGTATGAAAATTATGATACATTTAATTATTTAAGATTTTGACCACTGGACTAATTATGAAAATTAAAGTTACAAAAAATACATGAAATACAGTAGGACACTACAAAACATAAATAATTGGAACACTAGAAAACAGACAGTAATGAATGTAATGCATAATAATCTCAAAGTAAATTTAAATGACCAAGATAGAACTTTACTGAACCTCAAACATGACCTAAAAGGTTGCAGTATCAAAATTTACCTTTCTTGTAGCGGAGTCTGAATCCTTTACCATTTCCCATGTTAGTCTTCATCCTTATCTGTACTGTTCTGCTTGCAGAAATATATATACTAGGATTGGGAACAGATGTAAGATGGGACAATGCTACTGGAGAATTAAACATATCACCATCTCTTACTGTCATGGATCCAGGAATGTCCATCTCCAAAAACTGAAAGTACAAGATTAAAAAAGTATCAAAAAACAAGAATTCTTCAGATTACTGTTAATTGATTCTGTATGGTCACCAGTACATGAAAGACTGATCCATGTTACCCTAAAAGTAGGCCACTGTAGTGATTATCTAATGAAAATACACAGATCAAATTTAATAATTGTACACACAGCAGTGTCCAAGAAAATGAGCTAAACAATGCATCATCAAAAGTAGGTCAATCTGATAAATTTTTGCACATGGTGAATTCAAAGATGATTATACTTAATAAATGTTATTATTTTGCATACAACAGTTAATGATAAATTGAGCTAATACAAAACCTGATGCAATACCTGCAGCAGGAAAGGTAAGTCATGATGACCTACTTTGGGTGACATACGTTTGCCTCAGATAAGTAGTATCATCAATGATTAATACACAATAAATTTCATAACTGTGTTATGGGATAAATGTAAAATATTAACATAATTGCAAGAGAATGAAAGATAAGTCACAATGACTCACTTTTTTAAATCGTGAGCAGTACACTTTTATGTACACACCAATCAAGTTTCAAGATTATATAATATAAACATCAGACAAACAATAAAAATGTCTTGTAGTTGCTGCAAAGGTAAATCACTGTCACCTACATTTGTTGTGGAGAGCATTACACTCAGAGAGGAATATACCCATCAAATTTAATGACTTTACATGCAACAGTATCAGTGATATGAAATCTAAAAACTTCTACAATCTCTGAAACATGAAAAATAGGTCACCATTACTGCTTTTGCTCACAGTGTGTATTACCTTCTGCGATGAACATACGAATCAAGTTTAATGAGTGTATAGAAATGGTCACCAAGTATCCATTCACCAATTAATGAAAACCAAAAGTTGACCAAGAACATCCACTTTACAGACAATAGTAGGCAAGACACAATTCTATCTTTACTGAAAAATGACATACATGAACATGAAAATTAAAAATTATCAGCCACTAAATTGGGTAATTTTTTGAAAAATGTTTTTAACAGACACAAGAGGGTTATTTTCTCATAAACACGTATCCCTTGCCAACAGGAGCACATATGGAGTAGAGGAAAATGGTTGGGAATTGAAGCCAAGGCATAAGTAATAAAGTGCATTCCATAGGGATGTGCCAAGATTACACACCAAGGCTGGTATGTACAGGAGATGGTCTGGTTACCTCTGGTTTTGAGTCTAAACTATAAAGTGATCCACCATGAGAAAGAGGTAGATATTTCTAAACTATAAAGTGATCCACCATGTGAAGCAGGTAAATATTTCTAAACTATAAGTGATGTGCCATGTAAAGGAGGTAAGTATTTCTAAACTATATATTAATCATTACTATGAATGAAGATACAAAGTTTCTGATAAAAATAAATCGTGAGGTGTCTAGGTGTAACTGAAAGATACAGAAGATGTAATAAACATAATGCTGACAATTAACAAAAATCAAGCAAGTAAGAACATTAGGTTATAGTGACCTACTTTTGGTATTGCTGAGTTGCTCTCCTTTTATGCATCCAATTATCAATTTTCATGGAAAGATGTAAATGATACTGAAGGTGTAAGTGACTTATCTATGGTCCATGATATCAAGGGTGTAAGAAAATGTATAGTTAAATATGTAGGTCACTCAGTCATAACAACTTGATAACAGTAACCAAATTTTCATATGCCTGAATACCTTTCCTTAAGATGCATCCACACAGCAATTTTCATGTCAAGGTTAAATAAAGTCCATGATATTGAGTCAATAAGAAACACAATTAAATCAACATATTGATGAATCAACAACAAAGATAAGCAAAACACATTATCCCTTCCTCTCTGGTATCAAGGCTGTTCTGACAGAGAGCTTTCAATTCAAACTTAACTAAAATATACAAAATTAGGTCACAGTAAGCTACTCTTGGAATCAATAATTTAAGGTATAATATGGTCCAGGATATTAATGGTGTAGTAAATGAAAAGTTGAAACATTAGGTCACTCAAACATGTCAATCAGGCTACAGAGGCATATTTTTATGATACATGTGTTACTCTCTTTAAAAGGCATCCACATTAAATTTCCTGAAAGCAGGTGAAATAGGATCCAACCTATTGAGTGTCTAATTAATAAACATACTGAGTGTCTAATTAAGAAATATACTGAGTGTCTAATTAAGAAACATACTGAGTGTCTAATCAAGACACATACTGAGTGTCTAATTAAGAAACATACTGAGTGTCTAATTAAGAAACATACGGAGTGTCTAATCAAGACACATACTGAGTGTCTAATTAAGAAACATATTGAGTATCTAATTAAGAAATATACTGAGTGTCTAATCAAGACACATACTGAGTGTCTAATTAATAAACATACTGAGTGTCTAATCAAGACACATACTGAGTGTCTAATTAATAAACATACTGAGTGTCTAATTAAGAAATATACTGAGTGTCTAATCAAGACACATACTGAGTGTCTAATTGAGAAACATACTGAGTGTCTAATCAAGACACATACTAAGTGTCTAATTAATAAACATACTGAGTGTCTAATTAAGAAATATACTGAGTGTCTAATTAAGAAACATATTGAGTGTCTAATTAATAAACATATTGAGTGTCTTATCAAGAAATATACTGAGTGTCTAATCAAGACACATACTGAGTGTCTAATTAAGAAACATACTGAGTGTCTAATTAAGAAACATACTGAGTGTCTAATCAAGACACATACTGAGTGTCTAATTAAGAAACATATTGAGTATATAATTAAGAAATATACTGAGTGTCTAATCAAGACACATACTGAGTGTCTAATTAATAAACATATTGAGTGTCTAATTAAGAAACATATAGTCATAGGTCAAAGCCAATACTCTTATGTTCAGTTTACAGGCCACCTAATTCCACAGCTGATTGGATTCATAGATTGGAGATGTAAATTCAAAAATTACTAAAGGAAGATTTAGAAACTATCATATTAGGTGATTTCAACATTGACTACATGAAACCTCCACCATTAACATGGATAAGTAACTTTGAAATTTACAACTTTACTCAATTACCTAACACTCCAACTAGAGTAAACCTGAAAACATGAGTGAAATAAGTATCAAATGTTCAATGCAGCTTTAGACAAGCATGACCCAATTAAAATAAAAAGGGTTAAAAACCAAATTACATCAGAGTTGATTTCGCCTGAGATCGATGAGGCTAGGTACCTAAAAGATAATTTCCACAAGAAAAAGACATAAAAAGTTATAGAAAGTGGAGGAATAAAACTAAGCACCTGATAGACTGTGCTAAATCTGAGCTTGACAGAATATATAAACTTCAGAAACAAGCAGCATGCATAATGTTAGATGCATCTATTGATCATCCCTCAAAAGCATTATTTACAGAACTGAAATGTTTCACAATATATGACAGAATATATTTTCACAAGGCTGTTCTTTTATATAAATGTCTACATGGAACTGCACTAGAATATCTTCAGGACTTATTCAGGCTGTTTTCAACACAATATCAATTGAGATCAATATTTTGAGGACTTGTTCAGGTATTTTTCAACACAATATCAATTGAGATCAATATCGCATGGAAACTAAGCACCAAAATAAAGAACAGAGCCATTTAAAAAGACCTTCTAATACTCTGGTACAGTTTTGTGGAACAAGCTTCCACTACATCTAAAATCTGCTACAAATATTACAGTATTTAAGAAGAGATATCATGATCATACATGTGTTTCTAATAGATAATGGAATTAATTATTTCATTACTAAAAATGTTAAAATAAACAGTAATTACTGCTGTCTTCATAGAATGAACATTGTTATACTCTCCTTAAGAGGGCCTCAAGGGAGAACAGTCCTTGACTAATGAGTCCACCTCTATAAATAAATCATTGTTATTATTATTATTATTGTTACTATTATCATGATTATTATTATTATTATTATTATTATTATTATTATTATGTCAAACACAGTAATACTTGAGAATATTTACATATACTCTGATATAAAAAGATATTATACAGGCAGCTATCTGCTTAATTATGCATTGGCTATTGTGAATTAACGGTACCAGAGTAATCACACATTTATAGCCAGTAGTTTTGATATGTCAGAAATTCTTTCTCTTTAACACCTCTTCTTTGTTTCTTTTCACAGAAGTATTGTACTGGAGCTTGTCATGATTTGTAAAACCTGTCAGACACTGATGCCAGAATAACTATCAGACTTGGTCCAATGTCGTAAACAAAGTTTTTGAAAGAAAGCTGTTTTAGTAATAGCAGATGTAATGGACAGTATTTATGCATTCTCTACAAAGTTTTGAGAACCATTTACAATAAAATAATGTCACATTTTATAAATATTGGTCATGATTTTGTTTAATAATAGTCCTTCATATCTGGTATATATGCTATCTATTTGCAGAACTGGAAAGCAGATTTAGAAAAAAAATTTATGACCTCTGCTGTTTTAATTTTAGCATTAAATGCTGCTTCATGTAGGATGTATTTTTCATCAGTCAAAAAGAAAATGCTTTATGTAGGATGTGTTTTGCATCAGTAAAAAAGGAAATGCTTTATGTAGGATGTGTTTTGCACGAGTCAAAAAGGAAATGCTTTATGTAGGATGTGTTTTGCATCAGTCAAAAAAGAAATGCTTAATGTAGGATGTGTTTTGCATCAGTCAAAAAAGAAATGCTTTATGTAGGATGTGTTTTGCATCAGTCAAAAAGGAAATGCTTTATGTAGGATCTGTTTTGCATCAGTCATAAAGGAAATGCTTTATGTAGGATCTGTTTTGCATCAGTCATAAAGGAAATGCTTTATGTAGGATCCGTTTTGAATCAGTCATAAAGGAAATGCTTTATGTAGGATGTGTTTTGCATCAGTCAAAAAGGAAATGTTTTATGTAGGATCCGTTTTGCATCAGTCATAAAGGAAATGCTTTATGTAGGATGTGTTTTGCATCAGTCAAAAAAGAAATGATTTATGTAGGATCCGTTTTGCATCAGTCAAAAAAGAAATGCTTTATGTAGGATCTGTTTTGCATGAGTCAAAAAGGAAATGCTTTATGTAGGATGTGTTTTGCATCTGTCATAAAGGAAATGCTTCATGTAGGATCCGTTTTGCATCAGTCAAAAAGGAAATGTGTTATGTAGGATGTGTTTTGCATCAGTAAAATAGAAAATGTTTTATGTAGGATGTGTTTTGTAGCAATCAAAAAAGAAATGCTTTATGTAGGATCCGTTTTGCATCAGTCAAAAAGGAAATGCTTCATGTAGGATGTGTTTTGCATCAGTCAAAAAGGAAATGCTTTATGTAGGATGTGTTTTGCATCAGTCAAAAAAGAAATGCTTTATGTAGGATCCGTTTTGCATCAGTCAAAAAAGAAATGCTTTATGTAGGATCTGTTTTGCATGAGTCAAAAAGGAAATGCTTTATGTAGGATGTGTTTTGCATCAGTCATAAAGGAAACGCTTCATGTAGGATCCGTTTTGCATCAGTCAAAAAGGAAATGTGTTATGTAGGATGTGTTTTGCATCAGTAAAAAAGAAAATGCTTTATGTAGGATGTGTTTTGTAGCAATCAAAAACAAAATGCTTTATGTAGGATCTGTTTTGCATCAGTCAAAAAGGAAATGCTTCATGTAGGATGTGTTTTGCATCAGTCAAAAAAGAAATGCTTTATGTAGGATCTGTTTTGCATCAGTCAAAAAAGAAATGCTTTATGTAGGATCCGTTTTGCATCAGTCATAAAGGAAATGCTTTATGTAGGATGTGTTTTGCATCAGTCAAAAAGGAAATGCTTTATGTAGGATCTGTTTTGCATCAGTCAAAAAAGAAATGCTTTATGTAGGATCCGTTTTGCATCAGTCATAAAGGAAATGCTTCATGTAGGATGTGTTTTGCATCAGTCAAAAAAGAAATGCTTTACGTAGGATCCGTTTTGCATCAGTCAAAAAGGAAATGTGTTATGTAGGATCTGTTTTGCATCAGTAAAAAAGAAAATGCTTTATGTAGGATGTGTTTTGTAGCAATCAAAAAAGAAGATGCTTTATGTAGGATCTGTTTTGCATCAGTCAAAAAAGAAATGCTTTATGTAGGATCCGTTTTGCATCAGTCATAAAGGAAATGCTTCATGTAGGATGTGTTTTGCATCTGTCAAAAAAGAAATGCTTTATGTAGGATCTGTTTTGCATGAGTCAAAAAGGAAATGCTTCATGTAGGATGTGTTTTGCATCAGTCAAAAAAGAAATGCTTTATGTAGGATGTGTTTTGCATCAGTCAAAAAAGAAATGCTTTATGTAGGATCCATTTTGCATCAGTCATAAAGGAAATGCTTTATGTAGGATGTGTTTTGCATCAGTCAAAAAAGAAATGCTTTATGTAGGATCCGTTTTGCATCAGTCATAAAGGAAATGCCTAATGTAGGATGTGTTTTGCATCAGTCAAAAAGGAAATGTTTTATGTAGGATGTGTTTTGCATCAGTCAAAAAGGAAATGTGTTATGTAGGATGTGTTTTGCATCAGTAAAAAAGAAAATGCTTTATGTAGGATGTGTTTTGTAGCAATCAAAAAAGAAGATGCTTTATGTAGGATCTGTTTTGCATCAGTCAAAAATATAAATGCTTTATGTAGGATGTGTTTTGCATCAGTCAAAAAGAAAATGATTCATGTAGGATGTGTTTTGCATCAATCAAATAAGAAATGTGTTATGTAAGATGTGTTTTACATCAGTAAAAAAGAAAATGCTTTATGTAGGATGTGTTTTGCATCAGTCAAAAAGGAAATGCTTTATGTAGGATGTGTATTGCATCAGTAAAAAAGGAAATGCTTTATGTAGGATGTGTTATGCATCAGTCAAAAAGAAAATGCTTTATGTAGGATGTGTTTTGCATCAGTCAAAAAGAAAATGCTTTATGTAGGATGTGTTTTGCATCAGTCAAAAAAGAAATGCTTTATGTAGGATCCGTTTTGCATCAGTCAAAAAAGAAATGCTTTATGTAGGATCTGTTTTGCATGAGTCAAAAAGGAAATGCTTTATGTAGGATGTGTTTTGCATCTGTCATAAAGGAAATGCTTCATGTAGGATCCGTTTTGCATCAGTCAAAAAGGAAATGTGTTATGTAGGATGTGTTTTGCATCAGTAAAATAGAAAATGTTTTATGTAGGATGTGTTTTGTAACAATCAAAAAAGAAATGCTTTATAAAGGATCCGTTTTGCATCAGTCAAAAAGGAAATGCATCATGTAGGACGTGTTTTGCATCAGTCAAAAAGGAAATGCTTTATGTAGGATGTGTTTTGCATCAGTCAAAAAAGAAATGCTTTATGTAGGATCTGTTTTGCATCAGTCAAAAAAGAAATGCTTTATGTAGGATCCGTTTTGCATCAGTCATAAAGGAAATGCTTCATGTAGGATGTGTTTTGCATCAGTCAAAAAAGAAATGCTTTACGTAGGATCCGTTTTGCATCAGTCAAAAAGGAAATGTGTTATGTAGGATCTGTTTTGCATCAGTAAAAAAGAAAATGCTTTATGTAGGATGTGTTTTGTAGCAATCAAAAAAGAAGATGCTTTATGTAGGATCTGTTTTGCATCAGTCAAAAAAGAAATGCTTTATGTAGGATCCGTTTTGCATCAGTCATAAAGGAAATGCTTCATGTAGGATGTGTTTTGCATCTGTCAAAAAAGAAATGCTTTATGTAGGATCTGTTTTGCATGAGTCAAAAAGGAAATGCTTCATGTAGGATGTGTTTTGCATCAGTCAAAAAAGAAATGCTTTATGTAGGATGTGTTTTGCATCAGTCAAAAAAGAAATGCTTTATGTAGGATCCATTTTGCATCAGTCATAAAGGAAATGCTTTATGTAGGATGTGTTTTGCATCAGTCAAAAAAGAAATGCTTTATGTAGGATCCGTTTTGCATCAGTCATAAAGGAAATGCCTAATGTAGGATGTGTTTTGCATCAGTCAAAAAGGAAATGTTTTATGTAGGATGTGTTTTGCATCAGTCAAAAAGGAAATGTGTTATGTAGGATGTGTTTTGCATCAGTAAAAAAGAAAATGCTTTATGTAGGATGTGTTTTGTAGCAATCAAAAAAGAAGATGCTTTATGTAGGATCTGTTTTGCATCAGTCAAAAATATAAATGCTTTATGTAGGATGTGTTTTGCATCAGTCAAAAAGAAAATGATTCATGTAGGATGTGTTTTGCATCAATCAAATAAGAAATGTGTTATGTAAGATGTGTTTTACATCAGTAAAAAAGAAAATGCTTTATGTAGGATGTGTTTTGCATCAGTCAAAAAGGAAATGCTTTATGTAGGATGTGTATTGCATCAGTAAAAAAGGAAATGCTTTATGTAGGATGTGTTATGCATCAGTCAAAAAGAAAATACTTTATGTAGGATGTGTTTTGCATCAGTCAAAAAGAAAATGCTTTATGTAGGATGTGTTTTGCATCAGTCAAAAAAGAAATGATTTATGTAGGATCCGTTTTGCATCAGTCAAAAAAGAAATGCTTTATGTAGGATCTGTTTTGCATGAGTCAAAAAGGAAATGCTTTATGTAGGATGTGTTTTGCATCTGTCATAAAGGAAATGCTTCATGTAGGATCCGTTTTGCATCAGTCAAAAAGGAAATGTGTTATGTAGGATGTGTTTTGCATCAGTAAAATAGAAAATGTTTTATGTAGGATGTGTTTTGTAGCAATCAAAAAAGAAATGCTTTATGTAGGATCTGTTTTGCATGAGTCAAAAAGGAAATGCTTTATGTAGGATGTGTTTTGCATCTGTCATAAAGGAAACGCTTCATGTAGGATCCGTTTTGCATCAGTCAAAAAGGAAATGTGTTTTGTAGGATGTGTTTTGCATCAGTAAAAAAGAAAATGCTTTATGTAGGATGTGTTTTGTAGCAATCAAAAACAAAATGCTTTATGTAGGATCTGTTTTGCATCAGTCAAAAAGGAAATGCTTCATGTAGGATGTGTTTTGCATCAGTCAAAAAAGAAATGCTTTATGTAGGATCTGTTTTGCATCAGTCAAAAAAGAAATGCTTTATGTAGGATCCATTTTGCATCAGTCATAAAGGAAATGCTTTATGTAGGATGTGTTTTGCATCAGTCAAAAAAGAAATGCTTTATGTAGGATCCGTTTTGCATCAGTCATAAAGGAAATGCCTAATGTAGGATGTGTTTTGCATCAGTCAAAAAGGAAATGTTTTATGTAGGATGTGTTTTGCATCAGTCAAAAAGGAAATGTGTTATGTAGGATGTGTTTTGCATCAGTAAAAAGAAAATGCTTTATGTAGGATGTGTTTTGTAGCAATCAAAAAAGAAGATGCTTTATGTAGGATCTGTTTTGCATCAGTCAAAAATATAAATGCTTTATGTAGGATGTGTTTTGCATCAGTCAAAAAGAAAATGATTCATGTAGGATGTGTTTTGCATCAATCAAATAAGAAATGTGTTATGTAAGATGTGTTTTACATCAGTAAAAAAGAAAATGCTTTATGTAGGATGTGTTTTGCATCAGTCAAAAAGGAAATGCTTTATGTAGGATGTGTATTGCATCAGTAAAAAAGGAAATGCTTTATGTAGGATGTGTTATGCATCAGTCAAAAAGAAAATACTTTATGTAGGATGTGTTTTGCATCAGTCAAAAAGAAAATGCTTTATGTAGGATGTGTTTTGCATCAGTCAAAAAAGAAATGATTTATGTAGGATCCGTTTTGCATCAGTCAAAAAAGAAATGCTTTATGTAGGATCTGTTTTGCATGAGTCAAAAAGGAAATGCTTTATGTAGGATGTGTTTTGCATCTGTCATAAAGGAAATGCTTCATGTAGGATCCGTTTTGCATCAGTCAAAAAGGAAATGTGTTATGTAGGATGTGTTTTGCATCAGTAAAATAGAAAATGTTTTATGTAGGATGTGTTTTGTAGCAATCAAAAAAGAAATGCTTTATGTAGGATCCGTTTTGCATCAGTCAAAAAGGAAATGCATCATGTAGGATGTGTTTTGCATCAGTCAAAAAGGAAATGCTTTATGTAGGATGTGTTTTGCATCAGTCATAAAGGAAACGCTTCATGTAGGATCCGTTTTGCATCAGTCAAAAAGGAAATGTGTTTTGTAGGATGTGTTTTGCATCAGTAAAAAAGAAAATGCTTTATGTAGGATGTGTTTTGTAGCAATCAAAAACAAAATGCTTTATGTAGGATCTGTTTTGCATCAGTCAAAAAGGAAATGCTTCATGTAGGATGTGTTTTGCATCAGTCAAAAAAGAAATGCTTTATGTAGGATCTGTTTTGCATCAGTCAAAAAAGAAATGCTTTATGTAGGATCCGTTTTGCATCAGTCATAAAGGAAATGCTTTATGTAGGATGTGTTTTGCATCAGTCAAAAAGGAAATGCTTTATGTAGGATCTGTTTTGCATCAGTCAAAAAAGAAATGCTTTATGTAGGATCCGTTTTGCATCAGTCATAAAGGAAATGCTTCATGTAGGATGTGTTTTGCATCAGTCAAAAAAGAAATGCTTTACGTAGGATCCGTTTTGCATCAGTCAAAAAGGAAATGTGTTATGTAGGATCTGTTTTGCATCAGTAAAAAAGAAAATGCTTTATGTAGGATGTGTTTTGTAGCAATCAAAAAAGAAGATGCTTTATGTAGGATCTGTTTTGCATCAGTCAAAAAAGAAATGCTTTATGTAGGATCCGTTTTGCATCAGTCATAAAGGAAATGCTTCATGTAGGATGTGTTTTGCATCTGTCAAAAAAGAAATGCTTTATGTAGGATCTGTTTTGCATGAGTCAAAAAGGAAATGCTTCATGTAGGATGTGTTTTGCATCAGTCAAAAAAGAAATGCTTTATGTAGGATGTGTTTTGCATCAGTCAAAAAAGAAATGCTTTATGTAGGATCCATTTTGCATCAGTCATAAAGGAAATGCTTTATGTAGGATGTGTTTTGCATCAGTCAAAAAAGAAATGCTTTATGTAGGATCCGTTTTGCATCAGTCATAAAGGAAATGCCTAATGTAGGATGTGTTTTGCATCAGTCAAAAAGGAAATGTTTTATGTAGGATGTGTTTTGCATCAGTCAAAAAGGAAATGTGTTATGTAGGATGTGTTTTGCATCAGTAAAAAAGAAAATGCTTTATGTAGGATGTGTTTTGTAGCAATCAAAAAAGAAGATGCTTTATGTAGGATCTGTTTTGCATCAGTCAAAAATATAAATGCTTTATGTAGGATGTGTTTTGCATCAGTCAAAAAGAAAATGATTCATGTAGGATGTGTTTTGCATCAATCAAATAAGAAATGTGTTATGTAAGATGTGTTTTACATCAGTAAAAAAGAAAATGCTTTATGTAGGATGTGTTTTGCATCAGTCAAAAAGGAAATGCTTTATGTAGGATGTGTATTGCATCAGTAAAAAAGGAAATGCTTTATGTAGGATGTGTTATGCATCAGTCAAAAAGAAAATGCTTTATGTAGGATGTGTTTTGCATCAGTCAAAAAGAAAATGCTTTATGTAGGATGTGTTTTGCATCAGTAAAAAAGGAAATGCTTTATGTACGATGTGTTTTGCATCAGTAAAAAAGGAAATGCTTCATGTAGGATGTGTTTTGCAGCAATCAAAAAAGAAGATGCTTTATGTAAGATGTGTTTTGCATCAATCAAAGAGGAAATGCTTCATGTAGGATGTGTATTGCATCAGTAGAAAAGGAAATGCTTTATGTGGGATCTGTTTTGCATCAGTAAAAACGAAATGATTAATGCAGGATGTGTTTTGCATCAATTGAGAAAATGTTCCATGTAGGATGTGTTTCACATCAGTCAAAATGAAATAATTTATGTAGGATGTCTTTTGCATCAATCGAAAAGGAAATGTTTCATGTAGAATGTGTTTTGTATCAGTAAAAAAAAATGCTTTATATAGGATGTGTTTTGCATCAGTCAAAAAGGAAATGCTTTATGTAGGATGTGTTTTGCATCAGTCATAAAGGAAATGCTTTGTAGTAGGGATTGCTTTCCAGTTTCCTTCAAAAACAATACAAGCAGAATCTTTACAGTACACTCACCCCATGACCTTAAGGACATTAATCATTTTGGTTTAAGTCTAGTGAGAACAGGCAGTTGTGTTTTTGCAAATTAATTAAGTTATTATTTACAGAACTTACAATTAGATTTAGATTTTGAAATGAACTCTAACAATCTTTGTCAACCTTTACACTTAAACCCCATTTATTGAACATTTGTATTTTGAGGAAGAGGTTGAAAGTAAGTGTGAGTCATCAGTCAAAGAGAAAATGCTTCATGTAGGATGTGTTTTGCATCAGTTAAGTGGAAATGCTTCATGTAGGATCTGTTTTGCATCAGTCAAAAAAATGTTCCATGTAGGATGTGTTTCACGTCAGTCAAAATGAAACAATTTATTTAGGATATGTTTTGCATCAATCGAAAAGGAAATGCTTCATGTAGGATGTATTTTGCATTAATCAAAAAGGAAATACTTTATAAAGGATGTGTTTTACATTAGTGGAAAAGCATATGCCTTTAGTGGAAGAATGCGGTCACAACATGAGGTAAAAACTGAAAAAGTTGTTTTTAAAAGTAAATTAGAGATAATGTTTTGTATTAACTGCTGTGTTATTGTAAGACAAGTTCATCAGTTGCATACACTTTTTAGACCTTGATGCCAGGAGGTTAGTAACAACTATACATCCTTCAACATTATTTGATTATATGTGAAAAAGATAGCCACATTGATTGGTAGATCTTACTTTCCAATCCTGACACCAAAATGATTTCCAACAAATCTATGTACATGTGCTTACTTGGGGGTTTGTTTACAAGTAAAAAATCAGATGTTCAAGGAAGAATAAAAGTAAATAACAACAAACCATGCATAAGGATGATTGACAAAGATAGAGGGTATACCATAAAATAACAATTTTGTGCCTGCCTATCAGTTATTTATCTACACTATTTATTGGGTATGACTAAAGTGCGAAAAGTTGTGAAAAGTTATGAAAAGTTGAGAAAAGTTATGAAAAGTTGAGAAAAGTGTGAAAAGTTACAAAAAGTTGAGTAAGTGCAAAAAGTTATGAAAGCGAGAAAAGTCACAAAAGCGAAATATTTAAAATTAATAGAAGAAAAAAAAATACCAAAAAATTAATGTAAGCTAATGTGCATAACGTGCTTCTAAAATCCTTTTTTTTTTTAAAATTTAAACATGAGTATTTATGTAAAACATTGTCTCTCGTTTTTTATATTTTCATTCTTGTTTTGGTTTTAAATTTTCTTTCTTTTTCGGATGTTGTTATTAATGGTAGTGATGTTTTTAATTTTACTGTTTTTCACGAGCATCCATTCACCATATTTTGTTGATACTTTGTCCAAATATTAGTTAAAATTCGTCAGAGTATCCTGTGATGACAGTCTGCACCTGGTGTGGCTATATAACTACTTTATTTAGACTGCCCTTTATACTTTGCATTTCGCACTTATTTGATGGTGTTCTAGACCTTTCTGCCCGCTTTCTTCGAATTTGGTTTGGCCTCTGACCTGCGGATGAAGTTCAGTTGATTCGCACTCTTGGAGTTGCTGTTTTCCCATGTGCTTGTAATTTTTCCATTGTTGACTGGATCTATGACGTGCTATTTAAGCATAGGATACAATCTTGTATCAATGTAGGTGCGGAACTTTCTTTCACAGCAGGTGAGTCTTTGTTATTGATGACATCTGTTTATTGTACAAGATCATTGAGCCAAACACTAAATCAAAAACTTCCTAGCATTCATTTAATGGAAACCCAACTATATCTTCCATTTGTCTGTTTGTTCTTTGCTTCAGATGACTAGTACAAAGAACGTGTGTGATACCAGGCAAACAGCGTTTTATAGCAGTTTTGAATGCCAATTCCTCAACTGTGTTGATTGTCAGTAACTGCAGCTGGTTGTCTGTCAAGTTGTCAGCGACGTCATGGAGGAATGCAGAATATGCCTTGGTGCTGGAGTTGGTAAGGATGAAAGTTGGGCCAAACACAATCAGATGGTCATCTGTAGATCGCTTTTTGATGGACAAGTCTGTGAAAACTGTTGGAGTCACATGAAAATCACCAAGGTTGAAGGTCTTGTCCATTCCAAGAATGTTAACGCTTTCAATACAGCAGAACCTCTTAAAGTCTGTAATCTGTTGTTCGTTGTAAAGAGTCACAACTGGGTGTTGTAAGCCATTCAAATGTTTCATAGTTTGGACAAATTTGCTAGTTTTGGTCATTTATTCCATGCAAACAATATGGTTGGTGATGTTCCCTGATTTGGATGGGCTGTGCTTTGTTATTGCTATTGAATGGTTAATATTTCAGAGTTGTTTCTTGCCTCTTGGTTGCTGGTAATCGTCATTTCTTTCAGAATGTACCATTCTCTCTACTTCCTTTACCTCTTTGTGCTCTAGTCTGTTTTTTAATCTTTCTCTAATGGAAGGCTTTGTTCTAATGTATATGACGTTTTTCGATGGATATTTCATGGATGCATGATAAGTTCTGGGCAAGAATTTTCCAATGTATTCGGCAAGTACAATGTTGGTTGAAATATCAGATAGGAGATTACCAGCAATCTTGAACCACATTATCCACCGCTTGAACTGATCAGGTCCTGATGGAGAGCTCTTTAGGGTTTGGTAAATTCTGTGAATGTGTATGATCTCGTCTGCTAATAGTTGTGGTTGTAATGGCTCATAGATACGCCTTTTGTTGACGTTTCTCTCGATGCAGTACACACAATGGCATTTAACAATTATCAAGACAGTGCCATTTCTTTCAATAAGTGAATATAATCCAATGTAGAATGAGTTGATGCACAATATAATTTAATTTATATATAATTTTTAATTTTAGAATTGTGATAAAAGAAAACCACAAATGCCTACAATTCTGTGGAACTAGTTTTGCATTTATTAATATAAGAGAAAGTACTTTTTTTAGCAGCGCCAATACAAATGAAGCATTTTCTTTTCATTATAACATTTGATGCATATCAAATGATGTGATTTTTTTTTTGATAATCTGTAAAACATTCAGCATGAAATATGTTGGACAATCGATATTGTGCATGGAGACATGAGCACACTCATCCAAGAAAGTTATTGGATTCATAAGATACAATTACATGGCACTACACGACATGAATCCATCTGATTAAAATTTAATTGTCTCTATGACTGCTTGACGCTATTTTATTATTTGATTATAATTTTAAATGAACTTTTCATAACTTTTCACACTTAAAATTTTCGCAACTTTTCGTAACTTTTCGCACTTTTTGTAACTTTTTTGCATTTTAGTCATACCGCTATTTATTTACACTATTCAGTTGCAAAAAGAGGATTTTCTCTTATCAGTCTTTATGTAAATCATACAAGTAATGCTGTGTAAAGAGGATTTTCTCTTATCAGTCTTTATTTAAATCATACAAGTAATGCTGTGTAAAGAGGATTTTCTCTTATCAGTCTTTATGTAAATCATACAAGTACATGTAATGCTGTGTAAAGAGGATTTTCTCTTATCAGTCTTTATTTAAATCATACAAGTAATGCTGTGTAAAGAGGATTTTCTCTTATCAGTCTTTTTGTAAATTATACAATTAATGCTGTGTAAAGAGGATTTTCTCTTATCAGTCTTTATGTAAATTATACAAGTAATGCTGAGTAAAGAGGGTTTTCTCTTATCAGTCTTTATGTAAATCATACAAGTACATGTAATGCTGTGTAAAGAGGATTTTCTCTTATCAGTCTTTATGTAAATTATACAAGTAATGCTGAGTAAAGAGGGTTTTCTCTTATCAGTCTTTATGTAAATCATACAAGTACATGTATGTAATGCTGTGTAAAGAGGATTTTCTCTTATCAGTCTTTATGTAAATCATACAAGTACATGTAATGCTGTGTAAAGAGGATTTTCTCTTATTGGTCTTTATGTAAATCATACAAGTAATGCTGTGTAAAGAGGGTTTTCTCTTATTGGTCTTTATGTAAATCATACAAGTAATGCTGTGTAAAGAGGGTTTTCTCTTATCAGTCCTTATTTAAATCATACAAGTACAAGTAATGCTGTGTAATGAGGGTTTTCTCTTATCAGTCTTTATGTAAATCATTCTGTGTAAAGAGGATTTTCTCTTATTGGTCTTTATGTAAATCATACAAGTAATGCTGTGTAAAGAGGATTTTCTCTTATTGGTCTTTATGTAAGTCATACACATAATGCTTTGTAATTATGGTTTTCTCTGATTGGTCTTTATGTAAATCATGGGCATAATGCTGATTAGTAAAGTAGTTTACTCTATCAAATTACACTGAGTGAATTTCTTTTACAGAAAATGTTACATAACTTAACTGTTTTGTCTGGAAACTAAATAACTCTAATCACCAATTTAAACTATATACAAGAAAAAGGAAACTCCTCACCTCAACTGATATGACATCATTACTGTCACTAGTAATTGTCCACTCAAGGTCAAGATTCAATAGACTGAGGTACTGGCCGTAGAATGGAGATGTCAGATTCTGCCATGTGGATGTGGCTGTCAAGTTTCTGGACTGTTCCAGTTCAGCAATGTCTGTGGGAGAATATTCAAAAACATCTAATTACCATTGTCCAGAAAGACAGCTAAATTGGTCAGGTCAGACAAGAAAATATGATCACTTGAACTTGTCAATCCTAGGGAACACATGCAAGGGAGGAGAATAAAGGTAGTTCTGTTGAATGAAATTCAGAAGGCTGCTCCAAGTTTTAATTTATCATCACCTTGCCAAAAGGATTGCACAGTTCTGCTTATCTAAATATATTTCTCCATCAATGATAACTCCACAGGAATTTTGACAATATTGTCATCCTCATAATAATCATTACAAAATTTATTCTTATTAGTTAATAGATTTGATAGCTTTGACATACAGAAAGAACATTACAGACATTGCTAATTAACTGGTGTTTTTCAATGACTGGAGAAAACTGAGATATGCATGTAGGAAACATGCAGATCTCTCAATACAAAACATGCAGTGCGATTCTCATTCTTAAAAATACAACATTTCAAAACAATTATCTATGTATATGTTCAGAATTATCCCCAAACATTCTAGATCTCATACCCATACATCAATATCATATCCATATATCAATCTCATATCTATATATCCATCAATCTCATATCTCAAGTCCAACATACCTATACAGCCTCACCCATGTGTATACACCAGCTAAATACTTATGCTCTTCTTCTGACAATTGGATACTCATTGTTCCCACTGTGAAAACGAAGTCATATGGACAATGCTCTTTTGCATACCAGGGCACGGTGACATGGAACAAATTACTCATTGAAATTAGACACAAAGACACAGTGGTCCCTTTTAAGAGTGCTCTTAAAACTCACCTGTTTCAACTGCAGGGACAAACTTAGAGACGTAATAATGTTTTGTATCTTATATGTTTTCAGCATGTTTTTATATTTTCCAATTTCATTGTTTTTGTCATTTGTTTTTCTGTAGTGTAGTCATATCATTATAGATGGTTAAAAGTGCTTAGAGCTTTAAAAGACTTGGTGCTATACAAAGTCCTCATTATTATTATATCTATATATCCATCAATCTCATATCAATACATCACTCTCATATCCATACATAAATCTCACTCTCATATCCATACTGTACATCAATCACATATCTATATATCCAGCACTCTCATATCCATACTGTACATCAATCACATATCTATATATGTCAATCTCATATCCATACATCAACCTCTTATCCATGCATCAATCTCATATCCATACATTAATTTCATATCTATATATCCATCACTCTCATATCTATACAGTCAACTCCGTTTAACTACACACCCTCGGGCCCGTCATGAGACCGTGCAGTTAACCGGAGTGTGCAGTTAACTGGAGTACAATACAATACATTTTTAAGCATTGGGAAAAATCGGGACTGGTGTGATTATGTGCAGTTATCCGGAGTGTGCAATTAACCGATGTGCAGTTAAGTGGAGTCGACTGTACATCAATTACATATCTATATATCCATCACTTTCATATCCATACATCACTCTCATATCCATACATCAATTACATATCTATATATCCATCACTTTCATATCTATACATCAATCTCATGTCAATAATGGAAAATTGTAGTAAATACAAGTTTCAACTATAAATCAAAAAATGAAGACAATTTTGTATTCTTTCGTGGAGGATAAAAAATAACTTTTCACCTTCATCATTGATTCACTTTTTACCAAGTAAAATGAACCAATGGGTTTCAAGAGCAACACTAAATACAAAAACTCATAAACTTTTTCCCAGTAATGTATTTCCAAATGCAAAAGAGAAAAAGTTTGATTCTCAAGACATCAAATATTCTTTTTTTTTCCACAATGATTTTTGTTCTCCATTTTCTGCAGTATTAACAGAATTCATTTAAACATTTCCTAAGATATTTACTGTTACCTGCAAGACTAATAGTCAGTAATAATAAGTACATTTTATTATATAATTGAGTGTGAAATATTGAGACTTATTGGGGAAATAATTTTCATATTTTTTTCATTCGTATATTTTCACATGTAAAAATATAAGATTTCCCATCATGCCATGTGATGCTTTATTGTACATGCCAACAAAATAAAAAGCAAATTGTGAGCTAGGAGAAATGAATAGAAATTACCTTACATTAAAAAGATCGATATTAATATTTGATAATATTGACCATATGAGGTTTGCATATTGTTGAAGTTATCTCCCCTTACTTCTTTGACAACAATGACAAAATATCACTGTGATGCACTGTTGATTGGACTTGCATCCTTTACACATATATGGTCAAATAGTTTACATAATGACAAAAATGTAATTTACTGTGACAGATTACATCAACTCAATCCTACTGCTTTCTTAAGTCATGTATATTTATATAATCAGGCTATGATAGTGAGGTGAATTTACAAACAAAGAGGTGGGTGTGAGTGTTCTGTACTGAAGAGTGAGTTTAATCTTCTGAACTTAAGAACAAGTTTGGTATATAATAATTTTAAAAAATCCTGTGTTAATACTGTAAATATTTTATCTTGTCATACCAAAAACTATATATTAACTCCCCACTTTGCCATGCACTAAATTATCATGTTTTGGTATTATATGATGAGACATACCCACAATTATTGTTGGATAACAAAATATCCTCCATGTTATCTTTAATATTGATGATATTATTATCCTTGAAAAATATAACAATAGACTATCCATCATGGGTTTGATTCAAATTTACAGACATCCAAGTTAAACAGTTACATAAGCTACTCAAATATCAATAGAAAATACTAAAGGTCCCATGAAGATTACATAAAGATATTATTAAAACAAAGTGTTTAGTAAATCATTTTAATTTACCCTGTTAATTTTAAGAAAATGTTTATCTTTGCCAACATTCTTAGCTGAATAAGAGCAATAACTCTCAAATACTGACAAAACTGAAACTAAATTCATTGATTACTCTCATGATCACAGAACTTATAGGATCCATGATCAAGTCTTTCAGAATTTCATGCAAGGAACTGAAAAATGGTATGAACAAATAGATAGACATTATGTAAAGACAAAGGTAACACATAAGAAACACACATATATTCCACTCTAAATAAAAGGTAAACTTTAAATGAACTTCAAATAATGACCTAATTATATGAAAATATCAATGGGTTGTCAAGATAGAAACCTACCTACCAAATGACAATTGTCTTTATCAAACAATTTCTGTGTGTGATTGTGCTATCAAGGTATTCACCCAAAAGTCTATGTCCAAAAAGTTTAAAACCTTATTAAGAGTCAAGAAAATTTGCTCGAATGGATGATCTATATGTGCATAAAATATATACCTACAAAGATTTTCATTATCATCTCTCTAATAAGACTAAAATCATTATTGCCAAGAGTTCTGAAACTTATAAAATAATCACACATAATTTACTTTTATAACCAGGTAATCTATATATGTTGAACATATTCATCCAAATCAAGTGGTCTTTGCATAATTGGCGACCAAGATTCCCAATATGGATGGAAAGACAGATGGAACCAAACTAAGAAGCATCTACTGTAATTCAATACTATCTTTTTATTTCATTTTGCAAACCTTTTCCTATTAGCTTTAACCTTTCACTATATTTTGTTTGCTTTAATCAAAATATAATAGAGAGCCTGTGTTTGTTACAAACATTTATTTGGGTATCTACTGATGCAAAAAAGGGGAGAGAATGCAAGTTTTTTCAAAAGCAAATTACATCATCTTTGTCACATTAAAAACAATATTAAACTTGAAAACTATGCTAGAAGAAAAGTAAACAGATGGCATGTCTTAAGGAATGAAAATATCTCCATCTGTGCATAAACTCATGTGGAAATGAAAAAACAAGAAAAAAGATCAGAACAAAATTTTATCCTCTCCTTTCCAAGTTTAACATGTACTTTCTTCTTTCTTAAAACACAAAGGAAAGAGAGGCATACATACTTGTTGTCCAGTCAACGCTAAATCCTGCTGTCCTGATGATACTGTCATCCATTACAAGGCGGATGAATATAAAGTTATTGGAGGAAAAGAAAGTGCTAGGTTGAAGATTCCCTGTCATGTTGGCTAGCAGTGTGGATGTCTTAAAGGAAAGACTACTGCTCCCTGTCCACACCTGTAGGAAGTCTGCCGTCTCCTCTATAATAACAGCTGACAGCTGAAAGAAAAAAAAACATACTAACATGCTTGATTGATTTCAATGTTCTGGTTTAAATAAAAAATCAATGATTTTCAGATGTCTCATGAATAAAAAATCTCTGTTGTTGTTAATGAAATATATCGAAGTTTGTTTTTTGAATGATGCTATATTCATGTCTTCTTAATAATCATTGCAAGATCATTTATTAGAGAGAAAAAACAATTTTAATGTCATCACAAGGTATGATAGGAGCTAAACTTTCTCAATAATTCTTAAACACAATTCTTTTCACAGAAAACAGACACAAGTCATTACTTCTTCAATCTTAATTATTTGAATCAAATAATTAATCCAATACACCACTATCAATACCATAACTCTGCTTCTATAATTTTTAAAAATAGGACATCTACCCCATCCCTTTCCAAAAGTGGGCCAATTTTAAATTGAATGAGATAAATGTTGCCCTCCTACTTAGGAATTATGAGTTGAACATAATAACATGTTTCAAGTGATTACAGCATCCTTAAAGGAGACAGACAAAACATTAATGTGTGTTGATTAATTTCCTTAAAGGAGACAGACAAAAGGTTACTGTGTGTTCATTTATTAATTAGAGAAGACAGACAAAATGTTACTGTGTGTTCATTTATTTCCTTAGAGAAGACAGACAAAATGTTACTGTGTGTTTATTTCCTTAAAGTCGACAGACAAAAGGTTACTGTGTTCATTTATTTCCTTTGAGAAGACAGACCAAATATTACTGTGTGTTCATTTATTTCCTTAAAGGAGACAGACTAAAGGTTACTGTGTTTATTTATTTCCCTAATGAAGACAGACAAAAAATTACTGTGTGTTGATTTATTTCCTTAAAGGAGACAGGCAAAAAATTACTGTGTGTTGATTTATTTCCTTAAAGGAGACAGACAAAAAATTACTGTGTGTTCATTTATTTCCTTAAAGGAGACAGACAAAAGGTTACTGTGTGTTCATTTATTTCCATACAGAAGACAGACAAAATGTTACTGTTTGTTCATTTATTTCCTTGAAGGAGACAGACAAAAGGTTACTGTGTGTTCATTTATTTCCTTAAAGGAGACAGACAAAAAGTTACTGTGTATTCATTTATTTCCTTAAAGGTGACAGACAAAAGGTTACTGTGTTCATTTATTTCCTTTGAGAAGACAGACCAAATATTACTGTGTGTTCATTTATTTCCTTAAAGGAGACAGACTAAAGGTTACTGTGTTTATTTATTTCCCTAATGAAGACAGACAAAAAATTACTGTGTGTTGATTTATTTCCTTAAAGGAGACAGGCAAAAAATTACTGTGTGTTCATTTATTTCCTTAAAGGAGACAGACAAAAAATTACTGTGTGTTCATTTATTTCCTTAAAGGTGACAGACAAAAGGTTACTGTGTTCATTTATTTCCCTAAAGGAGACAGACAAAAAATTACTGTGTGTTGATTTATTTCCTTAAAGGAGACAAACAAAAAGTTACTGTGTGTTTATTTATTTCCTTAAAGGAGACAGACAAAAAATTACTGTGTGTTCATTTATTTCCTTAAAGGAGACGGACAAAAAATTACTGTGTGTTCATTTATTTCCTTGAAGGAGACACACAAAAAGTTACTGTGTGTTCATTTATTTCCATACAGAAGACAGACAAAATGTTACTGTGTGTTCATTTATTTCCTTAAAGGAGACAGACAAAAGGTTACTTTGTTCATTTATTTCCCTAAAGGAGACAGACAAAAAATTACTGTGTGTTGATTTATTTCCTTAAAGGAGACAAACAAAAGGTTACTGTGTTTTGATTTATTTCCTTAAAGGAAACAGACCAAAAATTACTGTGTGTTGATTTATTTCCTTAAAGGAGAAAGACAAAACATTACTGTGTGTTCATTTATTTCCTTAAAGGAGACAGATAAAAAGTTACTGTGTGTTCATTTATTTCCATACAGAAGACAGACAAAATGTTAATGTGTGTTCATTTATTTCCTTAAAGGAGACAGATAAAAAAATTACTGTATTCATTTATTTCCCTAAAGGAGACAGACAAAAAATTACTGTGTGTTGATTTATTTCCTTAAAGGAGACAAACAAAAAGTTACTGTGTGTTCATTTATTTCCTTAAAGGAACAGACAAAAAGTTACTGTGTGTTCATTTTTTTCCATACAGAAGACAGTCACAGACAAAATGTTACTGTATGTTCATTTATTTCCTTAAAGGAGACAGACAGAAAGTTACTGTGTTCATTTATTTCCTTAAAGGAGACAGACAAAAGGTTACAGTGTGTTGATTTATTTCCCTAAAGGAGACAGACCAAAAGTTACTGTGTTCATTTATTTCCTTAAATAAAAATGTTACTGTGTGTTGATTAATTTTCTTAAAGACGGACAAAAAATTACTGTGTGTTCATTTATTTTCTTAAAGGAGACAGACAAAATGTTACTCTGTGTTGATTTATTTCCTTAAAGAAGACAGACAAAATGTTACTCTTGTGTTCATTTATATCCTTAAATGAGACAGACAGAAGGTTATTGTGTGTTCATTTATTTTCTTAAAGGAGACAGACAAAATGTTACTGTGTGTAGATTTATTTCCTTAAAGGAGGCAGACAAAAGGTTATTGTGTGTTCATTTATTTCCTTAAAGGAGACAGACAAAAGGTTATTGTGTGTTCATTTATTTCCTTAAAGTAGACAGACAAAAGGTTATTGTGTGTTGATTTATGTCATTAAAGGATTCACTTAACATGATTAAATAAATCCTGATTAGATCCAGACATGATGATATCATTTAAGTTGAATTTAAATTACCACTTTTATTTTGTTTGATTAAAGTTGTTATTTTTCTTGTCTAAGTGGGGCTGATAGTGCATTATTTCTTCCCAATAATCTTGCCCAGTTGTCTGTCGATATTTTATTTTTTCACTCACACCTGGTCATAACATCAAGTACAGTCATTCCCTAGATAACATAGCTAAATCCAATTAACTACACCTCATACTGAGAGGGAAACATCACAGTTACCTATATTTCACTTATATTTTATTTGTAATGGAAAATTTATTATGTATTGGCAATATGACATTTGAAAATCAACATATAAGATGTAACCACTGTGATAACACAAAGATGACAGCTATCATATCTTAAACAAGAGACAGGAATGCCTGGAACATGAAGTGCCCAAATGTGTAAGCACTCACCCACTTAAAGCGGAAAATTTTCTCCTCCCCATTATCACTGGTTGACAAAGGTTTATGTATATTACCACAGCTAGTAACAAGCATAAGCTAACTGGCTATATTTAGTGTATCAAGTAATCATTGATAGATTACTGTTAGAAATAGCTGTATTTAGCATAACAAGTAATCATTTAGATATTACTGTGTAATTTTAATAAAAACTGGCTGTATTTAGTGTATCAAGTAATTATCTATATTACTGTGTAATTGTAATAAAAACTGGCTGTATTTAGTGTATCAAGTAATTATCTACAGATTACTGTAATTTTAATAAAAACTGTGTTTTTAATGTATCAAGTAATTATCTACAGATTACTGTAATTTTAATAAAAACTGGCTGTATTTAGTGTATCAAGTAATTATCTAGATTACTGTGTAATTTTAATGAAAACTGGCTGTATTTAGTGTATCAAGTAATCATCTTTAGATTACTGACATTTTAATGAGAACAGGCTCTATTTAATGTATCAAATAACTGTCATTGTAATGAGAAATATATTTATTTAGTGTATCAAGTAATTTTCTCTATATTACTGTCATTTTAATGAGAATTGGATGTATTTAGTGTATCAATTAATCATCAACCAATTATTCTAATTTTAACGAGGAATAGCTGTATTTAGCATAGCAAGTAATCATCAACAGATTACTGTCATTTTAATGAGAAATAGCTGTATTTAGCATAACAAATAATCATCAACAGATTACTGTAATTTTAATTAAAAATGGCTGTATTTAGCATAACAAGTAATCAACAGATTACTGTCATTTTAATGAGAAATAGCTGTATTTAGCATAACAAGTAATCATCAACAGATAACTGTAATTTTAATGAGAAATAGCTGTATTTAGCATAACAAGTAATACTCAACAGATTACTGTCATTTTAATGTGAAATAGCTGTATTTAGTGTATCAAGTAATCATTGACAGATTACTGTCAGAAATAGCTATATTTAGCATAACAAATAATCATCTTTAACTCACCATGCTTTTAAAATGAGGACTGTAACTCTTATAATAGCTAATTATCTACAACTATGTCACTGTAATGAGGACTGTAACTCTTATAATAGCTAATTATCTACAATTATGTCATTGTCATGAGGACTGTAGCTCTTATAATAGTTAATTATCTACAACTATGTCATTGTAATGAGGACTGTAACACTTATAATAGCTAATTATCTACAACTATGTCATTGTAATGAGGACTGTAACTCTAATGATAGCTAATTATCTACAATTATGTCATTGTAATGAGGACTGTAACTCTTATGATAGCTAATTATCTATACCTATGTCATTGTAATGAGGAGTGTGACTCATAAAAGCTAATTATCTACAACTATGTGATTGTAATGAGAACTGTAACTCTTATAATAGCTAATTATCTACAACTATGTCAATGTAATGAGGACTGTAACTCTTATGATAGTTAATTATCTACAACTATGTCATTGTAATGAGGACTGGAACTCTTATAATAGCTAATTATCTACAACTATGTCATTGTAATGAGGACTGTAACTCTTATGATAGCTAATTATCTACAACTGTGTCATTGTAATGAGGACTGTAACTCTTATAATAGCTAATCATTTACAACTATGTCATTGTAATGAGGACTGTAACTCTTGTAATAGCTAATTATCTACAACTATGTCAATGTAATGAGGACTGTGACTCTAATGATAGCTAATTATCTACAACTATGGCATTGTAATGAGGACTGTAACTCTTATAATAGCTAATTATCTACAACTATGTCAATGTATTGAGGAATGTAACTCTAATGATAGCTAATTATCTATAACTATGTCATTGTAATGAGGACTGTGACTCTAATGATAGCTAATTATCTACAACTATGGCATTGTAATGAGGAATGTAACTCTTATAATAGCTAATTATCTACAACTATATCATTGTAATGAGAACTATAACTCTTATGATAGCTAATTATCTACAACTATATCATTGTAATGAGAACTATAACTCTTATGATAGCTAATTATCTACAACTATGTCATTGTAATGAGGACTGTAACACTTATAATAGTTAATTATCTACAACTATGTCATTGTAATGAGGACTGTAACTCTAATGATAGCTAATTATCTATAACTATGTCATTGTAATGAGGACTGTGACTCTAATGATAGCTAGTTATCTACAACTGTGTCACTTTAAATGAGGACTGTATTATTCCTTTGTAATGTTTTTCATGGTTTGGAAGAAGACAAAAACAGATGCTTGCTGAGTCAGCAATATCAATATGACATAACATATTGATATACATTGTCACAAAAGACTTTTGGAATCTTGTATCACACCTGCATGTCCATTTACAGGGCTATTACATGTTTTAGCAAAACAAATTGAACTACTTAAAACACAAAAAAATGAATTTAATAAAATATATACTGATTTACAAGCACAAATTGTATTAATAATGTAAACTAGGATTTTTTTAAATTCCATGTATGAACCTAATTCTTACATTAATTCTGATCCTCTTGCCAACTGGTGCTTCAATAGTCCAAACACATTCACTGTTATTATTAAGGCCGGATACTTGGAATCGGTCTGATAATTTTCCTTGAGTAGTTACAAGAAAGTGGCATTGGAGAGCTGAAATAGACAAGACAAGCTCATGTAAAAGGTTACAGTCTGGTGATTCAAGTAATTAAAGGTATGGTTATGTGTCCAGCTGCCTTAATTCAGGTGTAATTATCTATCATTAGTCAACTGATTTCACTTGTTAAAGGCAGCAACTCTTTTATTTACAGCATGATACCTTTTTGGAAACACAAGTTCAGCTACCTACATTTGCCACAAGTTGATGTGGAATGCAGTTAATCAACAACTTTTAAGTAGTGAATGCTAATGCACTTCATCTAAGAAGATTTGCATGGCTGAAATCACATGACATATGCTAATGCTCTTTATCTTTAAAGATTCAGAAGGCTGCAAGCAAGATGGTAATAGTGCTGAAATGAATATTCAAATATCTGAATGAGAAAACTATTTGGCATATATTTAAATCAGACAGTTGCATTCAAACAGCGATTAATTAAGTAACTTATTATGAACACGCCCATTTTTAATGAACTGTAAGAGTTAGTCAGACATCGTCCCTGTAATAAGTAGTGCCAATTATAAATCATTTCTATAAGTGCAAGATATTGTATTTTGCCTCTTTTTTTCTTTATCAGACATTACTGTGATAGTCACACAATAACATAGATAAAAGGTGGCAAAGAAAAATTTGTCAATCTACACTATCCAGTATATTTACACTTAACTTGTTTCTGTGAAGCTAACAAGTTGATGGCTGTCATGAACAAATTACAAAGAACTCGATGGGAACAGTTTCAATCTTTGCAAATCTTAATTGGCATTGAATGGTATGACATCTAATCCAATGCAGTTAGAAACGTGACTTTACTATCAATTGGCATCGAGACTATTCCATAAGGACCTCATGCTCTTACCTGGAATGATTATCTGCTAGGATATTGCACAGAATATGACAGTCTCATAGACTTATCTCTTCTAATGGGCAGCCTTCCACAAAAAAGAGTAGGCACATGTGTACCATCCTGATATATCAGGTGCAAAATAACTGATAAGGCAATTATAACACAGTGATGCTTTACAGGCTGGAATATCCCATATGGCTGGAAATCAGTGCCACATTTCCAAGTTGTTTTATGAAGAGTCACTTCTTTTTGGTAAAAAAATCCTTAAGAACTAAATTTGTCTCCAGGTAAGCATATCATTCTGAATTTGTTGCATCAGTGGTGTCTTGGGGTGTTAATGAGGACACTGGTAAAACAAAGCAAGCACAATTAGCCACCAACACAGATGGTTTTGAAAATGAGATCTCCAAGGAACAGAGCCCATAGATAGTCTTTGTATGGTCACTAGTCTGCAAGAAGCAGTAACTGGATAGGGTACAATCAATGACTCTCTATTTTGTTGAATGCAAATTCTTATGAGACTGTTGGCCAAATTCATACTCACAAATACAATGGCATGACAAGAAATGAGATCTGACATCCAGGATCTGGGATAAAAGACTGAGACAGTTCATCATTGTCCAACAGAGTGAATGGTCTTTAAAAGAATCTCTGAGAACACTGTGTATTAACCAGTCAACAAAATACTGGAGAATACAAATCCCTAGCAACCTGAAGTGGACAGCAATCATGCCATTTACACTGACAAATACATTGGGAGCACAGGCAAAGCCTAATAAAAGATCTAAAAGTTGGAAAAAAAATCTCCTCATTAAAAAAAACCCATTCTGTGTTGACATAAAATGGGGATACGAAGACACATGCTCTAAAGATAGATGGAGACTTTCCTGCTGCAGGGTCACATGATATTCTAGACCAAGGCAGTAGTCTATGTATTAAAGCATTCTTTGGAAGAAATCTGTTTAAGGTAGAAAGGTCAATAATGAGCTGAAACATTTAGGCTTTGTTTTGACACCAGAAATTATCCAGGAATAGAAATAGAAAACTGGAGCTTACTTCCCCTGCGAAATGGAGTTCTTGAAATAAAGAACAGTTCATGAACTTTATGAACTATTCTTGAACTGAACATGAAATGTTCTTGAAATAGTTTTTGGGCTATTCATGAACAACAGTTCTTGAACAGTTCATGAACAACTTTTAAGAACAAATGAAGTACAATTCAAGAACAATAATAATTTACAAGAGTTTAAGAACTATTCTTGAATGAGTTCTTGAACAGGTCAAGAACAGTTAATGAACTAATATGAATTTAAATAGTTCATAAAAAGCTCATGAATAGTTCTTGGCAGAATTCTGGATCATGTCAAAAAGTTAAATAACAAACAAAAAGAATGGCAATCAAAAATCATGCAATAATAGCTGAAAAATATCTTTAAAGTAAAAATCACAACATTTGAATTTGCTTGAAATGAAGTGTCCTCAGTATTACCTAAACTTCTGATTTGTAACACTGCTTGTCATTAAACATCAGTTGGGAAATTAAATAATTATAATGTGATAGATTGAAAAAAATTGTACAAACTGTGACAATTTAAACGGATGCACTCAGAAATTGTTTTGGACCATTTTAGATTTTAAAAAAAAGTAAACGTAGTGATGTTTTAGAAATAAATTCGACAATATAATTATGACATCCAGCGTTAATTGTATTCGTATTTCAACCACGGACTTATATTATTATTATTAGTTTTTACACCCAAGTACAGGACAATGCCCGAACTGATCTCATTTTATTGAATTAAAATTTTAAAAATTACGGCACGCTTTCTATTGTTAAACCAACACTTACTGAGGTTATGTACTTTATGCAAATACAGCAGAATATTTTGTTTTGATGCCAAACTCCTTGTGCAAATCAAACATTTGTATTTTCCTTCTGCTGTTCTTTGAAATTTATTTGTTGTGCTGCTGGAGCAGCTTTGTACAACTTTCGTCTGCAATGCGGTTGTTTGCGATCTTGATCAAAATGACGCTTTACTTGCACTGTTAATACGAGTTATATTGGTTATCAGCAAACGTCTAGGTGACCTTTTATACAGTTTTGCTATAGATATTGAAACAAGTTTGTTTGTTGTTGTTTTTATCGAAAAATTTGATTCTAACAATTTTTTTTAAGAAATAAAATCGATTTTGAGTCTTTTAATGACGGTACGGTAATGGTATAAAATTGGCTATCTTAGAGTTGCAGCATCTGCAACACCGAGGTCATTCAGATTCATTGATAGAAGGTTGAAAATACTGTTTGTTGTTTTGGTATTACAATGAAAGGAATTGGACAATACAAAGCGTCACTACAATACTGAAGCCACGCCGTGATGAGTATAGAAGAGGAGATTTGGTTCTGGCCAAATTTCAAAGGAAACCTTACCATGCGGCCGTCATTGGAATTGAAGGTAAGTAATTTTAAACCATTTCTCATACAATAGGCATGATCTTTCACGAGTCTGTGGTTTTTGGACAGTAACATAACAAGATTTACCGTCAAAATGAAAACGTCATAATTCTAAGTAAGTAATAGTTGATTTTTTTAAAAGTTTTTCGCGTGAAATGGTATAATTCAGTCATACGACCGCAATAGTCCTGAAATGGTCTCTTGAGCACTTAGTTGAACCAAAGAGACTGGAATTCTTACACCAATCCCCCTCCCTCAGAAAGTATCTTTAAAAATAAAAAAAATAAATCAATGCATCAACATTTTTGCCAGTCAATAAACAAATCTGTACGAGAGGAAGAATCGATACAAAACGATATCTATCCCATTTAATTAAGTTACTTTAATCTTCAGCAGTCATGAATAATTATTAGTCATTTGCCTTTTTATTCTTTAAACAGAGAATTAATAATGTATTGTATCGTAGGCAGTGAATCGTATCAGAATACAGCACAAGTGTAATGTTTCAATCCTATCTTGGACATTCCATTATCTACCAGTTTATAATGGCAGAAAGTAAAGATGTAATTTTATCTTCTCTTTTTTAGTACACTGAAGCGCAAAAAAAAATTGTAAGATGAGGTGAAGGCCCTCAAAGCTGAGCTTAGAAGTGTGCGAAAGAAACTTTAAAAAAAATGTGGAAACATCTGAGGAATCAAGCATGCGAGATTCGAATGCAAAAAGTCCCCAAGAAGACAACATTCAGCTGGATAATTGTTTGAAGAAATTACATCATTTGTCAGCCAATACTGAGATAGAGATAATAAACGATATTATCAAGAGAGCTACCTTTACCATATTTACGTCTGTTGAGCTAATCAACTGCTCTCGTACAAGGAAAAAAAAACAGTGAAAAGTCGGGACACGGTGCTTGAACGCCTGGATGATGGAAAATTTAAAATCCTTGAGCAGGTCGTGGTAACAAAATGTCCTACAATCGCACAGAATGTTTTTATAAAAAAATTTGAAAATATCCAAAAGGTTGTAAGACGTAAAGCTGCAGTCAGTGCACCATCAGAAAATGCAACAAGACATTAAAGTTGTCTGAACAGCAACATTTGTTTCTTTCTTAGTAACGTTTGTGTGTTTTATGTTGATTAAATCATTAACTGCATAACTGTGTTTAAGTATCTAATTTAGGTGTATTTGTGAAAGGTTTTAAAGATTTCATCAGAACTGTTGATTCTGATCAATAACTGAGGTGTTCATGTAATCTGATATCTGAATATCAGAGTATTCACAGTAACAGACAGGAACAATTCTTGAATTATTCACAAACTCTTTTAGAACACATGAAATCCTAATAAAATGTACCTGAACATTTCATGAATTGTTCTAGAATCTTAGTTCTTAAACAGTTCATGAACAATCCTTGTTAAAATGTTCATGAACAGTTCAAGAACATTTTAACAAGGATTGTTCATGAACTGTTCAAGAACATTTTAACAAGGATTGTTCATGAACTGTTCAAGAACTAAGATTCTAGAACAATTCATGAAATTGAATTCTTGAAAATTCGGCCATTTAATGTTCATGAACTGTTCATGTGCATTTTATGAACGGTTCATGAAAAGTGTTCTAGAACAATTCATGGATAATTCAAGAATTGTTCATGAAATTTTCATAGGGGTTGTTTTGCACCATCTTCACTGCACCATTCCAAAAAAGAGTGTGTACATTTGCCTTTAATTAAGAAAGATTCTATTGATTGGAGAGAATCTTTTTGTCTTCAGAAAAATAAGGCTTAGGATACAAGTCAAGAGAGAAGATGGTAAACTTCATGCACTACTTTCTGAAACTTTCAATAGTCCTCCTCCTCCAACACCTAGCATAACGAGTGAGATGGTGCAGGAGACTGCAACAGAGGTGGAATGAAAATATTCAATGGTTCTTCTGAGAAGTCATTGGAGGAAATTACATCATTGTCCTTAACTCAATCCTGAGGCAAAACAGGGCTTTACCTCCTAGTATGTCTCCTAAACCAAAGACATCAAAATAGAGTTACCATCATCTTGAAGTTCCTCATGGACGGTTATGGGACTAACTGTACTAGCAATCTGATGAAAAGAATGGGATCACTAAGTGGTAAATGGTTCACCAACTCCTTGATTTTGTTGGCCAAGGCCCATAATGGATGATGCAGATTTTAAAGTTGTTCAATTATAGCTTTAAAAAATATTAACACAACTGTAATAGAGCATATTCAAACAAATATTCTTAGCATTTTATGATAACAAGTCTCAGTTTTCCATATGGTTGACTGGTAGCATAGCAACCACTGACACAAATTTAAATACTGCACTCAACACAAACATTCCTCCAAATTGTGATAAAAACTAACTTTTCCTCAAAAGAAAAGAAAAATAGTTCTACATTTGGTTGCTGTAGAAGTCACGTTGTTGCTAGGGGATCCTATCCAGACATAATTTGATAAAGTATGTTCTATGAAACATTCCTTCAAACAGTTATCAATTTTGACTTTGTTGTTCTGGAGAATAGGCTGAATGTAGGTTTCCCAACCAGTTGCCATGGAAGCCACACCATGAAGCCAGACTGGAAAGACTTTTGATACTGAATGCTAACAAACATTCATACTGAGCTTTACCAAACTGGCTTTTGTAGAGTAGCTGAAAGATAATTCCAATTTCGAATGTTATTAAAGCAAACCACTGCTACAGAAGCTAACTTGAACACAAATAAAGCACGACATGAGAAGCATTTTAATCAAGTCTTATCCAGATCTCAAAATAATTTATTGTTTTCAAGAAATATGATGGATCTTTGAAGTTATTTTTGTTTTCTACAAATCGGTGCATAAACACTTTTTCAAGCTATATTTGGGGGATGTGGGGCATGAAAGATAAAAGCAAATAATTTTACTTGCACAATCACAAGAGTTTAAATTCAAGTAGTCTTTTATCATAAACAAATGGTCACATCTTCAAATGTTAATGTTTTCAAGCATGAGACTTTCATGGTAGTAGAGTTTTTGTCTGTCTATTGTGTTTAATAACATTTTTCAGCACAGGTCAGCCAGTATATTTGGTGGAGTCAGAGGTGAGATGTTTGAGTGATCTGTAAGGAAAAGCACCTAGTAGACCACTCAACAACCTGGAGATTGCAGGATATTACAATAATTCTCGTACTTTCCCAATTCATGACATTAGAGTAATTAGGATACTTTCCATATTCATTACATTAGAATAGGATACTTTCAATATTCATGACATTAGAATAATTAGGATACTTTCAATATTCATGACATTAGAATAATTAGGATACTTTCAATATTCATGACATTAGAATAATTAGGATACTTTCAATATTCATGACATTAGAATAATTAGGATACTTTCCAAATTCATGACATTAGAATAATTAGGATGCTTTCCGAATTCATAACATTAGAATAATTAGGATACTTTCCGAATTCATAACATTAGAATAATTACAGAGCTTTCTAGACTGAAGACATTAGAATAATTATAGTGCATTCTAACTTCATGACATGAGCACACTAACAACTAATAAATCTTTTAATTTTCCTAATTACCACACTGATTCTTAATGAAACTTTCAATCCACTACAACTAAAATGCCGCTTTCAAACTGTTCACTAACAAAGCAATTCAACATAAACTTACGGCAGTTCTTCTCATCAGAGTTGTCTCCACAGTCATTCTCCCCATCACACTGCCACTTGGGATTGAGACAGCCACGTCCATTTTCACATCGGAAATAACCTGCATAAAACAATGGAGGATATTCACGCAATGACCTTGATCTGCAAGTTACTAACACAAACATATCAGAATATTTTCATCTGTCAAAATATTTCACATTCTAAATTTTATTTGAATTTACTAGAACTAAATTTCTTGTGCCCACATAATTCAAAATACTCACCTTTTTGGATAACATTGTAGATCTTATGACCAATGCCCTAGACCAGTATTAGAATATTATGTTTAAGATGATTGTCCACTTACTGCACAGCTTTAAATGGTGCAATTATTACATCATGATATCAATATGATTAGTTTTCACTTTATTGTAAAGGAAAACTTGTGAACTCGTGAATTGACCAATAGTATCATGGCATAGTTGTAACTTTGGTCTCATAAAAAACTAGGTCAAAGATGTATGCTCTTAAATTAGTGAAATTTCTGCACAGGCCAGTTAGACCCAGGTATAAGGCTGTATATTTTATTCACATTAAAATTCCAAAGGTACTTTTTTTTAAAATATGTGGTAAAGTGATTAAAATATGCAGTGAACACAACACTGATAAGCAGATGTCAGAAATAAGATGCACAATTTTCAACCCTTCTCTTCCTGCTGTCCCTCACCTCTATTCAATGGCTTGGAGTGGCACATCTGAATGGACTTAGGGTTGGCAAAAGCAAAATACATTGCTGCTTACAATTTGAATAGAATTCCTAAGCAAGAAAATGATGCTATCCACAATAAGAATAAGAGACATTCAGAAATTTTGATCAGTTATAACTGATTGTAAATCAGCAATATATGCATTCACCTGCAAAAAACCAATGTGACCGTATAATTTTTGTCTTACAAAATATCATGTCCTACTGATAAACCTCTCTCACTAACATTCATTTCTTATATGCATTTATTAACATGAATCTATAACCTTTAAGCCTGTGCAAGTCTTCACTCTCCACAGCTTTTCATGGTCCTTATTCAATATTATAAGTTATTAGAGTCACGTGTATCAGTTTACTTCTTGTCAGAACCAGTCTAAACACTTACATTTGATAATATATGGTTTCAACCCATCAACTGAGCATTGCCAGCCTGTCAGTAAATGACCACTTTGGTGTTAACTTGCAAGAAAAATGTCTGAGATAATGTGCTCCCTCTGTATAATGCTCTTCATAAAAGTGACTGCCTTAAAAGTGAGGAAACCTTATGCTAAAGAATATTCCAACAAGGCTGTCATAATTATGCCAAAACAAAATAAAAAATAGTGCATTTAGTAATGTGACTTTACACTGTAGTTGGTTCTCATTATCCAAAAATTAAATTCAAATAACATAATTCAAGGAACAATGACAAAACAACATTCAAACAATTCCATGGCAGCCACCACTATACCCTCATTATAAGAGGGAAAGCTTCATACAGACTGGCAAGATTTAACTCAAGGAGTTCTCAAGGACCTAGAAAGGTTTTCTTCAAGACATTCTCAAGCACCTGGCAAGGTTTACTTCAAGGCATTCTCAAGGACCTAGAAAGGTTTACTTCAAGGCATTCTCAAGGACCTGGCAAGGTTTACTTCAAGGCACTCTCAAGGACCTGGCAAGGTTTACTTCAAGGCATTCTCAAGGACCTGGCAAGGTTTACTTCAAGGCATTCTCAAGGACCTGGCAAGGTTTACTTCAAGGCATTCTCAAGGACCTGGCAAGGTTTACTTCAAGGCATTCTCAAGGACCTGGCAAGGTTTACTTCAAGGCATTCTCAAGGACCTGGCAAGGTTTACTTCAAGGCATTCTCAAGGACCTGGCAAGGTTTACTTCAAGGCATTCTCAAGGACCTGGCAAGGTTTACTTTAAGGCATTCTCAAGGACCTGGTAAGGTCTACTTCAAAGTAACAATTTTCCAGTCATATTGCTATGATGTCTGTAGTGTGGCACTTTATGGTAATGACTAGCAAAAGGGCACATGTAGTGTCAAATACCACCCTGCCACATTACCCTGACACTTGGGTGCAATAGCCCTAACACTAACCTCTTAATGCTGACCACCAAGCAAGGGAGCTGCTACTACCAGTTTTGTAAGTTTCTGGTATGACTTGGCTAGGGTTCAAACACATTACCTCCCACATCAGAGGCAGACACTCCAACCACTTAGGCTGTTGGAGCAATCTACTTTATCATTGCATTAACAGGTACAAAACTAAGAAACAACATAATTGTCTGCTATTCCATCTGATAACTATTAGTATTGTTCCTTTTTTTTCTGCCTACTTTTATCCAATATTGATGTATTTTTAAACATCAGGTAAACAACACATTTCATTATTTTGTAAATAAATTGTGACACATTTTATGCAGTAAAACTCCTTAGATAAATTTCATGAGTTGTCAAAATTGAAGGAGTTAATTTTTGCAAATTCAGGTCTTTTGAAGGATAACACCAATGTTATTTTTAATCCAAGGAGTTTCCAAGACAACCATTCGAACACAAGAATTTTCAAAGGTTACGCAAATCAAGATGATAAGTGGCTTTATACTGAGTGACACTGCACAAGACATAAAAACTAGACATTCTACACTATATATACAAGACAGTGTCAAATCTAGATATTTTAAATGGCATATACAAGACTATAAACTATTTTGAATGCCAAGTGTCACCATGTTCATTTAGGTCCCACAAGACCATGTGATAAATTTCCATGTAAACTATACTGAATGCTAAGTGGCACTATTGTCATTTAGGTCCAACTAGACCATGGGATAAATTTCCATGTAAAGTAATTACTGAATTCTAAGTAGCACCATTGTCATTTAGGTCCAACTAGACCATGGGATAAATTTATATTTTAAGTTGTCTGGTATATTTAGACACTTCTCATTAGGGGAGTAATTAAATACACCATACAATTGCTTTTAACCTAGGAAAAATGACTAGATGAGATGCAGTGAGATTGTACATATGTACACATATATCTGTGCAAACATTGATGCCATGAGAGGTACACTACATAGCTCTCTCCAGCTTCTTCAGGGCATGGTAATAGTTGACTTGTAGCTCTCCCCAACTTCTTAAGGGCATGGTAATAGTTGACTTGTAGCTCTCCCCAACTTCTTAAGGGCATGGTCATAGTTGACTTGTAGCTCTCCCCAACGTCTTAAGGGCATGGTAATAGTTGACTTGTAGCTCTCCCCAGCTTCTTAAGGGCATGGTAATAGTTGACTTGTAGCTCTCCCCAACTTCTTAAGGGCATGGTAATAGTTGACTTGTAGCTCTCCCCAACTTCTTAAGGGCATGGTAATAGTTGACTTGTAGCTCTCCCCCAACTTCTTATGGGCATGGGAATAGTTGACTTGTAGCTCTCCCCAACTTCTTATGGGCATGGTAATAGTTGACTTGTAGCTATCCCCAACTTCTTATGGGCATGGTAATAGTTGACTTGTAGCCTTGTAGCTCTCCCTAACTTCTTAAGGGCATGGTAATAGTTGACTTGTAGCTCTCCCCAACTTCTTAAGGGCATGGTAATAGTTGACTTGTAGCTCTCCCCAACTTCTTAAGGGCATGGTAATAGTTGACTTGTAGCTCTCCCCAGCTTCTTAAGGGCATGGTAATAGTTGACTTGTAGCTCTCCCCAGCTTAAGGGCATGGTAATAGTTGACTTGTAGTTCTTATCAACTTCTTATGGGCATGGTAATAGTTGACTTGTAGCTCTCCCCAACTTCTTAAGGGCATGGTAATAGTTGACTTGTAGCTCTCCCCCAACTTCTTATGGGCATGGTAATAGTTGACTTGTAGCTCTCCCCAACTTCTTATGGGCATGGTAATAGTTGACTTGTAGCTCTCCCCAACTTCTTATGGGCATGGTAATAGTTGACTTGTAACCTTGTAGCTCTCCCTAACTTCTTATGGGCATGGTAATAGTTGACTTGTAGCTCTCCCCAACTTCTTAAGGGCATGGTAATAGTTGACTAAGTCTCAGCATATCACTACACTGACCAACAATTTCACTTGTTTTGTAAAACAGGTTATGGGATTCACTCATCTATGCTGATGTACACTTTTGTGATTATTTTAATGGCTTCTACTTTTTATGCATGCCTAATTATAAACAGCATATGAATCCATTACATATATATCATTCTGTCCTGTTTTTCAAACCAATAATGTACTAATTTTCTATAACAATAACTGATTTCTTACCCTTTAGGCATGCAGGGTACTGACACATGAATGGCAGTTTCATATCACAGTCCTTAACAGCCCAAAAACTATTATTTGACCCAGCCACACAGTCTCCCACTTCAAAGTTAGGCTCATTATTATTCCACAGTCCCTGCCACAGTGGGTAATCTCCCATTTCTCCCCAGGCTGCTTCACCATCATCCTTCTCATAGATGAGATTCAGTCCTTTAAAAAAAATTGTCATACAGTTTTCTTCATCCAATTTTCTATAAGTAAACAATGTAATGGGTGTAATGAATTCAATTGTTTGTTACAGAACATATCAGAATAAGTGCTAAGATTTTCTAGAATCATTGACATGCATGCAACAATGACCCCACTTTCAAAAGGACTGATATTCACATCTATTTTTTATTGACATACATTTTGATGTAAAAATGCACATTTATCAAGCTTTATATTATCTGCACTTAGTGAATTATATCAAGTTGCCAAAGGTTGCAATGACATCAGCTTCAAATTATTTTAATTGCATTAAACACTTGATGGCAGATGACATTCAGTCTTTCCAGAAAATTGTTAGATAAACTTATGTTAAACTTCTTCATCTTACCAAGGATGTCTACTTATATGAATACAGTTGGCATAGTAAATACTGACAACAAATAGAAGCATAGTGCACATATTAGTATTTATCTACATTAGCCACTACAAATGAGTTCTCATTCATATGAAATATATACATTCTACATATCTCATTCCCATCACTACAAATGAGTCCTCACCTCACATGAAATATATATATTCTACATATTTCATTCCCATCACTACAAATGAGTCCTCACCTCACATAAAATGTATACATTCCACACATCTCATTCCCATCACTACAAATGAGTCCTCACTCACGTGAAATGTATACATTCCACACATCTCATTCCTATCACTACAAATGAGTCCTCACTCATGTGAAATGTATACATTCCACACATCTCATTCCCATCACTACAAATGAGTCCTCACTCACGTGAAATGTATACATTCCACATATCTCATTCCTATCACTACAAATAAGTCCTCACTCACATGAAATATATACATTCTACATATTTCATTCCCATCATTACAAATGAGCCCTCACCTCATATGAAATATATACATTCCACACATCTCATTCCCATCACTACAAATGATTCCTCACTCACATGAAATATATACATTCCACACATCTCATTCCTATCACTACAAATGAGTCCTCACTCACGTGAAATGTATACATTCCACACATCTCATTCCCATCACTACAAATGAGTCCTCACTCACATGAAATATATACATTCTACATATTTCATTCCCATCACTACAAATGAGTCCTCACCTCACATAAAATGTATACATTCCACACATCTCATTCCCATAACTACAAATGAGTCCTCATTCAAGTGAAATGTATACATTCCACACATCTCATTCCCATCACTACAAATGAGTCCTCACTCATATGAAATGTATACATTCCACACATACCGTTCTCATCACAACAATTGAGTCCTCACTCATATGAAATATATACATTCCACACATCTCATTCCCATCACTACAAATGAGTCCTCACTCACGTGAAATGTATACATTCCACACATCTCATTCCCATCACTACAAATGAGTCCTCATTCACATAAAATATATACATTCCACACTTACCATTCCTATCACTACAAATGAGTCCTCACTCACATAGAATGTATACATTCCACACATTTCATTCCTATACACACTCATTAAAAGCAATACACAGTTAACCTGCTGTGCATAGTCTTTGACACTATATAAGGAACAGTCATTAATACTGAAAGCTTAGCATAACAAAAAATATATATCACTACTTCCATTTGTACTGTTCAAAATTGGCAGTACAGAGCATGAATCATTGTGTTCTTGAGATTTACACAGATACATTACCAATGCAAGTACAGCATAAAATAGGTCACAGTTGCTAACTTGCTTATTCTTCTAACAATGTTTCTTCAGAATCTTGGGTGTTTACAATCAAACAATATAAGTATTTGATGATAACTGAACTTTTGCCTATATTTACATATAATTAGATTAACTTCTTTGGGTGTAACTAATAAAGATGTATCCAATTATCAAGTTTCATGATCCTAACAAAACACAGCACGCAAAATAGAAGACTTAAAGTCAAAATTTCAATAAAGTTACGTATGCTTGAAATACAGATCTCTTAGACATCTTACTGTAACAAGGATGTAGTACCTATTAAGATGAATCCCCCCACAATTCTAGATACAGTTTAGGTTGGCATGTGATTCAAGGTACAGTGTAGGCTGGCATGTGATTCTAGGTACAGTGTAGGTTGGCATGTGATTCTAGGTACAGTGTAGGTTGGCATGTGATTCTAGGTACAGCGTAGGCTGGCATGTGATTCTAGGTACAGTGTGGGTTGGCATGTGATTCTAGGTACAGTGTAGGTTGGCATGTGATTCTAGGTACAGTGAAGGTTGGCATGTGATTCTAGGTACAGTGAAGGTTGGAATCTGATTCTAGGTACAGTGATGGCTGTAATGTGATTATATATATACAGTGAAGGTTGGCATGTGATTCTAGATACAGTGTAGGTTGGCATGTGATTCTATGTACAGTGAAGGCTGGCATGTTATTCTAGATGCAGTGAAGGTTGGCATGTGATTCTAGATGCAGTGTAGGTTGGCATGTGATTCTAGGTACAGTGTATGTTGGCATGTGATTCTAGGTACAGTAAAGATTGGCATGTGCTTCTAGGTACAATGTAGGTTGCCATGTGATTCTAGGTACAGTGAAGGTTGGCATGTGATTCTAGGTACAGTGTATGTTGGCATGTGATTCTAGATACATTGAAGATTGGCATGTGATTCTAGGTACAATGTAGGTTGCCATGTGATTCTAGGTACAGTGAAGGTTGGCATGTGATTATAGGTACAGTTTAGGTTGGCATGTGATTCTAGGTACAGTGTAGGTTGACTTGTGATTCTAGGTACAGTGTATGTTAATGGCATGTTATTCTAGGTTCAGTGTAGGCATGTGATTCTAGGTACAGTGTAGGTTGTAGGTACAGTTTAGGTTGGCATGTGATTCTAGATACAGTAGGTTTGCAGGTAATTTCGTGCCAGAAATGTTTGTGATCATGAGCTAAATAAAACAATCTTCACTAAAACATGATGAAATATAGGTTATTATAAGTTTTTGTTTGTTTTAATGGTGAGTTTCTAGATGAAATATAGGTTATTATTTGTTTTCCTTTGTTTTAATGGTGACTTTCTAGATGAAATATAGGTTTTTTTTCAGTTTTCTTTTTGTTTTAATGGTGAGTGTCTAGATGAAATATAGGTTATTATGAGGTTTTTTTTTGTTTTAATGGTGAGTTTCTAGATGAAATATAGGTTATTATGAGTTTTCTTTTGTTTTAATGGTGAGTTTCTAGATGAAATATAGGTTATTATGAGTTTTCTTTTGTTTTAATGGTGAGTGTCTAGATGAAATATAGGTTATTATGAGTTTTGTTTTAATGGTGAGTTTCTAGATGAAATATAGGTTATTATTAGTTTTCTTTTTGTTTTAATGGTGAGTTTCTAGATGAAATATAGGTTATTATGAGTTTTCTTTTGTGTTAATGGTGAGTTTCTAGATGAAATATAGGTTATTATGAGTTTTCTTTTGTTTTAATGGTGAGTTTCTAGATGAAATATAGGTTATTATGAGTTTTCTTTTGTTTTAATGGTGAGTGTCTAGATGAAATATAGGTTATTATGAGGGGTTTTTTTTGTTTTAATGGTGAGTTTCTAGATGAAATATAGGTTATTATGAGTTTTCTTTTGTTTTAATGGTGAGTTTCTAGATGAAATATAGGTTATTATTAGTTTTCTTTTTGTTTTAATGGTGAGTTTCTAGATGAAATATAGGTTATTATGAGTTTTCTTTTGTTTTAATGGTGAGTTTCTAGATGAAATATAGGTTATTATGAGTTTTCTTTTGTTTTAATGGTGAGTGTCTAAATGAAATATAGGTTATTATGAGGGTTTTTTTTTTTGTTTTAATGGTGAGTTTCTAGATGAAATATAAGTTATTATAAGTTTTCTTTTGTTTTAATGGTGAGTGTCTAGATGAAATATAGGTTATTATGAGTTTTCTTTTGTTTTAATGGTGAGTTTCTAGATGAAATATAGGTTATTATGAGTTTTCTTTTTGTTTTAATGGTGAGTTTCTAGATGAAATATAGGTTATTATAAGTTTTCTTTTTGTTTTAATGGTGAGTTTCTAGATGAAATATAGGTTATTATTAGTTTTCTTTTGTTTTAATGGTGAGTTTCTAGATGAAATATAGGTTATTATGAGTTTTTTTTGTTTTAATGGTGAGTTTCTAGATGAAATATAGGTTATTATGAGTTTTCTTTTGTTTTAATGGTGAGTTTCTAGATGAAATATAGGTTATTATGAGTTTTCTTTTTGTTTTAATGGTGAGTTTCTAGATGAAATATAGGTGATTATGAGTTTTCTTTTGTTTTAATGGTGAGTTTCTAGATGAAATATAGGTTATTATGAGTTTTCTTTTGTTTTAATGGTGAGTTTTAGATGAAATATAGGGTATTATGAGTTTTGTTTTTCTTTTAATGGTGAGTTTCTAGATGAAATATAGGTTATTATTAGTTTTCCTTTGTTTTAATGGTGAGTTTCTAGATGAAATATAGGTTATTATAAGTTTTCTTTTTGTTTTAATGGTGAGTGTCTAGGTGAAATATAGGTTATTATTAGTTTTCTTTTGTTTTAAAGGTAAGTTTCTAGATGAAATATAGGTTATTATGAGTTTTCTTTTGTTTTAATGGTGAGTTTCTAGATGAAATATAGGTTATTATGAGTTTTCTTTTGTTTTAATGGTGAGTTTCTAGATGAAATATAGGTTATTATGAGTTTTCTTTTTGTTTTAATGGTGAGTTTCTAGATGAAATATAGGTTATTATTAGTTTTCCTTTGTTTTAATGGTGAGTTTCTAGATGAAATATAGGTTATTATGAGTTTTCTTTTTGTTTTAATGGTGAGTTTCTAGATGAAATATAGGTTTTTATTAGTTTTCTTTTGTTTTAATAGGGAGTTTCTAGATGAAATATAGGTTATTATTAGTTTTCTTTTGTTTTAATGGTGAGTTTCTAGATGAAATATAGGTTATTATAAGTTTTCCTTTGTTTTAATAGTGATTTTCTAGATGAAATATAAGTTATTATGAGTTTTCTTTTGTTTTAATGGTGAGTTTCTAGATGAAATATAGGTTATTATAAGTTTTCTTTTGTTTTAATGGTGATTTTCTAGATGAAATATAGGTTATTATGAGGGTTTTTTTTGTTTTAATGGTGAGTTTCTAGATAAAATATAGGTTATGAGTTTTCTTTTGTTTTAATGGTAAGTTTCTAAAAGAGATGCATATCATTATCAATTGTTATGATAACAAGAACAAAACGCCAATCATGCAACAGAAACTTGAGTGTAAATATCTGTCATAATTACCTACTTATGCAATGAGTAACACCCATCGATATACCCACCAAATGTCATGATTCAGACAGTACACATCATACAATAATGAAAATGTGGTCATGATCTAAATACAACAGTTTTGCTACTAACAAAACTATGTACAATCATCTAGTTTGACAATTGCATAAACTGAACCTGAGAAATTAACTGAAAACACAAACACAAAACGTAAAAAAAGTTAATGAAGCATGACCTATGGGTCAGTAAGACCTGATTTTTTAATGAAGCTGTAGTACTTATCATGATTCATCAACTTATCATGTTTCAGGGTATAGCAGTGTGCATACAGGATAAAAATAAAACAGAAACTGAACATGTCAGGATTTCAGACCTATCAACCTAAAAAAGCCCTACTCAGTCAGGCAGCATTGATATTTTTTCCATAAGCTAGACCAATTTTCAGATAGGGGTAATGAAATATGGTGTACTACCATTGTAACATGGAAAAACATGTGTTTAAAATGTTGTATGAATGCATGAATAATATATTAAGTAGACTAAAGCATCTGCATTATCCTTGATATAGTTAATAGTCTGGTTACCCAACTAACTCTGCCATGTTTAATGTGAAAACCTAGATTTGAAACCAACCTGGACAAGTCATTTTTTATTTTAATAATTTTTTGCATTCAATAACCATTATTGTAAAATCATGCTGGTTTTTGACTCAAGTTATAACATTATATTTACAGGAAGTAAATAACTTAAACACTGTGCAAAAACTTAACCAAGAATATAAATACACTGTACATGACTGCACAAAGTTATCTCCCCTACCCAGAGGGAAGGTTGAAACCCACTCCAGGTTGTTGTCTAAAACTTAAGAATAAAGAATAGATGATATATAGTGAGGATGTACATTTGTCAGCACATGATAGGCTATGCATGGTGGCCAGTATAACTGTTGGAGAAAGAACCCTGACAAAACCAGGGAAGAATCACCAACCAATAAGAAGCTACTGGCAGACTATCTCATATACCCAGGTTAGCTGAGCCTGAACATTTCTGACCACTCTGGACCTCTGTACATTTGTATTTATGCTTAATATTACATGTACAGTGCTGCAAAAGCTTTCTCTTACTTCATAGTGGGCTACAATAAGCTACTACTTTGTATAGTTGAACTATAATAATAACGTAACTGTTATGAATGAAAATTCTATGTTCTGGAGTCTTATTTGTTTCAAAATAAGGAACAGTAAAGAGAATTTAATCTGTAATCCTCAGTGCCAGCATTATGCTGGTTTTATGTTGGTATCGTGGAGGAGACCATGACACAAATTTTGAAACACAAAGGAAAATATGAACTGTTTAGTGATATTAGGTCAAGACAGACCAAATAGACATAACTTTAAGACCTTCAATGAGCTTTGCTTGATGCCCCATGTAATCAATATAAATTTCCTTTCAAAAGCTCTCCTTCTCTCTCTCTAAGATACAGTAGTGGTTTTACTGGCCAGATTAATTTGCTGTGGTATGACCATCATATTTTCTAATAAAGATAGAACGTTTGTTATTAAGCAACATACCTATCCAGAAGAGATGATCTGGATGACTGGTTGGAGCTATGGGTCTTACAATCTCTGCATACTGAACATCGTTAGCCTGAACAAGCTCACTACCATTGGCACTGAAATAGAAGCATCACAAATTGACAAATGTTTATTAAAAATAATAGATAAAAAGTCAAATTCTCTTAAGAAAATGATTATACAATGGCCCATTTTATATTTTATTTACCATGCATGTATTAAATCCAAGGAAGGCAAACTAGAATCATGGGAATGAATGTGAATATATTATGTGATGTCTCTAAGACAATATTTCAACAACCTCTCTCACATAGTAACAATATTTTGAATATGAATTACCACCAGAAGAAGTAACTTTATGTAATATGGACAAAATTGAGATGTTGAGATTCCTGTCTTTTGGAAGAGATGGATAACTCAACCAAGAATAATGGATACATAGAAGCACCTGTGCAAGATCCTAATTTTCAATCTTGTAAAACACATAACAACCTAGAATTCCAGAACCCTTTCAAGACCATGAACCTTCATTAAAAATCCAATGCATTCAGTGATAAACTTGAACCTTTCCCACAACAAAAAAGCAATCCATTATTTGCCCATGACTGAATAAGGGGCATATGATACAAATTACAATGCTGAAAATATTTACAAATCTTTCACAACATTACATAACTACCAGTCACTGAACATATTTATAAATTTTACACAACATTACATAACTACCATTCACTGAACATATTTAAAAATTTTACACAGCATTACATAACTACCAGCCACTGATCATATTTACAAATGTTACACATTACATAACTACCAGTCACTGAACATATTTATAAATTTTACACAACATTACATAACTACCAGTCACTGAACATATTTACAAATGTTACACATTACATAACTACCAGTCACTGAACATATTTACAAATCTTGCACAACATTACATAACTACCAGTCACTGAACATATTTACAAATCTTACACAACATTATATAACTACCATTCACTGAGCATATTTACAAATCTTACACAACATTATATAACTACCATTCACTGAGCATATTTACAAATCTTACACAACATTATATAACTACCATTCACTGAGCATATTTACAAATCTTACACAGCATTACATAACCACAACATTACATAACTACCAGTCACTGAACATATTTACAAATCTTAAACAACATTACATAACTACCAGTCTACTGAAAAATGTTTACAAATATTACACATTACATTACTACCAGTTACTGATAATATTTACAAATCTTACAAAACATTACATAACCACAACATTACATAACTACCAGTCACTGAAAATGTTTTTGCCTTCAAAATGAGCAGACTTTAGAGCATTCATCAACTGTCTTCATCAACAAGATGAACCATAGTCCAATTTTTAACTGATTATAGATTTTACTTAATGGTCAGGAAGGCCACAAGCTATGGACCATAATGTGCATTTTAATGAAAGCCACATACTATGGACCATTAGTCCATTTTAAAGAAAGCCACATGTTAGGTTCCTTTTGTGCATTTTGGTGAAGGCCACATGCTATGGGTGATTTTGATGAAATTTATGGCAATTGTAAAACAAAGAAATATTATTCATATTTAAACAGTACATGGGGTTTATAGCCTTAAAATGAATTTCATTAGCATAATGTGATTGCAAATTAAATGTCTACAAAAATAATTTTAAATGTACAATTTTTATTAAATCTTCTCGAGTATAACACCTTTATTTAAAAGGTTACTGCTTGAGATATGTGTTTCAAGGGAGATAATTACTTCAGGTGGTCTCCATTTACCCATGTTAAACAGGACAACCAATGATGTCATGTTAGTCCAATGTTATATATTTTTTTTCTTTTTTATTTTTTTATTATTTCATTTTACCTATTTAAAAATGACCAGCATAATCTAAATAAATTTAACTGTAAAATATGAAATTCAAAATCAAACATTTGTATTACATAATTAAAATTTCTGAACTAAATATGAAAAATAATCATATTGTAAAATTTCAGTTTATTTTAAACTGAATGACTCACAGAGTTATGACTGCTTTTGTCCTGAATTATTATTGGCAATTTTTTGTTTGTCCTTGGCATGATATAACCTTCCAAGAAGATGCATTCATGTATTTATTAATACTCATTTTTCATTCACTTCTGAAATTGTTAATAGTCTATGGTTTTACCTTAAGGCCAATAGATCATTGAATCTGGCAGGATATCATACTTTTTTGTTTTGCTTATGCCTATATTTTGTACTCAAACACTTGTCATTACATTAGTATTATTGGTTTATGCCTATATTTTGTACTCAAACAATGGTTGTTACATTAGTATTATTGGTTTATGCCTATATTTTGTACTCAAACACTGGTTGTTACATTAGTATTATTGGTTTATGCCTATATTTTGTACTCAAACACTGGTCATTACATTAGTGTTATTGGTTTATGCCTATATTTTGTACTTAGACACTGGTTGTTACATATTTTGTACTCAAACACTGGTCATTGATTTAGTGTTGTTGGTTTACGTATATTTTGTACTCAAACACTGGTCATTACATTAGTGTTATTGGTTTATGCCTATATTTTGTACTCAAACACAGGTCATTACATTAGTGTTATTGGTTTATTCCTATATTTTGTACTCAAACACTGGTTGTTAAATTATTGTTGGTTTATGCCTATATTTTGTACTCAAACACTGGTCCTTACATTAGTGTTATTGATTTATGCCTATATGTTGTACTCAAACACTGGTTGTTACATTAGTGTTGTTGGTTTATGCCTATATTTTGTACTCAAACACTGGTCCTTACATTAGTGTTATTGATTTATGCCTATATTTTGTACTCAAACACTGGTGTTTTACTTTGTACTCAAACACATTAGTGTTATTGGTTTATGCCTATATTTTGTACTCCAACACTGGTCAATACATTAGTGTTGTTGGCTTATGCCTATATTTTGTACATAAATGCTGGTCATAAAATTAGCATTACTGGTTTATGCCTATAGTTTGTACTCAAACACTGGTTGTTATATTAGCATTATTGGTTTATGCCTATATTTTGTACTCAAACACTGGTCGTAACATTAATGTTATTGGTGTATGGCTATATTTTGATTCCTTTGGACTGCTCCATGGCCTAGTGGTTAAAGTGTCCACTGCGGAAGTGGGAAGTCATGGGTTCTATCCCCGGCCGAGTCATACCAAAGACTTACAAAATTGGTACTAACAGCTGCCTCGCTTGATGCTCAGCATTAAGATGTTATTGTTAGGACTGGTCGGCCTGGTGTCTGGATAATGTGACTGGGTAGGACATCATGCTACATGTCTGCGGCATGATGCTCCAGTGCTAGACATCACTATAAAACTGCCTCACAGCAGACATCGTAGCGATGACTGAAAATTTGTTAAAAAAGCTACGTTAAAAATCCTAATCCTAATGTACTCCTTTGGAAAAACAAATTCTTACTGAAAAAATATGCATCAAATAATTTTAGTTAATTATAACCAGATATTAAACTACAACTCTATGGTCTTAAACTAAGTACATGTAACACAAAAGAGTGAAACCAATACATTTTGTAAAATTCAACAAATAATTTATTTCCCAAGAATACAAAATGAAAATTTAAGAGGAACTCACAGCATTGTGAATTAATCCCCAAACATAACTTAAAGTTCTGTCACAGGTATAAATGTGTCAAGTGTACCAAATAAATTCCATTGGTGTCTTGAATAAATTTACAAATATGCCAGCTGTCATGATGTGTCACAATGATATAATTTAGAATGCTTTTAAATGAATTTGCAATAATCCCAAAATAATGACCTAGTCCAAAAGGCCTATAATCACTTTGTAATTCCAATGAATAATTTAAATAAGTAAATCTTGAAACTCACTTAAAAGACTCATTCCACTACAGATGATAGGAATTGATAATTCTAAAGTAAATAACTTTATGTTGTTATGTATATTTGATATAAGTCATTTATATTTATTTTTATTGTCTGTTTATTAGATTCAAATTTGGCATTTTAAGTTTTAAGATTCGTTCATTGAAGAGGGGGGTGACCTGTACTTTACAGAATAAACACCAGGTGTTGACCTCATTTCTGACCTGGCTTCAGAGTTGTTTACAAGCTTTCAAAATGATTGGTTGGTTCCAATGACATTATAGAGCTTTGTATAAACATCTTTCTATTTTAGTTGGGTCATACACTGTGTACGTGAAGTTTTGAATGTAAATTTGTTCTGAAAGGTTCTAGAAGATCACGTGACCCCTTTCTTGTTTATGTAAAAACAGCTATATAAACTATGTTTTGGAGCAAGCTATTCAGTAGAAATTGGGCTGTTAGAATATTAAGTTGTGTTGTTTTGAGTTATTTTAAATTACCTTGTATTGGAAATTATGTCAATTCGTTTGGATTCAAGAGGATTTATTTTGTTATTTATCTGGAAAAGAATTGTGCTCATAAAATTTTATTAACAAGAACTGATTTCATCAAGTGACATCATCTTCCATATTGGATACTTCACTGGAATTCGAACTTAGAATTATTTGGACATTTTATTACCTGGACTTTTGCAATTTCTCTAGTGGATAATATTTTGACTTATTTTTGGATTAATTTTGGAATTGATTCTTAACACCGTAAGTTTATTTTTCTTTTCTGGAAAATATTTGTGCTCAATAAATTGTTTATTAAGTTTTTACAAGCTTGTTTTTTTCACTCTTTCTATGTTACTTCTTTATTGGAGCCTAAACACGTAACAATGTACAGATGGTCATCTGACCACTGATTCTGTGGAATTTTCCATCAAATTCTTAAACTAGGTCAGGTCTATTTACCTAGTAAAGATCAAGTAAATCATGTCTTTTTCTAGGGGGAAAATCAAAATCATGTGTCCTGAATTCAAATCCATGTAAATCTGTTTACATGACAATAACACTAATCAGGTAAGCCAAATTTCTTACCCTCAGTTATGGACAAAGATCAATGACGCAAAACAGTTAAACATACATAAAAATTTATACAATTTTCATATCCAAAGACTTACTTCTTACAGCTATTCCTGGAATCAGTCCAGGTCATAGCAGTCTCCACTGCAAGGTAACATACTCCCTTGGCAGCAACCCATCCTGCAATTATTAATTTTAGCTTAAATCAAATATCTGCCAGCAGTATATATTTTAATTAAATCTCTATACATTCCAAGCTGATTTTCAACTAATATAATGGTCTACCTACTGAAATAAACTTATATCATCCAGTTTAACTTGTTTAATTTGTGATAAACCAATGTGTTTTGGTATGAAAATTGCATTATTCACACTCAGTGGTGCTGTGTATTTAAATGACACACTGTCTCGAAATCGTAAACACAATGTAACGATATAATATTTATTAAATGTAAAAAACTGATATTCTGAACAAATAAATCCAGTATATTTTGCCATAATGATACAAATGAATGGATCGATATGTATCCACATTTCTCTTTAAATAGAACTGGGAATTAGTTTCAATGGTCCTCCTTACAATTACAAATTTTTTCTATCCACATTGGCCAAGTTTTCTCTATCCACCATGGCCCAATTTTGTTTATCTACCATCACCAAGTTTTCTCTTTCCACCATTGCCCAATTTTGTCTATCCACCGTCACCAAGTTTTGTCTATCCACTATAGCCTAATTTTGTCAATACACCATCGCCAAGTTTTCTCTATCAACCATGGCCCAATTTTGTCTATCCACCATGGCCCAATAAGATGTACATGTACTGTGTTAGACACATCCAAATAGTTCTTCACCTGGCCATAAACCACCATCAGTCCTCAATTCCAAATGTCTCCCCTGATATTTATATTGTTTGGGATAACATACAAAATATAAATATAAGGGTAGGGATCTCACCTGTCCATCTGGTCGATTACCTTTTCATACTAGTCACTAACATTTACTTTTCTTTTGTTGGATAAATACTGTTTCCAGCCTCATTAAAAACTTCCTTTTATGAACCTGTCTGGATGTGCCAACAGTTTATATACATGTATAAATGTTTTATTTTTTTCTGACTTTAATTAATCTGATGTATTTACATGCCTGAATGTGAAAATACCTGCTTGAAATGAATATGAATTCTTTAAGTTAATTGTAGAAAAGTATTTATCAATTATGAATATGTTAAATAATCACTCATGGAGTATTCACAAACAACTGGAGTTGTCTTCCCTTCTAGCTGCTGTTGCTGTAGAATGTACCCTGACTATAATGGAATGCTGCAAGAGAAATTGCAGACACTTTCCTTGGGGCTAGGTACAAACATTGAACATACTGAATATTTTTTTACAGTTTGTCAAAATCATATGTACTGTTCCTAATATTTCTTCTTTGTTTTATCCTTTCAATTTTGGTATGTAAAAAACAACTTTATTTGTTTTTGTTTCCCAATTCATGTGGTTACACACATAAAGATATCCTCTACTAAATTTACACTAATTCAGTTACTATCATCACATATGAGTTCTATAACTGTCATTTCTTTTGCTGAGTCTAATATAATTGTGTATGTCGAACACATTTTAGGTTAGGAATAAATCTATCTTAAAGCAGCAAAAGACAATGGCCAGTTATAGCACAAAATCTCTGCACTGTGCTCTCCCACCCATCAAGACAAAGGCTAGTAATCCTTGCACTACGCTCTCCAACCCAACAAGACAAAGGTCAATGATCTCTGCACTATGCTCTCCAACCCAACAAGACAAAAGTTAGTGATGGCAAATGATCTCTGCACTATGCACACCTACCCAACAAGACAAAGGCCAGTGATCTCTGCAATGAACTTCTCTGTCCCACCCAACAAGACAAAGGTTGGTAATGGCACATGATCTTTGCACTATGGTCTCCCACCCCTATCATTTTTTCCCCCTCTATTTGACAATATCTTTGAGCATGGATGTCTCCTAGATGTCTTTGGAACATAATATCATGTGCTCCAGTACCATCTTTTCCAGGATCAGCGCTGTAGATTACAGAACTCAAATTGCTCCTCATTAGAATCAGTTTGGTAAAATAATCTCATTGGCACATTTTCACATATTAGTAGAGTAGTATACAGTACTAAAATTACTACTCAGTTAGAGATACCACTCTGCAGCATGATGTCCAGTGCTAGGCATCACTATAAACTGCTACATTGTCAACAGAATGCCAATATGATAGGAAAATTGTTTAAGCTTCATAAACAGTCCATCACACACACACACACACACACATACACACACACACACACACTCCTCAGTCAGAGTCAGATATTATGTAGTTGGGACCAGGACAGAAAAGAAATAATTAGGTCAAGTTTTCTTAATTTCAATGTCACTGAGCTGGCCACTTCACCTTAAAGACCTTAGTCAACTATCTGTGAATGGTTACCTGATTTATCTAAAAGGCCTTAGTCAACTATCTGTGAATGGTTACCTGATTTATGGCCTTAGTCAACTATATGTGAATGGTTACCTGATTTATCTAAAGGGCCTTAGTCAACTTTCTGTAAATGGTTACCTAATTTATCTTAAAGGCCTTAGTCAACTATCTGTGAATGGTTACCTGATTTATCTAAAAGGCCTTAGTCAACTGTCTGTGAATGGTTACCTGATTTATCTAAAAGGTCTTAGTCAACTTTCTGTGAATGGTTACTTGATTTATAATGTAGATTAACTCATAATAGAATCCTCACTTTACAGAAGAAGATCTGGCCATCTGAACTAAAAGTAGATTTTAGAATTAAGACTTTGATCTATATTTATGTAACTATTCCACTAACATTTATACAGTATGTAATTAAAGTACTCACCTTCAGGACATTCAAAGGTCAAATCACCAACAGTCTCTGTAACAGGTACAGAACAAACTGCTTTCTGTAAACAAATTAAAAACATGATGAAAATGATTAATAATGTTACAAAAAAAAACTGCATGAACAAATGCACAAATAACACAAAAAAAACTGCTTACAAGCTTTACATGCCATTTTTTAAAATTAAATGTTATTAAAAGTTAGGTTTATAAATATGTTTTAAAAGTAAATAATGAAAGTTGAAAAGATTTGTCATCAACATTATTAGTAACTCATCACGATGTAAATAATATGCAATGTGCACCACAACATCTCACCACACCATAAAGAGTCCTCAAAAGCACAGATATGGAAATATATTTTCATTGGAATGCATAGTTAGTACATCACAGATATGGAAATATATTTTCATTGGAATGCATAGTTAGTACATCACAGATATGGAAATATATTTTCATTGGAATGCGTAGTTAGTACATCACAGATATGGAAATATATTTTCATTGGAATGCGTACTTAGTACATCACAGATATGGAAATATATTTTCATTGGAATGCGTAGTTAGTACATCACAGATATGGAAATATATTTTCATTGGAATGCATAGTTAGTACATCACAGATATGGAAATATATTTTCATTGGAATGCGTAGTTAGTACATCACTGATATGGAAATATATTTTCATTGGAATGTGTAGTTAGTACATCACAGACAACCAATGCAAGTTTGTTTACATTTACCAATTTTGTATGGTCAGTATAAACTAAGCAATTTACATATGTAAATGTTGTAGCTCTATTGAATTGTCACAAATAATGTGTGGCTCTATTGAATTGTCACAAATAATGTGTGGCTCTATTGAATTGTCACCAATAATGTGTGGCTCTATTGAATTGTCACCAATAATGTGTGGCTCTATTGAATTGTCACAAATAATGTGTGGCTCTATTGAATTGTCACAAATAATGTGTGGCTCTATTGAATTGTCACAAATAATGTGTGGCTCTATTGAATTGTCACAAATAATGCGTGGCTCTATTGAATGGTCACCAATAATGTGTAGCTCTATTTAATTGTCACAAATAATGTGTGGCTCTATTGAATTGTCACCAATAATGTGTGGCTCTATTGAATTGCCACAAATAATCTGTAGCTCTATTGAATTGTCACAAAAAATGTGTGACTCTATTGAATTGTTACAAAAAATGTGTAGCTCTATTGAATTGTCATAAATAATGTTGCAGCTCTATTGAATTGTCACAAATAATGTGTAGCTCTATTGAATTGTCACAAATAATGTGTGGCTCTATTGAATTGTCACAAAAACATGTGTAGCTCTATTGAATTGTCACAAATAATGTGTAGCTCTATTGCATTGTCACAAATAATGTGTGACTCTATTGAATTGTCACAAATAATGTGTAGCTCTATTGAATTGTCACAAATAATGTGTAGCTCTATTGAATTGTCACAAAAAATGTGTTGCTCTATTGAATTGTCACAAATAATATGTAGCTCTATTGAATTGTCACAAATAATGTGTAGCTCTATTGAATTGTCACAAATAATGTGTGGCTCTATTGAATTGTCACAAATAATCTGTAGCTCTATTGAATTGTCACAAAAAATGTGTGACTCTATTGAATTGTCACAAAAAATGTGTAGCTCTATTGAATTGTCATAAATAATGTTGCAGCTCTATTGAATTGTCACAAATAATGTGTAGCTCTATTGAATTGTCACAAATAATGTGTGGCTCTATTGAATTGTCACAAAAACATGTGTAGCTCTATTGAATTGTCACAAATAATGTGTAACTCTATTGAATTGTCACAAATAATGTGTGGCTCTATTGAATTGTCACAAATAATGTGTAGCTCTATTGAATTGTCACAAATAATGTGTAGCTCTATTGAATTGTCACAAAA